>KZ111523.1:497924-808685 GCA_002120315.1 Hypoxylon sp. CI-4A
GGGGGGGCTAGATGCAGTGAGGGGATTGGTCGATGGCTATGCGTGCAACGAGTGGAGGCACTAATTGGATAACTTTACAACTCGTGTCTTAGATAAATATGATTGGCACAAATAGAGTCGAAGTTGATATCGTATCTGTTAAATCTACATTGACTGCCTGCCTACCTATGTAGGTACCTGTAATAGATGTTGTAAGGGTTTGGCACATGTACCTACCTAACAAGGTACCTTATGTAGGCAGATAGTATGCTTAGATTCCCGTACTGTCTCAAGACACATTGAAGACGGGAAGCCAACGCTGAAACGCAATGATGGGAAAAGTCAATCGTGTTGATCAAGACGACATGTCACCTCATCCTCATGTCCAGCTACTGTTCCTATAAGTTCGTATTGGTACACGACCGACTTCATGACAATCCAGATCTATCTCTGCAACCTTGATCTAGATATGGATCTCGTTTATTTGTCTTCCGCATTCTCATCCTTTGCTAGATCATGCTCTTTTAGGAGCGCGGTGATCTCATCCGCACTCCAGAGACGGTGATAGATCTTGCCATCCTTGGTCTGTCCTACTGTCGCGAATTCAACTGCAAGGTCATATTAGCATACCCTCTTTACTTAGCTGAGTAGCCTAACTTACTCTTCTCGCTGCTTAGCTTCGTCGAGTCCATCGTCTTGCTTAGCACCTTAACTGCCATGCCACAGGCCTCTTTCAGCGTGCAATCTTCCTTGTAGTCTTGCTTCAACAAGCTTGATGCGCTTGCATTGTTGGCTCCGGCACTTGTTGCTTTCCAACCGCCGTAGTTACCCGAGGGATTGCTCAGGTACAGTTGAAACTGTCGCTGAGGGTCCCAACCGGCGTAGATGAATGATACACCAAATGGTCGTAATCCACCGTGTTGGGTGTAACCCTGCTTCAGATCGCACAGTCTTCGCACCAGCTGCTCGCATGGGATGTCTTCGTTGTACGTTAGGAGATATCGTTGGGCGGCTTGTCGGGCGTAATTGATGAGGATGTTTGCATCAGCCGTCATGCCAGCTACGGCGCAGATCATGTTGCTAATGCTTGTTAGTATATTTCATATTTCCCTCCACTGAAATCTGTAGATATGGTTATAGCACATACTCGTTCAAGATGTAGAGCTTCTCTGCTGAGGTATCTTGCTCTAATAGCTTGGACGTAACCTTGCGCTCTGCGGCTAGGACGATGCCATCTTTGGCGAGGATACCGATCGCCGTTCCGGCATGGGAAATGGCTTCGAGTGCATACTCAACCTGGTACAGCCGACCTTCAGGGGAGAAGATAGTAGTCTGTTCGAGATGTGAGCTTCTGCGTAGGATATAATTATAGAAAGGTAGCTAGGTAGCTATCCAAGCTTACTCGGGAATCGTAACGACGAGACATAATGGAAGATCCGGCCGTGAAAACTCGGAAGAAGTAAATTTGGGACGTTCGATGCGACGGAGAGAAATTAATAAATCACGATGGTTGCAAGTTGTAAGTTGTAAGTTGTAAGTGGAATAATTGTTTAAAGTTAGTTGTTGAAAGCTGCGAATTGGATTCTACCTGAGAAAGGCTGGGGCTGTTGCTGCTGCCACCGCTGCTGAACTAAGGCTAACAGCTAGGCAAGAGCTCCGACGCGTACAATCAATGCTCCAGGCTGTTTGTAAGGTGATGTATGTACCTACCTACCTATCTACCCTACCTATCTACCCTACCTAATTGGCAAGGCTAGAGCTTTACAAATTGAAAGTGGTCTGTGCTTATCTTTCAGCCACAATCCAGGTATCTAGGTACTTGTAACTTGGATCAATTGCATGTGGAGTAAGCACGCTTGGTACCTCACTTTTACCCCACGTACAAGAAACCTGTACCTTAAATGTTTCCGGGACAATCGAATTGGAAAACACAGAAATGAAATCGCTTAATAGAACCTGGAGACCTGGAGTCTCTTCGATTTATTAGAATGCATAACCTATCTAAAAGTTTACAATGTAATGTTTATAGTCGAATTTAATCAATTAACCAACGCAGCACGCACACAGGTAGCCCAGATTCTTAACACCTCCGAATGGCATTATGTACTAATACCTACGTGCATGCCAAAAGAAGTCAGGTACATCGGTGTTATCGGGCAACCACATGTGCACTAAACCAGCCTCAACACCCCCGAGACTTAGGTCAATCGGGGTTGTCAGGCTTTATCCCGAGGTCAGTGCTTCCCCCCAATCCGCCCCAATCCGCCGCCTTCTTTCTCTAACAAGCTGACAAGCTTACTAGATCGTTTCCCCATTCAACATCGACAACCCTCCACCTTTTGACCTTACGACACCAACATTCGGTGGACCACGTCACAGCACCATTTGACACGCTTCGACGGCGCGCTGTCAACCATTCTGCGCTTTGATATATTTTGCACTCAAATTTTCTTTCTTTTTTCTTGTAGTCGAAGTATAGGTGTTGTCGCAAATACGCGATCCAATTCCTTACGCGACACCATCTTTCATCGCGAAACTCCACTATAGCCT
This sequence comes from Hypoxylon sp. CI-4A, assembly GCA_002120315.1. Classification (NCBI taxonomy): domain Eukaryota; kingdom Fungi; phylum Ascomycota; class Sordariomycetes; order Xylariales; family Hypoxylaceae; genus Hypoxylon; species Hypoxylon sp. CI-4A. The sequence goes on from KZ111523.1 coordinate 500,454, forward strand.
TGTCGCTTGTCCATATCCTCACCTCCTCCACAACCCTCGCCCCTTGCGCCGACGTCGTGACACCGTCAAACTCACGCGACACCTTATACGTGAATCACTTCCGACCATACTAAACTAGGACACAAAGGTGGAAAAGGTTAAGTTCGACTCTACTCGACAATCACAGGAAGAGCTCGGAGAATAGTCGCTTGGTCACGGTCACCTTACTCTCTCGATCAGATCATAGACCAGCACTACTTTGTAGTAATGAGTGCATAGACAAATTACCACAACGTAGACCAGCCTCATATCGACATTGCGCAATTGACACACACCTACTTGACTTGACTTTGCTACCTCGACTGAACGACTGAACGACTGAACTACTGAACTTCCCTAACCCTCATCATGTCTGGTAAGAGGACCACCACCACCCTCGATGATGTGACTGCAACAACCACCCCTTCGGCTGAGACCAAAGCTCCCCGTACCAGCACATGCTCTACATACCGTCAACACCACAAAACAACACATCATCACTCAATAGGATTACAAAATGCACCTCCCCACAGACAACACAGCATGAAAACGCGATCACTGACAAGAAAGGAATCAGAACACGAACCGCGTCGATCCGTGCGAGCCACCAAAGGCCAACACACGAAAGCTTTCGACCAGCTCGAGAACGGACCCGAGCCGAAGCGCAAACAGACCAAGAAGGGCAGCAGCAAGAAGGCAGCTGAGAAAAATGAGAAGCAGGAAGAAGATGATGAGGTGATTCGTTGCATCTGCGGCGCAACTACACAGGATGACGATGAGACTGACGAACCATGGATCGCGTGCGACGGATGCGGTGTCTGGCAACACTGTGTGTGTGTGGACATGAGTGTGTATATCGAAGATTTAACTAGAGATTATTTCTGCGAACGATGCGCTCCGACCGCTCACAAGAATACCCTCGACGCCATTAAGAGAGGCGAAAAACCTTGGGAAGCTCGGCGACAGAAATATGAAGAAGAAAAGAAGAAGAAGAAAGGGGGAAGAAAGAGCAAAGGAAAGCGTACGAGCGATCCGAAGGAGCGAGCATCACCAAGTGCTGCTAGCACTAAAGCGAAGCCTTCTCCTGTCCCTGACACGAGGAAGGATGATGGCCCCGGGGAGTCGGCTACGGGGAAAGGAAAGCGAAAATCACGCGACCACTCCCAGGGACCACAGAGCAAACTTCGCAAGGTCTCAGAAGCTCCGGTCGAAGCCGCAGCAGAAGCTCCAGTACAAGAAGCAGCTCAGCCAGCTCCGATTGAGTCGCAGTACACCCCCCCTAAAGATCTACCTAGCAGCATCGACAGGCTTGAAGATACTCGCAAGCAAGTAGCCGCAATATTACGAGCAGCTCTGGATGTTGCCATGGACGCAGCCGAAAAAGATAAGCTGTATGCTATTCCCATCCCCTCTGGTTCGTCGAAGAAGAAAACGACGGAGCGATTAGCCATTGAGATTGAGCGAGCTTTCCATGACACCCACACACACCTGGCACACAATGCCAGTGTGCATCTGGTTCGAGCCCTCGCCTTTGCGTTGAAGAACAATCCCGAATTGGCCGAACGAGTGTTCAATCGATCCTTGTCACCGGCGTCCTTCGCGCAAATGACTGGTATTGAGTTGGCGACAAAGGAGAAGCAGCTAGAAGATGCTCGAATGAAGGCTCGGGCTGAAAAGCAGTCTATTCTGATCAACGATGACGGCCCACGAATACGCAAGACTCTTAAGGGAGAAGAAGTGGTAGAACCGGATCATGTCCACGTTGAGTCAGAAGAGAGCTCTTTCGTTTCTCATCACAGAGCTGTCAGAGACACGGTTGAGACGGGCAAGGCGAAAGAGACGAGAGAAGCGAGCGAAGCTACGAATGGTAGTAACGAAGTCGCTACAGCATCGGCTGGTACGACGGGGTTGTCTACGAACGCCAATACCCGATCCGGCTCGGCAGCACCCCTACGTGTTGATACACAAGCTCCTGCACGTTCAAGAAAATCCGATTTCGATATCGGTAAGGTATTCTCTAGTGTGAAATCACCTTCGTCACACGCCAGACGACCTTCACAAGTCCAGTCCGCAGGACCGGGAGAAGACGCCGACGTCGACCGGCTCCTCCAAGAGGACGGGAACGACTCAGATCCGTACTCACCATCCGAGCACCTTGACCCTGGCATTGTCTGGCGCGGTCCTCTTGTTATGACCAACATCACTGAAAACCTAGACACAGTAGCCAGGCATGTTGGGGGTGCAGACCTTAGTCAGGTTAGGAACATCCCGTGGCCGAATCTGATACCTCCCCTCCTCACCGTGGCTGGTAGGATTTCCGAAACCAGAGCCAACTTCTACTTGCTGCGACAGCGAGAAAACAACCAAGTTGACTTGGTGATAACTAGTTTGACTCCTAGTCACCCATCGGATCCCAAAGCACATGCCGAGTTTCTAAAGATCATCAATTACTTCCATTCCAAGGAGCGATATGGGGTCGTTGGTGAGAGAAAGCTTGGTGGCGTGAGAGATACATATCTTATACCTATACCTGAAGGTGATGGTCCTCTGCCCGAGCTACTCCAGAATATTCATGGTCATCTCGTTCCGCTAAAACGCTCTGAGCCTATGCTCCTGATGGTATTCGTCCATCGTGACGAGAATATCCAACCGCAATCACGCGCCGCGATCCAGCAGCCCGATACATCGGTCCCCCAAACGGCGTCGCCTGCACCAGCTCCCACCTGGTCGCCATCTACGCCACAAGGACAAACCCCTGGAAGTTACTCTCACCCCCAGTCCCATTATAACCAAACCCCAGTTCCTCTTCCAAGGATCCCTGGCCAACCGGCCCCAGTCATACCACCGGCCCAAGCTCCGTCAACCTCCCAAGCACCTATCGCGCAAGATCCTGATCTTCCTTCTCAGATGGCCGCCCAAGCCCAGGGCGTGGCCAAGGCACGCGAAGTTCTCGGGGACCTTTTTAACGTCGTGACTGTGAAGTTCTTACTCCCACACGCCGCCCGTATGAAGGAAGGCGAATGGACCGCTGTTCGTAGGGCGTTAGAGCGAGATCCTAGGGCTTGCGAAGACCTGGTGCTTCTAAGTCGACTCCTAACCGAAGAGGGAAACAATGCCAAGAAGAACGGAGTGCATCCAAATCCTATACCAAATGGCGTCGTCCAGACCACTCTTGCTGCTGCTACTGCAACTGGAGGTTCGGCTCCGGCAGCTCAGTCTACTTGAAGATCCAGATTCTCGAAAGACGTGAATCCTTCAGTTTGAGACGTATCTATACGTTCCGATTTTTACCAGTTGGAACTTGGAATTCGACTACCTAGGATTCTACACGATCAAATTCAGTGATCATTTTTGGAAGCAAATCAGTCTCTAAGTGTGTCTAAGAGTTAGGACGCATATACGGTCAAATTTTGGTGTCAGGGAGGAACTCCTTAGTCAGCAACTCGAATAATAGACACCAAACCCTCTACAACTTTCCTTTCTCAGTGCATTCCAAGTTTCGTGCCGCATATGTGATTGTGCGTCCGATTCCAACCATCCTTGCTGTGTTGTGAGACACAAGCCGGGGACTGATAGTGGAAGAAGTTTTGCTCTACTTTTCTGGCACCACAACTGCTGACACTATCCTATGATACTATCACATTCTCGTAACTGACGTTCATATTTTCCTCGTTTGGAATGAGAATGCTGATCAGTATGCGTTCTGCTTACCTTCACCTAGGGATTATAGCAACGAAGATCCCATAGTCTTTGAGAGCATCGAGAGTGAGAATACGACTCGCAACTTATATCATCTACTAGCCTAGTGCTATCAGGCATCACCATTCTAAAAAGAACCGACAACTTCATCTTACACGCAAAAGTCGCATGGAAAAGTTGGTGTTCTGCCACTCATTCGTATTTGTGCAGAACCAAAAAACTGACCCAAATAGTCAGATGAAGCTGCTCACTTAGCTATCCTACAATTGCTCAAAATACCCATTTCCTTTCGATTCAATTCGGCCGTATCCTTGCGACTATACCCAACCACGTTTGGCATTTCGCTACCGTCCCTATTTCAATATCTTTGGTGGTGTTCGGACACCTTTGCGGTGGCAGCAATCAACACCAAAACGATAGCCTTGACATCACGCTTTCTGCCTAGGGACGTGCGCCGTGCGAGGCCAACAGGCAACCGACCTATAAAAAAAACTTATATACCTTTCGTTTCTGACGAGATACACGACGCCTTTCATGAACCTTTTTTAATACTTCTCGGGGCCCCTTCTCGAGCTGCGGTTCTTGATGGTGATCTGATCCCCTCCTTCACTTCTACTGTACTTTAGCTCACTTCTCTAGGCCATCAAGGGTCGTATGGATTTTTTTCTTAATTGCACATGCGTTTCTCGCAACCTTTTTCGATTCGGGTTCCAATGGGTAACATTCGTAAGATGGGTCTTGTACAGCGATGTAGGTATACCGGAGGAATACTCTTCGAAAGCTATGAGACGTAGGTTGGATCTAGGTAAGTTAATTGTCCCACGAGAGCAAGGCTATCCAGTCTTATATCCCCTCGCACGATCCTGTGCGGTTTACTACAGTCTGAGAACACTCGACTTGTTACTAGATGACCTTTCCACGCCAACGTAATACTCCTTATTAATCTCGGCCTAATCTAACCAACATTCAAGACAGTTACTTTCACTCCAGCACGAAATATATTGAGCATATCGAATCGAAATCTTTGGCGCAATCAAATAATATGAGTCTCCCTCGTTGAAGTTATTGTTTAGTTCAAGGAGTCGGCTATTTCAATAGATCATGACTTGGACTGCGAAGAGACCGGGGAAATGGTTTGCCAGTGTACTGGATCCGGCATTCGTGATATTATTCCTAACGTTGCCATCGCCAATAACTTCTACTCGCGGGAATCCGCAACGTAGCATTTCTCGCTTATTCGGAACAGGTCTTTCATTCCCCCATTCTACGGCAACGTTGTCGCAGTGCGTTATTTTCCCTTGGACATACAGATGCCGAGGAAGAGACACATAGGCGTACAGAGATACAATCACATAGTTCCAAGATTCCCGGTAGCCAGCATGAGTAGCCTCGGGTTTCCTACCGGGGGAATACAGATCGCGCTTCGTCGTACCGACTCGCTTCCCCAGAGCACCGTGTACTGCAGCTAGACTATGCCAACAAGCTACCTACTCCACCTCCGCATGAGACAATCTGTCCAGATCTATGGTACTGAGTATCCTTATCCCAGGCATCCTCGACAAGTGGCGAATTGCGTTGTCCCTCTTTGCGAAATCCCGCATGTCAGTTGTATCATCCCCCCTCTCCGCCGGATTTTCCCGATTCTAATAATGCGTCTATACTACGGGAATAACATAACATCGCACGGCAGGGTACATGGAGGTAGCCTCGAGGTTCATAATGGTACTTGGGATGTACGACCATCTGGAACTAGCCGGCGAGATGGCGGGACAGATCAGCAATACATGAGATACATACCTAGGTACTGCATGCCTGCAACAATTGCCTACTACTTTGGATACCCAATTTTACCTTGGTGGAAGGGTCTCGAAGTTCGGGCGTATCTTGGGACTTGTTAGGATCGGACGAAGATCAGCTCCTGAGCATGATATATTGCGGCATAATCAATCTTGGACGCCAGCCAGCCTCGACATTTGCTGGCATATCCACCATTCAAGCCCGACGTTCCTATTGGGCTTGGGAACGATCCCGGCAGTAAGGGACTAGGCACCTAATATACTACCCACCCTGTCTTTTACTTTTGCTGATGCAAGTTATCTTGATGAAAAATAAACTGTGCTCTTTGACGGTACACTCGGATATCAAAAAAATAAATCCTTTGTCCAATGAGAGGGACACGATTCTACTTTGGCCACTGCTGCTTTCGTTCGGGGTGGCGACGACGGCCATGATTGGCTCTGCTGGCTATAATACGTGTATTAACCTTTATTGGACCTGATCTAGGGTATCTTGCGGAGTTAGGCAGTTTTGCCACTAGGTATGCCCTAATGTAGGTTGCGAACGCTTCTGCTGCTATGCTGTTCGAGTTGTCTGTATTCACAGAGATATCTATCTACGTACTAGAGAATCTGGGGTCACTAGGTAGGTATGCATGCATTCACTAAACAACAACAATGATCATAGTTAAGATGAAGGGGTATTCAAGTTTGATTAACTAATAAGAACCATTAATGTAAAAATTTTTCTCTCAAGCTCTAACATGCTTCTCGAGAACAGTAAAAAAAATTCCCAACCTCACCCGATGTGAGCTCGTGCCCGTTGTCTAGACCTATGATACATGATGATAAACCACACAACATGACAATATGGTCGACAATCTTACACTAGCAGTACAAAAAATAATAAGCGTGAATACATTGGATGATGATGATGATGAGGTTGACCCAAATCCTGATCTCTCACTCTCGCTCTCTCTCTTTTTCTTTTCCAGGTATCCCATTTCCCAAGTTCCCCATCCCGACAACGACGACGACGACGATGATGACAGATAAATAACAAGTAATGAAAAATAAAATAATAAAACAAAGGAAATAAATTGTAATGGCGGTTGTTGCCAAAAGGTATCGATCGTTCCAAACTTCGACAATCTTATGAATGGCTTTCCATGGGTTTCGGTTTCGTATGTTCGTGTGTTCGTTCGTTCTTCGTTTCCATCCAACCAACAATTTCGTACAACATGATGATGCTATGCTGGGGGGGGGGGAATAACCTCGCTCGCTATGCTGGATATGAAGACAATTTGAACAAACAAACAAGAATTGGTACAAGGTGGAAAATAATAATAATAATAGTGAAAACCGAAATCCGCCACACACAGGTTGAACAAAGATTTTTCGAAGTTTCGATCTCGTCTCTTCCTTCGTTCAATTCGATCCCAATGTGTACTTTTGTGTATCCCATAACCCAAACCCCGTTTCGTTCGTTCGTTGTCGATGATGTTGATGATGATGTTGTTGATGTTGAAGAAGTGTGGGAACTGTTCTGTTCTGTAGAACACCCCCCGCGACGTGGCAAGGATAGAACCGTTCCAACTCGCCATCTAGTAGTCGAATAGGAACCAGACAGGCAAGCGAATAGCGTCATTCGATCCAAGGAATTCAGTCATTCAGAAGTTCCCATCATCTTCTTCATATTCCACTTCTCATCAAAAAGTCCACTCTATCCCATTTTCATTTTTTTTTGTGTTCGTGTTCGTTTTGTTTTTGTTAAAAGTTCCTCCTCTATTATCTCCATCCATTCCTTTTTGATGATGCCTCTACCCTTAGAGCGCTGCCGACGACAACGAAGACGACGAAAAAGAAGCAATCCGATCATCTAAGAAGGCGAGCGGTCCCTCTCCTTGAGCGCATCGCGCGTGGTGATCCACAAGTTTCCGCCCTTGCTGACGGAGTCACGCACGAAGATCAAGCTCGAAGAGGGGGAGCGGCTCTGGCGCTTGGGGTTGCGGGAGTTGCTGCGGGACTTGGACCGGTGCTGCTGCTGGTGCTGCTGCTGGTGCTGGGGCAGAGACTGAGACTGTTGAGACGACTGCTGCGGCGACGTCGACGACAGCTGCAGCTTCTCCAGCATGATCTGGTACTCGGCGATCTGCGAGTTGGCCGTGGCCCTCTCGGCGTTCGCCGTCGTCAGCTGCTGCGTCGCCGCCTCGAGCCGCGCCGTCAGCGTCTGCACCTGCTCCGTGAGGCCCGGCACCTTGTCGGCTTCCGCCTGCAGGTCCTTGACCTTGCCTTCCAGTGTCGTCTTCTCCTCCGTCAGGACCGTGACCTTGTCCGCTTCGATTTGCAGGTCGTTGACCTTGCCCTCGAGCGTGGTCTTCTCCTCCGCCAGCGCCGTGACCTTGTCGGTCTCGGCTTGGAGGTCCTTGGACTTGGCGTCGAGGGTGGCCTCGAGCTCGGCCTTCTCCTGCGTGAGGGGCGCGACCTTGTCGGCCTCGGTCTGGAGGTCGCTGGTCTTGGCTTCCAGGTCGCTCGTCTTGGCCTCGAGGTCCGACTTGGCCTGGTGGAGCGTCGAGACCTGGTCTTCGAGGCCCTTGACGCTGCCCTCCAGCGTCGCCTTCTCCTCGTTGAGCTTGGCCACGCCCGAGCCCTGCTCGAGGTCCTTGTTCACGGCCGCGAGCTTCTCCTTGTCGTCCTGCAGCGCCTTGGCCGCCTCCTGCTGCTTCTCGATGTCGGCCTCGAGCCCCTTGGACTTCTCCGCGAGGCCCGCGTGCTCCTGCCGGAGCTGTTCGAGATCCTCGTTCAGCTTCCCGAAGTCCTCGCGCAGCTTGTCGAAATCGGCCGTGCAGCTCGTCAGCGCTTCCTTCTCCGTCTCTAGCGTCTTGTTGAGCTCCCGCACTTGGCCAAGCTCGGTCTCCACGTTGACCAGGTTGGCACGGACGTTCGCTAGTTGGGCGTCGAGCTCCAGCCGCTGGGCCGCTAGGGCGATGTTGGCGTCCTTGGACCCGGCCACCTCGGTAATTAGCCCGTCGATCTGCGACTGCTTGTCGTCAAGGAGCGCCTTGAAGTCCAAAACTTGCTTGTCAAGCTCCGCCTTGGACGACTCTAGTTGCTTGCCTAGGTCATCCTTGGTAGCCTCAAGCTGCTTCTCAAGGTCGCCCTTGGTAGTCTCGAGCTCCTTCTGAAGATCGTCCTTGGTCGTCTCGAGTTGCTTCTCGAGCTCGTCCTTAGCGGACTTAGCGGCGTCGAGCTGGCTTTGGAGCTCGCCCTTCTCAGACCTGAAAGCCTCGAGTTGTTTCTCAAGGTCTTCCTTGCCGGTCTTCTCTGACGTGATATCCTTCTCGATTGTCTGCCTGTCAGACTCGAGCGATGCAACTAGCACTCTTAGAGACTGGATCTCAACTTCGAAGCCTTTGACTCTCTCTTCGAGGGTAGTCTTCTCGTTTAGAAGACCCTTGAGCTGGTCTTGCAGGCTAGCTCTGTCCCTCTCGAGAGCTTCGACATCCTCTTTGGAGGTCGCCTTGTTAGACTCTAGGGTTTGGATCTTAGTCTTGAGTTCGTGGGCCTCTGTTCGGGCTGAGTCTCGCTCCGTCGTTAGTTCCTTGACCTCGTGGTCGAGCTCCCTAAGCTCTTCGCTGAGTTCCTTGACTTCAATACCGAGTTCCCTGACATCCTTGTTGCGGGAGAGCATTTGCTTCTCATACTGGGCCGTGGCGGATTCCAATGTGTCGATGTCGCGTTGGAGTGTCGCCTCTTGTTCTCTTTGCTCGGCATTTCGGTCGGCCAGCTCTCTCTCGAGCTGGACGACAAGCTTCTCGGCCTTATCCCTCTCGTGCTTGAGGATGTCTCGTTCCCTCTCCAGGTCAATTACTGTGCCTCGTTGGAACTCGTAGTTGTTTTGTAGCTCATCGGAGATCTGCCGTTGCTTCTCAAGGTCTCGGAACACGAGATCTTTGGTGCTTCGCTCAATGTTTAGTATCCGCAACGCCTCGTTGTGCTCTTGTCCTCTTGTGGACAATTGAACCGAGACATCGTCCAGGTCCCTGCTTAGTCTTCCCCGTTCTAGTCGGAGATGACTGGTTTCTGACTCTAGTTGCTCGATCTTGTATAGCAGATCATTCTCGGGTTTCCGAGGAGCAGCAAGCTGTAACGCTTTTGATTCAGATTTGGGCTGTTGTTGAGAAGTTTGAGATTGGTTTGAGCTCTGCTGTTCCGTTGGTGAGACCCAAGTGATGTGTACCGTTCTCTTCTTCTCTGGGACTGGAGGCTTGGTTACTTCCGAAGATGTCTTGGTGGATCGTGGCTTTGGCCGTGTCCGGCTGACGGCACTGGGTGCTGTCCGGGCATGCTTCACTTGAGTGGAGGGCTTAGATGGCTTTGGTGGTATGGAGGAGTCGTCTGATAAGACACTAGTCGCTTGTGTGTTGATGGATAGGTCCGACGATGCTGACTGAGAGTCGGTATCGAAGTTGTATCTGCTGTCGTTGTCTGAAGTATATGTTGGTGATTGAGGTGCTGACATTGTGTATGGCTGCATCTGCATCTGCGTCTGGTCCGGCCGTCCTACTCTGTAGAAGCGTGCAGCAAGGGGATCTTGCGGCTTCGACATTATCGAGGATAGAGGGTTCTTCAGTATACCCTTTAGAGGACCTGTCGTCTGTGATGCTGTTGTCGTTATCCGACTAGGAGAGGTGTCTGTCTCTGAGTCTCTTGATGTGTCTCTTGATAGTGGGGGGCGTGATAGTTCCCTAGGCCGTGATACTTCTCTTGGCCGTTCAAACGTGGGGAATCCACCCGGGATGGCGAGGCCCCGGTCCACGGGCCGGCTTGCTCTTGTGTCCATTCTGCCTCGTTCGTTGTAATAGTAGTAGTTGTTGTAGTTTGTCGTATTCTGGGTGGAATTGGTAGGTTAGTGTTGTTAGGTAAGGTGCCCAGCTTAGATATGTTGATACAGTTTCTTGAATTGGAGTAGAAGAGTTATGATGATGGAGCATTGCGCAGGGCTAGGCTGGGTTTTTGTTTGTCTGTCTGGGAGGTTTTATGAGACAAGGTGAGGCAAACGACTTGCAGGGCTTTTTGTTAACCTTTCCCAAGTGAGCATCAGGAGACACCACAAGGGAAGGCTGACGGGTACTTGAATAAACTGGATTTACTGGTTCTTCTGAGACGGTGGGTGTGAGGATGACAAAATAGTACAGAAGCCTCTAGCTGCAGTTGGCAGCCCGGCCATGGATCAATACAAACTGTATAACCGCGTGCTTACCAGGATGCCATCCCCGGGTCTACATGCAAGTTACTGCAGGGAGATTTGGCTGTACCTACCTGACTCACCGCGAGGCGCCCAATGGGTTGCGATAACGTATGCCCAACGGGGCCGGTAGTGAAGAATTAGCACCAAAGTAGACACAGTAGCCCTTGTGCGTACATTAGAGACATGAGAGACAAGACAGTGACCAGCTGCCTACAATGCTGTACCTGGTGAGCCCAGAGGTTGGATCATACGCCCCATCCGCCCAACGTTGGGCATGAATGCATCCGTGTAAGATGATTGGTCAATAGCCAGGTGACCCTACGGATGCCACCCCCCCATAGACCCACCCGGTATATTTCGCCACCCCCATTTGCCAAGTCACAGAGAAATTCATAAAATTACTGACCACTCCGCGTCCGTATCACCTTCTGGGAAATAATTCGTACGCAATTGCACGGATACGTCGTTGGCCCATGACGTCTTTAGGTCTCTTCTGCCCTACAATTTTTGCTGATTCTCGACTTTTTACCGGACGCTGGCCGAGGGCAGTGCGCTAAGCGAAGGGCCAGTCTCCTTCACCCAATATGTCCCTCGCCGTCGCACACGGCCAAGACGCATTGAAGTATATATGGGATTGGACACTGCTGCATCCCAGCCAGGCCAACCAACGTCGGACGGAGGCAGATGAGCCACATTGACTTGTTTCGAGGGTATGTTATTTTTTTTTTTTTTTTTTTCAGTGCGACACGCCCCGTCTCGCCCTTATTGAGTCGTCAATTGTGTTGTCAAGCGTCTGTCCAAGTCGGCGGCTTGGCCATGCTAGTTGGACAATGGACGGGATCGACCACCCAGCGCCCCTGATAGTCCGATTGAAAATACCCCGTTGGCAGTTGTAGACCTTAGAACAGCGATTAGCACTGTCGGTAATAATAGGTGGCCTACTTTGGGATCCGTGGTGTCCATATTGGTGTCCATCTTTTACTCTCTTGGTCGACTTATGAAATATGCACGGTGCTTCCTGTGCGGATTATGAATGGCTTTCCTTATGAGGCGACACGGGAAAATCAGTCGTTCTAGGCGAAGGAAACTGCTCGCGATCCTCGACTATCGAAGTCAATCACTGGATCGACGAGGCGAATTGTGTGACGGGAATGTCTTTTTAATATATTATATTATATAGTAAGTGTTTTTGTGTGTGTATGTGTGTATGGCTAGAGTACCAAAGGTAGGTGAGAGAGTACACCAAGATTACGAACAAGAACATCGAGATCTGGGGTCCATCGATTGTCGAGCATAACTCTAAACTCTAGAGAGTTCCAGACCTTTGGTGCGATAATTTACAATAGTACTTACAGAACTTGTGTGCATTATTTTACCCTCTTCAATATGATTTTCTCATAAACATTGACCCGATAGGTAACGCTGCATAAAACAGTGCGTAAGTGGAGGGTCAATCACACCGTTCATACCGTAGTTCGATATGCGTACGTACATAGTATGCGGCAGAAAGGCGGGTGGGCGGGCTTGATCCTCCTCCACTCCCGCACTGTGTATCAATAGTCGGCTCTCGAGTGAGAATACACATCAGCGTGCATGACAGTAGCGTCTAGGTATGTAGCATCCATCGCTACGCCAATCCAGACCGATATATTTCACCCTCATAGGTCATCAATAGGGACCTCAACGCTCAAGATATGTACCCCTTTCCTGCACGTGATTGCTCTACATGTAGTCTACGCGTAGTCTACATGCGTTTGGCGGTCACGGTACATAGATACCTAGGTACAGAGAAACCCCCTTTTTTTTCCTCAGACGATTAGGGGAGCGCTGTATCACCTTGGGCTCCAAAAACCAATTAAGAACTTCATCACCGTCGACTCCGACTGGTTCGTAAGTTAATAAACAACCTGAATCCCGATGGCTGGGCTTGGATACGTCATCGGCAGTTGGTTGCAGGGCTTGCGTGTGTGTGAAATAAGAAAGAAAAAAGCAAAAAACACAATTCAAGCCACCAAGAACTCCTTTCGAACGCCTGGTGACATAGGTCAGCATGAAATCTTGGGGAGGAGAGAGAAATCAAGTTTCCACCTTGGCTTCCTTCCGTGCCGCCCGTATCCCGAAGGGCAAACGCGGGGGATCACCTATTTTCGAACTGCATGGCAGCAAGGAAAGCGGTGGTGCTTGTCCGCGGCGGCGTGCCTCTCCCAATCACCGGCTGTCAAAGCGTTTGCAGGCCGGATTTATTGGTTGTCCGATGGGTCTCGTGAGAAAAAGGGTCCTCCTCCTCCTCCTCCTCCTCTAATCCCACTCCTCCGCACAGGCCCCAGCCCAGGGAAAAGAAGAAGAAGAAGAAGGATTTGAGCTCCATTTCATGGGATCTCGCGTTCTTGTCCATTTTAATTCCACCCCATATCGAGGAGGAGACAAGAAGAAGAAAAAATCTCACTAAAGTTTTTCGGTCCCAAGTTCGAATCACATCAGATTCCTCCACACCGATCTCGACACAACACTACCTATGTTTAACCTATGTTCAGGGGCAGTGCCCGCGACATACGAAGGTAAGGCACGTCGCCCTTGTAGAAGACGTCGCCCTCACCGTGCAGCCCGAAGCGCTGGTAGAAGCCCAGGGCGCTCGCTCGGGCGTCGCACCAGATACTCGTGGCGCCCTGCGAGGCGGCCGCCGAGATCGTGTGTTCCAGCAGCCTGGACCCCACGCCTCTGCCCTGCCAGGCCGGCGCGGTGGCGAACTTGCGAAACCGCGCTTCGCCACGCTGGGAATCGATGAATAGCGATATGATGCTCACTAATAATTCTTCTTCTGCTTCGTTTGCGGCTCCTTGCTTGTCATTGCTGGCCTTGTCGTCGTCGTCGTCGTCATCATCATTGTGTCTCCGACTCACATCACTGTCTGTTGTTGTTATTGTTGTTCCTCGCCCAGCAGGCAGGAAGGCTCCGAAATGCTGACCGGCAATGTCGTCGGGCAGCTGCACGTAAGAGAGCGGTTTCGTTGGCCAGAGCACTGCGTGTCGTAGGGCGTAGGTTTCTGATGCGCCGATGGACCGCACAGTTATTGGCAGAGGTTCCCGTGCGAGGGAAGATTCTGTATGACGGGGGTCCATGTTGGGTCGATATCTGGTTCGAGGAGCCGAAAATATTTTTTTCATTCAACTCGTTGATTTAATTCCCTCGATGGTAATGAATCAGAACTAGAGCCCCAACTTTTAGCGAGTCCTCTTTTTTTATTCTCTATTTGTTTTTTTTTTGTTTTTTTCCTTTTTTGCTGACTGACACCTGTTAAATCCTAATCTGACATCTGGCCCCACTGGAGAGGATGCTGACAGCTGCTGACGGTCTCTTTATAGTCCCCCCTCCGCATCCCCAAGTGGTCCGAGTAAGGGGGGTAAGTATAAACAACTATCGATCTACTGTAGTAAGCTCAATATATCACCAACACAAATACTGGTTGAGACACGGGTTACCGAAAACAATACGAAGTATATAATGGAACTATATCCACATAAAACATGTTGGCCGCGCAGACCGAAAACTGTTTTTTTGAACTACCTATGATCTGTCTGTGTGTAATAGCGTTGAGCCTCAAGAAAATTGGTATCCAATGAATAGTAGCCAAAAAATTGTGGCTTAGCCTGGGCATGACCAGTTTGAGGCTCGTGTCATTGTGCCAGTTAATAGGGTTGTATCCCAATTTGTACTATTGCATTTGGAGCCATACTGTAACTGAACACAGACGCATTGGAGGAGATATTACGATGGCTCTTAGTATACACACTCCTTATAGTTTATGTATTAGGTTCTGCCTAGCAATATGTCTCCAACTCACTGTTTTCAAGGCTGACTCCTTCCAGACGCGTTCCTGTCTGCCAAGTTTCCGGTGCTACCACCGCTCTTGAGCTCCTCCCTCCACGTCTGCCGCTCCGTATTTGATACTCCGGGGCCCTCGTATACGCTGCCGTAGAGCCCCGTCGCCCAGCTACTGCCTTCTTTCGCTGCCTGCGTCGTGGGCTGCCTCTGCTTTTTCGTGAACCTGCGTCTGTACCATTTCCCGTATGCAAGCAGGTAATACAGTCGGAAGCACAAGAAAGCAAATTTGTCGTGTTCGAGGTCTTCTGGGTATTCGGCACCGAGGTCCACGGCTGCAGCAAGCCCGGACATGACGGCGACCTCGTGCGCATTGACCAGGGTCCACGCGGCCGCGAATCGGGTGTGATTCTTGGCTTGGAGAAACATCATCCACGGAATGACGAACAGATAGTGAGTATAACTATGGCAGAGTTGATGCCACCAATCCTTTCGAATTATTTTATCTTCTTTGATCTCGTGGTCTGTCCAGTGCTTCCTATCACGGTCCTCGTTCAAATAAATGGTCTGGAACACGTGCTGCTCGAACGGCACCTTATCGGGAAACTGACTTTGGTAGTTTGTCGTGTCGAAACACATCTCGAGCTTCGACTGGTCTTCCGGATACATTTTGATGTAGTACATTGGCCGAAAGTTATCTGCTGCAAAATTCAGACGTGATGTTTGGTCGGTATTGTTTATCTTGGAAACAGCTAAGTCTTCCCTGTAAAAGTTTTCATAATGTTTCTTCATGTAGTCCGCATCGTTGTGGGTGATCGTGATGTCGTCGCTAAACTTAGCTGACCCGAGCACTCGTTTCTCTCTCCAGGTCGCCGTTCGACCCAATACCTTCTTGGCGGTATCTGCAAGACAGCACATCACGATCTCGTCAAACGATTCCTCACTGGCTGGAGCCCCAGGATCGCCGCCTGTAGGATTATGCCCGTCAGCCGTTGGCGTGCGTGGCTTGAGCTTCACGACAACCCCGCGGCTATCCCGCCGAACGACCTCAGTAAGCTCCGTCGATAGGCGAACCGTCACACCCCGCGAAATTAAGTCCTTCTTCCAAGTCTCGTAAAACTTGGAGAAGTTGGGAAAAACAACCATTGGGGGTTGGTTCTTGACTACGGTGTCTTCGCTTGGCGCGTACCACATACCGTATGTCGGCGAAGTACACAGACGCTCGAACATGATAGTAGGCACCTCTGGTGTCGCGTTTCCCGTACCCAAAAACAGTGCGGTAATTGGCAAGGCAATCGTGTTGGTGAATTCCTCTGAAAACCTGAATAGCTTGAACACAAACCTGAGCGGTAGTAGTGCAAAGAGGATCTCAAACCAACGGATGATCTTCAGCATAGTGGGTAGTCGTCTCACCTCCTTCTCATGGCGAGCTAGCAGCTGCGTCGGAAACACATTCGACCAAAATGTCTCGTCCTTGCCGAAGGAAACCTGAAGGTTGACTGGGTCGGCATGGAAGCCCTGTCGCCGAAACATGGTAAGCGTGTGGTGGAAAATGTAGGAGCCCCCTTGGACACCTTGGTTACACCAAGACGCTCCATAGCGCTCCTTTTCCAGTGGGATGGAGAACGCTTGACCACCGCAGTAATCTACTGCATCTATAAGTGTAACATCGAACTTGCTGGGGTGTTGAGATAGATGATATGCAGTGGACATGCTACAGCATAGGTATTTGTTAAATCAATAAATTTCTTGAAATCTCATAGGATTCGGATTCATACCCAGCTGCCCCCGCGCCAACGACGAGAACCCGCTTACGCCCATCTGAGGGCTTCTGTCTGTCCTGAGCCATTGTGTATGCACTCTGTCGCTCGATATCGTGATTAAAGCTGTCGCTGGCCATTCAACAATGATCTCTAATGTGGATCCCGTGGTACTCAGCCAAACATGATTCCACATGTGTCGAATTCATATCTGCGCATGTTGTTTATTTATTGACATGCAGCGCGTAATATCTGACATGCTGAATTTAGCGCCTTCGAGTATGGTGATGATGAGCACATCCTGACGACGACGTCATTGATTCCATGGAACCGAGACGTTGTACGCTAACGGACACCAGAAACCTTCAGAAACCTTCATCAACCGATACACGCCAGCTCCTTTGTCCATTCTGATCTTAGGACTGGAATATGTGCAAGAGATTGAGCCCTTGCTTCATTGGCCATTGGTGCTAGCATCATGACGGGTGCAGTTGTAAAGCAATATTTCTCTCCCTGAGGTTGTACAAACTTTGGTGACGATATTTTCCATGCAAATTTGTCCCGTGTAGTTAGCTAAAGTTAGCTTGATGTTTCATTTAAACATGCATGTCGAATATTCATGGGATTGTTATAGCTTGATCGGAGGCATTGACAATTGAAAGGTGGATAGGAAAAAGAGGTTGAGAGTGGTCGTTCGATAGAAATCCGAAAAAGAGGGGGTTGCTTTTATAGCCGCTTACGGGACAATTATCCTATAACCCGATCCGGATTGACGTTACACGCGAATATTCGAGGGGCATAGTAGTATAGCCTTCCAAGTTCAGCGCGCTATGCTTAGGTATGCGACCAATATAAAATCATGAATAAAGTTCATCATTTCAAGACTCGGTACCTTTTAACCTGATCTCCAAACTCCTTGCTAGATATCTATAGATACAAATACAGCATGTCCAATGACTGCTCATATCCCTAGAGCGTTCCTCCAATAACTTTTAATGGTTCCATGCTACCATGTCCACCATGCAATATGACCAGTCCAGTGATGCTCCCTATAAATGCAAAACATGACAGAGATCCAAGGTTATATGAGTCAGAAAAAAGAAAAAGGGACGAATAAACAACACATATAGCAGAAAAAATAGATCATGCGAGTCGTCACAAAATCCCTGGACCTCGACTTCAAAATGCCAATCTCCAAGAGGTCCGCAACCAAAACAGGACCCAATAGTCCCGATCGCTTCGACTCGCTTGCTCATCCCGGGGTATCCATCCAACATAATCAATTTCCCAAAAAAACGTAAAACATGTAGGCAATAGGCAACAAATCCGCCTAAAAATTGGTGCTTTGAGCGGGCCGTCGGTCGTGCTGCACCTCGGTAGCCGGCACCGCCTGCTCCGCCGCGTCGAATTGGCGTTCCGGGATAGGCTGAGGACCGTCGAGACTTCCGTTGACCTCGCCGTCCCGCATCTTCATGATTTCGTCCTTGCGAGCGACGGCAGGCCATTTCTTGTTGCCGGCGTTGGCAGCCTGCTCGGCCTCCGCTAGCCACTTGCGCCATTGGGGGGTGTCGGGGGCGGCGCCGCTCCTGTTGACCCAGGCCGTGCGCTTGGTCTCCCGAACCGCGTACCATAGCGTACGTGTAAAACTCTTAACACCTTCCCGCAAATCGTCTGGATCCGTCGTCAGGTGCGCGTTTTGGGCTTCTTTGGAAGTGATGTCTTCGACATGATATCGGCTTAGGTCCCAGAAGTATCTCTTGGGGAGTAATCCCATAGCCCAGTAGATACCATTCAGCACAATGTAACTGCCACCGATGAAAATCTGAGTGTACCATTTGCAATTGCCCAACAGGATGACAGATATCATGAGAAGGCAGGTGCCGAGTCCCATCAGCGCCCTGTAGGCCCGTCCACCGACGTGGTATTGGCATTCTTCAGTGCCTGAATAAAGCTCACGGGCTACTTCTTCGGTACATTTGACGAGGAGGAATGCGCCTTCGCGTGTGCGGATGATTACATCTCCAGCAGGAACAATATTAGTGTGTCTGCGGTTCATCAGTAAAGGCTTCCACCATGAAGCCCATCCGACAACAGAGCTTGCGAATGATATAAGCGTTACAGCAATGATAGCCGTGCCGTCCTGATAACGAGCTGCTAACCCAATGATGCCGCATGTCAATAATATGGAGAAAACTGAGAGGATATGAAGAGGGGAGTATAATGTAGCAGGAATGGCAGGCCTCGCGTTATTGTTGACTAGCGTTGGATTGGCTGTAAAGTCCTGAATCTTCTCTTTCACCGTCATGCGCCTTACTATCCCTACTTTTGGTTCACCGGCTTCGACATCGTTACTTGAGCTGAACGCCGTATTTGGCGTATCTGACCTGTTGTCGGGAGTGGGTGGCAGGCGACCCGGCGACAGGTTAGAAAGCTCATGCGACGAACCAGTACGACCAACCCATAAACCCTTCTTATTATTATTTGGTGTGCGCGGGACCTCGATCCCGCCGGCGTTATTACGATCCGTATGTGTAATTTGAAGGACTTTAAATGAAAATGGCGGTAGTTCGTCGAGAGGATGAATGATATTCGCGAAGAATCCTACAGTATCAAGAGTGACACCACTGTAGACACCGGTCATTCGCGCCGTAACTTCGGGAAGACGAGCGGGACGAGATGGCTTCAAAAAAGCCTGCGGGGCGGGGATGATGCGCGGAAAGAGACAGAATATGCTAGCAGTGATAGTCTGAGAATGTTCTGCAATAGAAGATTCTCCAATGACAGCAAGTAGAGTCACGACGTCGAGACGCCAACCCATGGGGCCCTCGGCGGCCTCCCCTTGATCAGACGAAAACCATTGGGCGGCCACACTTCGGGTTGGGTCTGTACCGTCGTCTGCCATATTTTCGACTCAAGTAAAACCTTAAAATGTCTCGGTCGGTAGGAAAGGCACGTAGATTCGAGCTAAACAGCGGAGGAATGCGGGTAGAAGGTGAATGTCGAAGCCAAGTCAATTTAGACTGGGTTGGATCGAGTCGATTGAGTTCGAACGGCGCCTGATCAAAGGCCGGAACAAAAACGACGGAGACTTGATAGCTAGCACATTTGTATAGTAATAACTAATAACATATATATATAAAGAAAATCAAAAAGGGTCGGTGATATAGAGAGAGTTACATATATTTAACCAAAATACAACGAGTGAGGGAAACGGAAAAGTAAATAATAATAAAAAGTGGTAGAAGGAGTCTGAGGCTGAAGTTGTAAAATTGAAGGTCAAAGTTCAAGGGTGTTGGAGGAGCTGAGGAGTTGGGGAAGGGGTCCACTCGACCCGCTTTGAATCTCTTGTGCTTTCCTTTGTGACGGCCATTGGCTAAAACGTTCAATCCCGACTCCCCGTTTCTTCATTCTCGGTTTAGACTTTCCCAGGGTCTTCAGCGTGCCATACCCGCTATCACCCGCTACGGCCCGCCTGTTCTCCAATGTGCTGGCACCCGGACGTTTCTGATGGCCCTCTCAAGCACTAACTGATTGGGTTTAACGGGAGCTTAATACCGCTGCAGCTTGACCCACCGATAGCTGAAGCAATGGAAGCCAACTGAAATTATACTAGGTGAGGCCTGAGCCAAAAGGGCGGCGCAGTTGTCGCTCTGAGCCCCCTTTGTTTGAATGGTCGCAGAATCGAAGACCACCATCGCCTCGATGTTGCGTCACCCACCGAGGCAGTTCTTTATGCTCGCTATGATATGCAAACAAAACAATGATATATAACATCAAGGGTACATTACTTTGTTACGAGAAACAAGTACATAATATCTGATCAAAATAAATTGCGGTTTTTAGACGTGTGTCTCAGGCCTCGCGATCATCTCCATTCTAAGCCATAAACGAAAGTAGTACGTAAATATAAGAGTAGAAAGCATCGCGTAAACATAAATCATAGCTCCTCTAATACATACCAGGTATCATAAAATCACAACCCTAGAACGTTAACAACACCTCCCTCCTGCCCTAGATAAGATGAATGAGTACCTTGTAGCAAGCCTGCATATAATGTGGCACTGCTCGGTGACTGTTAGGCTTACAGCGTATGCAAATATTGCCTCTCGCTACAGCCGAATCTCCTGGATCTTGTTTAACCTGTCGAGCCTCGAGGGTTGACTTCCGGTGTCACCACTAATTAACTCGGGAATGAATTCGTTCTTCCATCTTCTATTCCATTCCACCAAAATGCGTTCGCGTTCGACCTGGCTCAAGCAAGAGTGGTCAATGCTCCATCTCGCAAGTTGGTGCCAACCATATAGGTTCATATCCTGGTTTCCAACCATGACTTCGTAAAAATCATGAGAAAGCGTCGAACTGAAAAGGAGTGTTAATATAGGATGCTTTTAAAATTTCTAAGGTGAATGCTTACTTAAAGAGTGTACCGTTATCACTGTTTAGCGTACAGTGAACTTCATGCGCCAGCAATTCGTAGATTCGGTGTTCATTCATGCGTTCTACTAGTCCGAGCACCATGTTAGAAATGGGGCATGCTTCAACACAAACACCGCGAATCTTCATTTGCTTCATGATATCAGGCTTGTTGGGTAACGCATAGCCATGCCCTATCCGTTTGGCCTTTAGGTCGAGTGCGCATTCGATGTTGCCTTCGATGTCGTCGGGCGTTTCGCCGCAGTGGAAAAGGAATGGGATATCGAGCTGTTCTCTGCTGCAATCGTCCTGGAACTGCCTGAATTCCTCCTCAAAGTACCTCAAAGGATATCGCTTATCGTAGGATTCTTCCCCTACTAAATCAAAGCCAGCAATATATTGCGGCCACTTTTTCTTCATCTGGATGCACTCGTCCAATGCTTCTTTTACCAGAGGTTTAGAGAAAGATCGAGGCGTGCAATAAATAACCTTCATGCCACCAAAGCACGGCGTAAAGCCATTACCCAGGGGTATATCTTTGTTATCCGAGTAGATAGCATTGCCTAGAGGGTCGAGTTTCCTGTTTTCTCTGATTTGTCCATCCTCGTCCATATCACCGATGTCTCTCATGAAGCTCTCATATTCCTCGATGATGATTCTCATCAAACCAAAGTTATCAAAACTTCCATTTCCATCGTCACGGAGCACCTGGTTGCTCTTCATAAAATTAGGGCGGATTTCAGCATACTGAACATTCTCCCTAACAAATTCCTCTAGGCATTTCCTCGTATACGTCCTGAAGGCTTTCTCATAGTTGAACAAACCCTTCATCATCCTTGTGCGGCCGTTGAACTTTTCCCATGCCCTACAAAATTGTTAGCCAGTAAGCATCAAGCGTTGGGGGTCATATAAAACCTTGTTGCTCGTTCGCGAATATGTCTATATTCGCTGTCTCGGAAAGCTAATTCGATATCTTTGGGCCATTTCGCTTCCTCGGCTTGCTTTTGTCTTGCCTCCTTATCTTCTTCCGTTTCGGGTTGCCGGTCTTCGTCGGATGTCTGATTCGTAGGATCATATATTTGGTTGATCTCGTCTTTACCGAAAATAAGTTTACTAACGAGCCAGTCATCGCATTCCGTGTCCATATCCCATAGAGCTTCCGATATGGAATCCCTTCTGATTTCCCGCTCGTGGCCCCATCGGTCGCGGAAATATTGGTAGCGCATTAACTGGCGCGGCTCGTAATCATCTTGAAATAGATCCGGGCCATCCTCGTCTTCTACAAATTCATTTTCGCGTTTCAATGCCTCAAGATCCTTAAGCGTGAATACAATCTCACAATCATCGAAATCATTTTTGGATCGTAATTTGTGAGTAGGACTTGAGATGTACATATTTCTCATTTCTTTGGCTATCTCCAGGAGAAATTGGGGGAGAAGGGTAGCATTAAAATGAAGATGAAGATGTGCGCCTTTGGGCATATGGCGTGCAGTTGCGAGTAGCCGGCTCTCGTTGATTATGTCCACGTTGCGCAAGAAATGGTCTGCAGCAGAAGGCGGCTGGCGTTCTGCACCATCATCTTCTTCTTTCAACGTATCTTCTCTTGGGGCCTGTTTGTATAATTCATCATCATCGGCCCTTCTGTATCCCAGTAGAGCCCTATTCGCGGATCTCTCTTCTGGGCTAGCAAGTTCTTTTATCGCATTCTGAAAATGAAGTTCGAATTTTGCCCCGCCCTCAAGATTGGGCTGATCGTGATGTTGCGACGAGCCTGAGAATTTTGCGGTCATCTTTTCAATGAGTTGACGGACCTGTAGAAATCCAGAGGGTCTACGAGAAGGGCTTTGAGAATTGGTTTCCGAGTCGGCATCGCTAATACAAAAAATACCCATATGCGCGGAGTGATGCTAGGTATTTAGATGGATATACTCTAGTAGCTCAAGGTTAGGCTCTGGGAGAAATGCGACGAAGGGAGGGTGGAGATCTGCCTTGTCTCGTGGCTTGGCAGCTTGGTTAAATATGTGGATTAGTACCTACTGGCGCCACATTTGATTCGTTAGGCCAAGGGCATAAGTGGAGTCACTTTGTAAAACTTGGGGTGCCTAGCCACAAGTACCGTGGTACTGAGGTGTATACACGACATACATAGAGATTGTGCAACATGAATCTTCAGGTGACTTGAAGTAGTCCGTGAGAATCAGAAAATGTCTATAAACGGGGATTCATGACAACTCATTTACTCACTTACCAACTCACTCTAGCATTTACTTACTACCTACGCAATATAATTGCTATCCACCCCTAACTCCTGTGTCAAATGACTTGTTCACGTTGGTTTATGAACAACATGTGATTCGAGGCTCCTTCTATAATCAGTATAGCCACAAATTTGCCTCAACAATTATACCTACCTAGTTATATACAACTTGCTCATCAAAAGCCCTTTGGCTGAATATTGTGCTCGGTGACTATTGTTTGCTATTACCAACAAATCCTCCATGTGTTTGCCAAGAACACTAGAGATATCTTGCTAAGCCACGATTTTATAGGACTCTTAGCTCTAGATTGTAACCAGTGAGGTCATCACTAAATCTCGAAAAGCGTTAAGTGGAAGAACCGTGTCCCTTGCGTTGTTCGACGAATCCATTGCTAACTCCAATATCGCCTAGCGTCTCCAATTGCTACTCTACACCGCAAAAGCTTCACTCCTCCTCCACCGTCCGCACCAGACTGGAGCTAGGTAGGTAGCTATCTTAACTTCAAAAACGAACGATTCCCCTCTAAACCCTTTTTCACCTGGTATGCTAAACCGATGCCAGGAACCCAATCCAGCATAACCGGTGGGCCGACAACACCAACGACGCCCCACTACTACAGAAGGCTAAATGGACACGATGCGTTAGTTTCTGGATCCGAGCTTCGACTAGATTTCGAGGCATTCACGATTAATTAGGGGTCACCCCTGAAGAGAGGTGTGTTGTCGGTGTCGACTTCTCGCCATAGTAGGACTTGTTAAGCGAGGTGACTCGGCGAGGCACGGCGGAGTTAGACGCTTAACTTATTGCTATAGCTCTGAGATGTACTCGGAAAGACTCCGTTACGTCCGTCGGTCCGAAGCTCCAGTGTCGGCCTTGCAGTAATCTGGGGCACCGCGTTTACTGCCCGCTGCTACCTCTGTATATGTATGGGACGAGATATCAGCATTTCTAGTCTATCCCTTCTTGCAGTAGCTATTTACACTTGGCCCACACCAACCTTTAGCTCTTCAGTCGAACCCATGGAGAAATAGAACTGGTTAACCCAAATCTTAGCAAGGGATCGCTTTCTGGGTGTTCAAGTCCTATTTTTGTCCTCATACTTACCATCTACAACATTGATACTTCTCACCTTCTCGTAGATACTTACGCTCGGGACGAACATGACCACACAGTACGCCTTACGAAGCCACTCAAAGGGATCCATTTTGAGCCAAGATACGACAATGGGCCTCATGCAAGGAGTTTCTTAACATCCATAATAACGCCCTAGTGGTATTAACCCATTTCATGAACCTTGGTACAGTACGACAGTTGCAGAACTGGGGATGTTGAAATGGCCGGCATGGCACATACTGCGTATACCCCCTTATGGGGGGGACATCGAGAAACAACCCAATCTCGTCGACCAGAGACACCTCAACAATGTTCCTACCTAGATGCCAACAATCATGGTTCCTTTTTGGCGAGTTTCCCGAGATCGACCTTGTCTATAGACTGAACCGCTATACTCGCGCCCCATCCCATCCATGATCCCCGCAAGACATTAGGTAGGTAGCGAATGCAGCAAAGCAAGACATGATAGATAGTGATCAGTCACAAGACCTACGCTGCTTCGAATGAGAGCGCCTCATGGCCGTGCACGCTCGATTCACCGTAGGAGATACGATCTCTGCTGCCCACCACTGGAGAGTTAGGGGGGGAGGGTAATCATTCTCTGGAATCTGAACATGTTCTCTTGGGAGCGTGATCTACACAGCAGGACAGATCCAACCAGAAGTTGATATCTAGAGTCTTGAATCCCATCTTTGCCAAAGAAGCTAATCAGACGAGAGCAAGCACGAGAGTCGGTGAAGTGAACTTGCGAACTTCATCTGCAACTAATTCTACATCAACATATGATCTTCAATCTTGCTTCTCTCTCTTTCCCCATATCGCAGAGATCGTCTCACACGATTGAATGAATCCTTCAACCCCATCTTAGTAAGTACTGGCTGGCGCGCAACTCATTCACCGCCCATCAAACGCCGATATCAAATTGTAAGCAGGCGGAGCCACACGGCTGCGCACACGATCTCTAGGTAGGCAGCACAGGATAATTCGAGTTCAATCCCATCAATCAGCCTTGCCGCGACGAGTAGTCCTAGACCAATAAAAAAGTGTATCATCACCAATTCATATAAGCTTACCAGTAAGACGGCGCAAGGCGAAGTTTGTGGCTTCAAACCTCGCAGCTAATCGACTTCGTTTCCGAATCTACAAAATCAGGGGTACCCAATAACCTCCCGACAAGTCGTAAAACAACACGAAGAAGGCTGAAACAAGACCACACATAGATAGAGATAGCAGTTCCTCATGTGACAGATATGGACTGCATTTAAAAATTAATCGAATTCATGCGCGTACTATGAAAACATCGACTCAAAAAGACTATCTACGCAATATGACTGGCGACGGGGGAGAAGCTGCAACGCGCGCGCGAGAGTCGAGTATTTGGCTTTGTCGCGTGATGCCAATTCCCTTCCAATAGCCATCATCTCTCTATCCGCCTCAACCGCGGCGGCTCTTCCTCAAATCAAATGCATCTATGTCAAAGTTGTCTTGGTGGTGTGGTGTATGTATTGATCGCGAGTATCTCTGAAATGTGGTATCGAATAGAAGATTATTTTTTGTTGTGATTAATAGACGCTTGGCGAAAAAAAAGTGAAGAGCAGCTAAGCGCAGGCTTGATGCCGCTAAGGTGTCTACCGCGAGTTAAGCGAGGCGAATATGCTTGCCGCGCTTTTCCACAGCTTTCTTTGTTTGACCACTGCGCTTGTTAGCTGTGGCATTGTCGGCGACGGCGCGGGCGGGGGGAGTGCTCGGGCTTTTCGATGCCTTCGCTCCACCCATATTCTTCGCAACCCGGGGGCCAGTAGGAGTTCTCTTGATGAGGTTGGCGTTGATTTGAGGTTCCTAGTCCTCAAACTTGATGCTTCGGCTCATTTGAATATCCAATGGGCCACCCTTGTAGCTACCGCGCTTCTTCTTGTTCTTCTCCTTGGTGAAGCCCTTGCCCTTGGTTATGATGAGGTCCTGGTGGGCCTTCTCACCGTACCCATGCGAGACGTAAGCGTTGGATGATAGTCTTGGGTCGACGGTCACGTCCTGACGGATGCGGGAGAAGGGCTGGTTCTGCGATCTGGCCGGCTTCGCCCCATTTTTGCCTCGGTTGTTCGCCTTCAATGTGCTTGGGTCGGGCGGGAGAGGAGGGTTAGGCGTAAATTCGGGTGAGACTTTGTCTAAAGTCCTCGATGAATCCGATCCCGTGCCGTTGGCTTGCTGCGGCTTTTCATCGTCTGACTTGGAGTCGGAGTCAGAATCAGAGTCACTCGAAGAGTCAGAACTAGACTCTGGCAGGGGTACTTCAGCGGCGACCTTCAGATCAACTTTTTCTTCCTCGTCGGACTCAGACTCCGAGTCTGACGAGTCAGATCCGGAGCTTGAGGAGGACTCTGTGTCTTGCTTCTTGCTGGTTTTCTTAGCCTTCGCTTTGGCCTTCGCTTTGGCTTTGGCCTTGTCATCCTCATCTTCAGAACTCTCATCAGAAGAGGAATCGGAGGAAGACGATGAGGAATCATCATCGGAGCTGGAACTCTTCTTGGCTTTCTTTGCCTGGGGGCGTTCATCATCTGAGCTAGAGTCAGATGTGTCTTCGTCAGAGTCGGAATCAGACGAGCTTTCGCTATCAGACTCGGCCTTGCGCTTCAGGGGATTCGCGGCGGCCTTCGCGACACCGGTAGCTGACTTTGTGGGCTTTGCGTCCTCCTCGTCACTGTCACTATCGCTGTCGCTTGAGCTTTCAGAGGAGCTAGAGCTTTCGGACGAGCTAGAATCGTCATCGGCAGCGGGCGCATCGGCCATAGCAACATCATCGTCCTCGCTCTCACTCTCAGAGCTCGACTCATCACTGCTGCTACTGCTGCTGCTGCTGCTGCTGCTGCTACTGCTAACCTTGGTAATCTTCTCCATGGGGTTATCCTTGGGAACGACGGGTGTGTTGCCCTGGCTCGCGAATGTCTTCCAGGTCTGGAAAACGCTGACAAGAGAGTGGTGCTCCTTCACCTCTTTCTCCTTCTTCTTTCCCTTGTCCTTTCCCTTGTCCTTTCCCTTGTCCTTTCCCTTGTCCTTTCCCTTGTCCTTTCCCTTCCATCCCTTCTTCTCTCTGTGCTTCTGAAACTCGCGATGGGCATTGTCAAAGCCTTGATCGGACAGGAAAGATTCAACTAGGTCCATGAGTTGAGTGGGAGGAGGAGGTCTAGGTCCCGCGGTTGACCTTCTGGCCCGAGCTCGCATATTGACGCTCATGGTAGATTCTGTATCGCTTGACGGTAGAACTGGTGTGGATTGGGAGTGGTTGGAGTTGGAGTTGGAGTTGGAGTTGTTGCTAAATAACCAGCTGGGTGGTTCTTGAGAGGAAGTAGAAAGAGGTTTAATGAACGAGTTATTGGGCATTAGGTTAGGTAGAAGGTAACCTCTCAGAATTGAGACATTCCTCAAGGCAGGTTCTTTAAGAAAAAGCGAATTGCTCTTCCTCAGCGCATTACAATCTTGCTAAGTGAAGAAAAGTTTTGTGGATCGCGAAGAAGGGCCCACCTTCCTGTCGTTGATCCCTGTTTTTTTTAGTTGTTATCGATAACAAGGCGTACCTGCGTGTCTGCGCCGGTAGGCAGGTAGGTAAGTAAGATGTGAGAGAAGAAGCTTTAGGTTGATACAGCGTTAACTTCCTGCGAAAATATCGATATAGCACTCCCTCTAATCTGGTAAGAACGCCTGTTGCCAGCCAGATGTGTGCCTGACTTTAATGTTGTTTGCACGTGATTGTAGCTTGAGTGAACTGGTACAGGTACCAAACGTTTATGACGATATGCTTTTTAGAGTTCTAGAGATGAAAGAAAGGAAGTCAAGCTTGATTCTGAAGTCATAGTTACCTTAGGTAGTCTGGGGGTGTTATCTAAGTCACGACGTATGCTGGTCTAGGCCGTTGCTGCAAAAAAAAAAAAAAAACCCAAAAAAAAAAAAACCTGTGAAATGAAGGAATTCATTGATGTTATCGTGATATTCAGTCGAAGCTCTTTGATCCTTTCAAGTACAGGTCGTAACCCTTAAAACCATATGTATGAAGACTTGTTGCGACTTTCTTCTCCAACCCACATGGACTAGTCTGATTTTGCATTTAAGAAAGAATATTAACCTTTAAACTTTCCATTACCAACACATGTCACTTAGGTAGGCGTTACCTATTTGCTCGCTTGAGATGTGTAGAGCAAGCGTGGTAGAGGCGGCTTTTGTAATGTACCTTCCTAAACCCACTGGACTCTACAATGTTCGGCTGATATACTAGCGAACCGAACCGACGTAGGGGTGCGTATTATGGGTCCTTTAGGTCCTTTAGATCCTGGAATTCCAGCCTCAACACTTTCAATGTCAAATCTTGATCTTACATAGTACATCTATCAATGTCTCGTTGAATTAATTGAGAAAGCAAACAGTCAAAAATGTCTATCAGGCTTGAACAATTCATCAAATTTACCACCGACTCAGGTAAGGCCCAGACTCAAATCTTTTACTACACCATCACACGAGAGCTATGCGGGGTACTTTGAGCATTCCACGAGTCAAGTAGCTCTATCAAGAGTCTCGAGGAGCAGTTCATCCATCTAGCATTCTGAAAGCCAATCAATCTTCTATATGTCGTCTATTTTATACCTTATAAATAGCATTATTATCATAACCCCTGGACTTCCATCGTAAAATGATACCGAAACTCATCATCAACGTCATCTACTTGTTTGAAGGCGTTGCACAACATCGCCATATTAGCGGTTGCTAGTAGCAAACGCAAAAAAGGATCATCTTCAGGCATTGATATTTACGAGCAGTTTGATTTTATGACTGGCGTTTTAAATCTTCAATCATATCAAAGATTTCAAATTTAATTCTCATCTAAGCACATATATCTCGCTATGAAACTCACACTCCATAATCTATCCCAATGGTCCAGTACCATGACCATCTCAACAAAGCTCTCATGATCCAAACTACGTACCTGATTAAAAAACCATCAAACCTGCTAACACCTCTCACAGTCGGCCTAGAAAGAACATTCCGGTTCTTCCAATCCCTAGTACAAATCCTAGCCTCCTTCGCGCTGCCCTTCGACCTGCTCCTGTACACGCTGACGCAGAGCACGGGCCGGACCCCGTCGTCCTCCAATGTCCGCGGCATCCTCAAGGCGCTGAACGGCCGCTTGGGCCTGGCGAGGCGCTTCTTCCGAGTCTTCCGGTTTGTGGAGTTCTTCCACGGGGCGCAGAAGCAGTACCTGCGACTGTCCTCGGCGGAGTCGTGGTCCGGCGCGCCGCCGAGGGGCACGCTGGTCAAGCTCCAGCCGTGGCTCGATGTGTTCGCTCGCACGTTCAACGGCATGTATCTTCTGTTAGAAGCGACCACGTTTATCGACGCTCTCCAGGTACCCGGTCTGTCGATTTGGGAGTCTGAGCGCCACGCCTCAATTTCGGTCGAGGCGCAGCGTTTTTGGTTGTTCGGTCTCGTATGTAGCGCGGCGTATAATCTTCTCGAGATCCCGCTCGTGCTTGCCTTCGCGCCTCTTCCTGAACTCTCCCCTGAAGACAAGAGACAGATTGCCCCTGTCGAGGAAACTGCAAAGAGCAGAGACGAAGGCGAAAACGAAAAGTTGTTAAGCGAAGAGAAATTGACCGACGAAGAATTCGAAGAGTTCAAACGCACTAGGGCCAAGGAGATCGAGCTGCAGACTCAGATTCGGGATCAGCAGGTCAGATCCAAGACACGTCGGCTGGCTCGCGCAGCGATCGCCAATGCCCTGGATACGATCTTGCCCGCTAGTTTTGTTGGATGGCTTCAAGTCAAGCCTGGAACTGTCGGCTTGGCCATGTTTGTGACGACGATTTTGACTAGTATGGAGGTCTGGGAGAAGTGTGGACGAGAAGTCACAGGAACCAAGGCGGTCCTGGAAGGCTCGTTTGCATTTCCTCCGAAATAATATTTATATCTGCAGTTGGTTGATCTTGCTCAAGGTTTTGTTTGGCCATTGTATATGTCCAATGAAAGATTTCGTCGTGCTACTGAAGGGAGGTTGGGATATAGAAATGGTCGCAGGGACCCATTTGCTTCAATAGGCATTTCACCTTAAAACTAGACTCGAACACAATGCACCGATAAATTGCTATTTCGAATTAGATCACAAGTTAAGAATGGTCGAAAAAATATTTCAAAAATTGAGTACTGCCTTTGCGTGATTATGTACAAAGTAACGAGCAAGTGTGGTGTACAATATTGTATGTTGTGTGGAATCTTTCTTTTATCCCGTCGAATTACGCCATCTAGCAGTATAGTATAACTGGCAGTTCGTCCAAGTCTATTGACCAGGGGCAATTAGCTTGCCTTGTGCTCGGGCGTCAGGACTCCATCCACCAGCCAAAGCTTGAGCACCACCGTTCTCCGCTGCGTACTTCTGCATCCTCGCCTCTAACTCGGGTCTGAAGTGGCGGATTAGACCCTGGATGGGCCATGCGAAGGCCTCACCGAGAGCTATAAAATAATTAGCATCATTTGCTTTTGATAGTGTGATTTAAAGGGAGAAAAATTCACGACTTACCGCAAATAGTGTGTCCCTCAACTTGTTTCGTCAACTCCTGCAACATGTCAATTTCTCTCTCACGACCCTGTCCTTTCTCGAATCGGCTCATGATCTGTTCGGTCCACTTGCTACCCTCTCGGCATGGTGTGCATTGGCCGCAAGACTCGTGTCGGTAGAAGTGGCTTAATCGGGAAATGGCTCGGACAACATCCGCGCTCTTGTCTAGAACGATAACCGCAGCGGTACCAAGACCAGACTGGCTATCCTTGAGGGCATCGAAGTCCATCAATTGGTCATCGCAGACATGCTTAGGTAGGATAGGGGTGGATGAACCACCAGGAATGATGGCAAGCAGGTTATCCCAGCCGCCTCGGACACCACCGCAGTGCTTTTCGATGAGCTCTCGTAGGGGAATGCTCATCTCCTCTTCGACGGTAGCGGGGTTGTTGACGTTACCAGAGATACAGAATAACTTGGTTCCTTGGTTCCGCTCCCGACCAAAGCCGGCAAACCAATCACCACCTCTCCTGCAAATCGTGGGAGCAACTGCGATAGTCTCGACGTTGGCGACAGTGGAAGGGCAACCGAATACACCAACGGCGGCAGGGAATGGAGGCTTTAGACGGGGCTTGCCGGGCTTGCCCTCCAAGGACTCGATTAATGACGTCTCCTCACCACAGACATACGCACCAGCACCACGGTGTAGGTAAACGTCAAAGTCGTAGCCGGAGCCGCAAGCGTTCTTGCCGATCAAACCATCGGCGTAGGCCTCGTTAATGGCTTGCTGTAGAACCGCAGCCTCGTAGATGAACTCGCCACGGATGTAGATATAAGCAGCCGTAGCATTCATAGCCCGACCAGCAACCAAACATCCTTCGATAAGCTTGTGAGGGTCCTTTCGCATAATCTCTCGGTCCTTGCATGTTCCGGGCTCACCCTCATCGGCGTTGACAACTAGGTATCGCGGTTTTGTGTCCTTGTCCCAGTCTTTGAAGTTCATGAACGACTGTATTATCCGTATTAGCATGGATATCTGAATCGAGGTCGCTTAGCTCGACATACCCATTTTAAACCAGAAGGGAAACCAGCTCCTCCTCTGCCTCGTAGACCAGAAGCTTTAATCTCGCCGATAATCCAGTCGTGTCCCTTCAGAATAATCTCTTTCGTCTTGTGCCAATCTCCCATCTTCTTCGCTGACTTTAGATCGGCAGGGTATCGACCGTACAAGTTCTGGAATATCCTATCTTGGTCCCTAAGACCACCATATGTGCGCTTCGGGGCTCCATCTTGGACAGTCGCGAAACTTCGGTTCTGCTGGGGCGTCGAGGTATGTGGTAATCGGGATGCGGCGGGCAGAGCGACGCGGGACAAAGCCTTCGCAGAGGCTGCCGATGACGTTGTGGTCCTAGACAGCATGTTGAAGGCGGTTCGGCGCTCAATTGAGCAGAGTGGAGTGGAGAGTCCGGATGGCAACGGAAAAGAAATGGTAGGTTTTGTCGTTGATTAATGAAAAGGTGAGGCCTTTGAAATCAATGGAAATCATCATATCGTGATTGGTTCGGCTTGATGCTGGGGGTGGGTCTTTGTGGCGATCAAAGCTGGAACCATTGAGATGTGGCTAGTGGCTGATTAATGAGGTCATGAAGGTTGGGAAATGAAGGAAATCCCGATTAGTGCATAGATTAGATCGATAACAGTTTAATGGAAGGAATGCAGTTATTCTGTATTTCAATTAATTCATTGTTTTCATTGTTTGCATTGTTACTTATATACTCGATCAAAGGTCTAGGTCGTCTACATAGCCTAGACTTGCGATCGAGTATTATTTCGACATCTTTAATGTCAATGCTCTGTCGCAGAAAATCAAGAGCAAGATGGCATCCTCCAAACGACAGTCCATTGTTCCTCGTGTTCAGTCTGGCCCCAAAGCTCCGGTCAACTTCTCGTCATCCATCACGATAGCCGACTCGGCCCTCCTAACGGGAAATCACACTATCAACGTTAGCTCCGAATCCGTCGTACATCCTCGAGCGAAACTAGATTCCTCTAATGGGCGAATCACCATCGGTCGAAGATGCATCATACATGAACGAACGAGTATCGGAGCTGTGTCTGCGGACCCAACTCCAAGTGAATCTCGCGACGGCGTAGTTATAAGTGACTATACGACGGTTGAGGTTGGCGCGGTGCTCGAGTCTGGTGGCACAATTATTGGTGAGGGGTGTCTGATTGGCGTAGGTAGTAGAGTCGGAAAAGGGGCCAAGCTCGGAAAGGTAGGTGTCTCTTCAATCTAGCATGACCTAGTTTTAAGACTGACCGAAAGACAGCATTGCACTCTGACTCCAAAGACTGTCATACAGCCGGGAGAAGTCATACCAGACTTTACTGTTATCTATTCCAACGGCATTAGGCGGATTGATAAACGAGGTATCTCGGACCTGAAAAACAAGGTGCAAGCGCGCCAGATCGAGGTGTTACGGAGGCTCATACCTAGTAATCCCGCTAAGTTCATGTCATGATATTAACTAGATACCCCTGATTTTACATTGCGTTTAATAATGATACCCTATTCGGCATTAATCTTTATGCTGCTACTCGATTGATGGCATTTACAATCTCAGAATTTCATTGTTGAAACTCGTGATATAGGTGTCTACAACTGGTAAAACTCTGGTTGAATACGTCGTCTCTAAGAAATGCGGCTTGCTATGAGATCTCCCAATTTCACCAATCGAATGTCCATTTATACAAAGTTCTATTAACCCTACTGAAGATATAAAAAAACTTCAGGGTGCTAGCTGAAAATAAATCGTTTTACCACAACATACCACGGGGCTCTTACTTTCTCTGATGCGCTATCCTCATCTGCTTGCGCCAGGTATTCACGCCTCCCAGTGACAAGATCGATTTCAACCAACGGGATGATCTTGGTTCCCTTAACGAATTTCCACCCAAAATACAGCACAGTAAAAATAGCAATGACCACGTACGCGAATACAAAATCAACGGCCGCAAAACCACCCACGAAGACCCCGTACCCCTGAATGAAAACCAGGAAGATATTCAACAGCACCACGAACCAGGCTCCATATGGGAAGAGAAGAGCCTTGTAAGGCAGCTCCTCGAGTCCATGGCCCTGAACTGCCCAAGCCCGGCGAAGACGCAGGTGGGTGACTCCCACGAAAGCCCAAGCGATGAAAGTGGCAGCACCGGATATGTTAATCAGGTAGCTGAACACTTTTCCCGGGGTGGTGGCGATGTTGAGGAGGGAGATGAGACCCAGCACGTTCGAGAAGACGATAGCGTTGACGGGCACGCCGTTGGATGTTGTTCGTGCGAAGAACCGGGGCGCTCGCCCGTTGGTGGCGAGGGCTACGAGACTTCGAGACGCCACGTAGATCGCGCTGTTGACAGATGATAGCTGCGCCGTGATCATAACGACGTTGACGAGATTTCCACCGCCCGCCCAACCAGCGTTCACAAGCGCGATGGTCCAAGGGGACTGCGCAGACTTGCTTGTGGCAGTTAGGAGGCCCTCCGAGTTATAGGGCACTATAATTCCGGCGAAAAAGACCAATCCGATGAAGATGATCAGGATACGCCAGAAAGTCTGCTTGATGGCCTTTGGCAAGTCCCTTTGGGGGTTGCGGCTTTCGGCCGCAGTCAGAGCCAGCATCTCCGTGCCGCTGTAATACACAGCAGCCAAGATGAATGTCTTTCCAAATCCATTGATTCCATTGGCGATGACGCCGGGATCGCGCCAATATCGAAACCCAATGTACTCGCCACCAATCGCACCCGTGTTAACGAGGATCGCAACCAGAAAGCCGCCAACAACACAGATAAGCTTCCAGCACGCGAGCCAGAACTCCATCTCGCCGTAGACCACAATGCCCAGTAACGAGGTGCACTGGAACCCAACCCAGAAAATAAGTACCCAGCCGTAGGAAGGCACAGCATCAGTCCACAGTCCCATGATGAGAGATATGTTGTTATAGTCGTTGGCGATGTTCGTCACCCAAAGATACCAATAGTTCACACCAAGAGAAAACGCGAGCGCCGGGTCGACGAAGCGGCCCGCGAGCTCGATGAAGGCTCCTTGCACGGGGAACAAAGTAGACATCTCGCCTAGGCTCTGCATGACGAAGAACACGTCGATGCCGATGGTCACAAAACATATAAGCGCGCCTATGGGCCCGCTGTACGCGATGGCGGACCCGGTTCCGTACCAGATGCTGGCTCCTACGACTCCACCAAAGGCAATCATTTGCTGTGTTGAAGTTAGAGATACTAAGTCGCTTCTTAGGGGCTGATGGGCTCAAAAGTATGATGAGCTGGAAATACTAACCAGATGCCGGTTTTTGAGACCGCGCTGTAGACCGCCATCTATGACATTGCCGTTGCTCGCGTGAGCGACTTCGCCTGTCTCGGATGGGGCATCATCGATTGGACTAGACGTCTTTTCATCGACGACTCCCGGAGTTGAAGGTATTCCCATGGTCAATAAATCTTAGTATCGCGATTTGAACAAGTCCTCTTCAAATTCTAAGAAGTAGGAATAATTTCGGCCAAGATAAGTATTCCCTGGGTTACCAAGGTTCAAAAGGCCTCATAAAAGACTGTATCACCATGATATATGAATAGAGTGGGGAGTCGGTCAAGAACTGAGCAAACACATACACTAGAAAAATATGTATTGTCTACATGTCTCCTCCCATAATTATAATAAGATATAGAAGAGACGTCTGACCCCAGGAGGGATCTCGACAAACTCCACTCGTCATTGGCCGATAAGGTTGCAGCCGGGGATGGCGACATCCAACTTGAGTAAGTCTTATCGTATAGACAGCCCGAGACAGAGAGGCTAGTCGATAAGTACATAGTAAGCTGCGGAGAATGCCTATAGACAAGCAATCTCATGAGATAAACTGTTAAAATTCATGATAAACGATAATTATAACCATTTCTTACTTTAAAAGGTACTATACTCGAATTTGTCTAAACTCTGCTGCAATATATACGAAAACAGCCTTTTCTTGGGCAGGTTTGACAGTATGTGCATTGAGCGAAACCTGAACTGGTCGGGATGATAAGCGAATGCTATTAAGATGTCGACTCTGTGGTCGGGAATGGCGTGACGCTTGTGGCTGCAAAAGAGAGTACAAGGCGATTTCATATTAGAATACTTATATGTAGGTTAAATAGAGTAGGATAAAACATGGGCGTCAGTCCTAAACTCCCGGAATATGTTAATATGAATTTTATGTCATTACTTGTATTAGATACTGCTCGTAGATAAAATGAGATTTATAATCTGTATTATCTTTATTAGCGGTTCGACCTTGTAGAGGAAGATGTATAAC
Organism: Hypoxylon sp. CI-4A; assembly: GCA_002120315.1. NCBI lineage: Eukaryota > Fungi > Ascomycota > Sordariomycetes > Xylariales > Hypoxylaceae > Hypoxylon > Hypoxylon sp. CI-4A. Next base: position 536,464 of record KZ111523.1, read on the forward strand.
TCTACCTATAGAACGTTTTGTCGCCCCTTCGAGCTCACGTCTGGAGCATACCAGGTTGTTTCTTGGTAATTGATAGGACGCAGACATAAGTCTTCTTGAATAGATGGCTTCCCGCTTCAGTCCAGGTTTCAGGCGCGACAGTTCACTTTGTCAACCCAAGCAATAGGACCGGTCAGTCAACATCAGGTAGATTTTACGACACCGGCTCAGCGACTCTCCTCACGCCAAAGAAGTAGTTGCCAACCCTCTCACTGCCATTGACCTCTTTCCACCCAAGCCCAGGGACGTACACCACACCCATACACCTCGGCTCCGCCCACCCCGTCCTCTTCTGCAGAAAATGTGATCGCAGCTCTTCTTCATTAATATACTTCCGCCAATCATGCGTGCCCTTAGGCACTATCTGCAGCAAGTCCTCGGCCACCAGATTCGTCGTCAACCAGCTCATCCAAGTCCTCGCGATCGTGCTCAGCACCAGCCAGCCCCCAGGCTTCACGAAGGGCGTGCACCGGTCGAGAAACTGCGCTGGGTTCGTTACGTGTTCTATGACTTCGAAAACCGACACTACGTCGTAGCCCTCCTGGGGCGTGGTTGGGATGGGCAGCTGCTCGATCGGCGTATTTAGATAGGACAGTTTCGAACGTAGCGCGGGGTCGCGTTTCGCATGCGCTTTGGCGATCGAGAGAACCTCCGGGCTGGGATCAACGGCTGTTACGGATGTAGTTGTCGGTAGGCGCGCGGCGGACTCGGCGAATATGCCACCTCCGCAGCCTATGTCGAGGAACTTCAGGCCCGTTGATGGTGGGGGCGGGTCGTCGAGGACGGAGGACTGACAGGACCGAATGAAGTCGTGGCGCAAAGGGTTCATGAGGTGGAGGATGCGGGAGGGCCCCTGGGGATCCCACCACGAGGATGCGAGAGCGTTGAAGTGGGATACTTCATCGGGAGAGACGGTTGTGAATGCGGGATCGGCGGGGTTGGAATTTGGGGATGTGGAAGAGGTGGAAGCGGGAGCTCTTGTGGTCGAGAAACTCCGGGCTATCGGCGTTGATATTCGTAGAGAGGATTGCGAACTGGTGATGGGCTGGCGAAGCCGCCGGATGAGGGATGCGGCTTTGGAACGGGGTGGCATGGTGTAAAATCTTTAGCAATGGCATAGATTCGTTATCGTAGACGTTGGTCACGCAAAAACGAAGGTAGAGCTAGATAGCAGCATCGCATCATGGAAGATGGAAAAGTTCCGGATTGAGTAACAAGCTAAGAATCTTAGCGATGCAGATGTAAGGCCTAGCCCAGCTAACGGGATGCACCGATTTACTCCACTTTACAGGTGTAGCATCGCAGGAAAAGTTGCAATTGGCCAATAAAATCAATGGAATGCTTTTAGTGTGATGTAATATGGGACCCTGAAAAAGTGCCCCTCATCGCTATATCCGACCCCGCCGAAGCCCGGCGACGGACATCTTTAGGATTAGAAAGGATTAAGAACAGCTGATCAGTCAGCATTTGAAAGATCCTTTACTGTAGAAATTTAAGGATGAGTAAGAACTTCTAATTCTATTTCCTATTAAATAATTCCTTGTGCTTCAGTGGACGATATAAAATCCATCATATATACCTAACTTTGTTGGTTTAATTTTTTCCTTGGAGGGGTTGACTGACAAAACAACACTTCGCCACTAAATTAAGAGTAAATTAATAGACCGACGATTACCGGCCTGTTGCTATATTCTCTCACCTCCGAACTTTACGGCCGATCTACTACAGCCGCATTGTATAGCGGATCTTGTTATTTATACTTGTGTATTGCGACTCGCTCTTTGATAGTCTACTTGATTGGCTGCGCAAAGATACCACAAGAACCGTATTACCCAAAACCACACAATCATCATGCCGTCCGCACTTATTGACCACAATCGATTCGATTCGATACCCGATACAATCGAGGCTTTCCGTATGTGCACATACTCCCAGGTATCTGTCAGAGCTGCTGTTCAAATGCATCTTGTGCCTGTGCCATAAGTGATCGGCTAACACTCTTCACTGTAGGAAATGACGAGTTTGTAGTTGTTATGGACGACGAAGGTCGCGAAAACGAAGGCGACTTGATTATTGCCGCCCAGAACATTACTACAGAGCAAATGGCTTTCATGGTCCGACATACCTCCGGTCTTATTTGCGCCCCTATCACTCCCGCCCTTACCGAATCCCTTAAATTGCCGCAGATGGTTGAACATAGCGAAGACCCGCGGGGTACCGCCTACACTCTATCCATTGACTCCGCAGACCCTTCCGTATCTACTGGCATAGGCGCCCATGACCGAGCCCTGACCGTCCGGACTCTCGCAGACCCGAATGCGACTCCTACTAGCTTCCGACGACCGGGACACGTATTCCCGTTGCGCGCGCGAGAGGGTGGTGTCCGAGCCAGACCCGGCCACACCGAAGCCGGCGTGGATTTCTGCAGGCTAGCAGGCAAGCCCGAGGTCGCAGTCATATGCGAGCTAGTCGAAGACGGAGACGAGGTCAGCGGGACAGCCATACGGCAGGGGCCCGGCATGATGAGGGGTGAAGGATGCATCGCGTTCGCCAGGAAATGGGGAATCAAGGTCTGCACGATAGCTGATCTTGTCGCCTATCTGGAAAAGACCGAGGGAAAACTTGGCGCCAACGGAAGTTCATGATAGGATCTTCCATTATGAGGTGTTCTAGAATATACCTTGCGTGTCCCTCGTCAGCCTGACCGAAGCGATGTAAGCACCATCGCGAGAGGGGTAATGCACGCGTCAGCAAAGACCAGCTGGTAGACTTCACCGTGGATCGCGATGAGAATTTATAGACAAAATGGGGCTGCCCTCGAGGTCATATATTTACACTGTATTATACAATATTTCCGTGGGTCTAACAATCATATACCACTCTACGAATTTACTATATATATGGAATTAGATAGTTGGTGCAACCTTCGACATCCTGACCTGTCGTCTATTCTCTGATGCATCAACCCCATGCAAGCTTTGACAGTAGTAACGAAAATTTGTACTGATTCTATACCTCATCAATTATAGGCACGAGCGTCTAGAAGCATTGCGTAACTGATTGTCTAAGTCATCTGGAACCTACTGAGGCCAAGATGACAAAGCACTCTCTCATATAGGGGCAATAGATACGAGGCAGCCTATGAACTCACTCGCATTATGATTACCTAGCATGGTTATTCATGATAGGGGTTGTAAATCAATCCCATGGAAGTGTAAAACTATATAATCCGATTTGCTACTATTCCGGTAGGCTATCGCACCCATGTGATATCCGGGGTCGGCCATGGGGGTGATCGAGTCCTGTGTCCTTAACCTTTAGGAGGACTAATGAAGGGAAAGAGAAGGCAGGTGTATAAGTCTCCAAGGGAACTGTCCATCCTACCATATGGTAGGAGGTGACACAACGCCGATCCATCAACAGGGGGTTCTACGAGGAGGGGGTAAGGTGGACGAATATAATACTACCCCTTCAATTGTCTCCAAGAATTCATTTGCTCAACGTCACAGTACGATTCAGTCGTCGGTTATCTGCTAAGATGGCTTCGATACTGCTATCTCCATATGTTTTCCTCCCCTCATACTTATCGTTACTACCGGTATACCTGATCATATATCGCTTATATCTACACCCCCTCGCCAAGGTCCCGGGTCCGAAGCTTGCCGCTATTACTAGTCTATGGACTGTGTATCACATACGGAAGGGGCACAGTGAGTGCATACTAGTATTATTGAAGATAAAGTCTATGAAATTTGACCCCTGATATGATAGTGTCCGTCCTTTACACTCAGCTGCATCGAAAGTATGGACCAGCAGTACGAGTCAGCCCCAATGAAGTCTCCTTCGACTCCAAGGAAGCGTATCAGGCAATTTACAGTCAGTAGAACCATCTCGCTAGTAGAATGATCACTGATTTCTGAAAACTGATATAGCTGGAAGCCAATACATCGAGAAGGGTGACTTCTACTGTACGAGTTTGACACCACCCCTAATTAGAGTTATCGACTTATTCTCAAATAGGGGCCCAAAGTAATAATCCAGGAAGTATAGACTGGCGATTCCGTCGACACCAAGGCGACGCTTTCGCATTCAATGGCGAACTGAACATGCAGCGGTACAAGGGTCATAGGAAGAACATTCGTCCGGTGTACTCAGCATCGTCTCTGAAGAAGTATAGTGACCGACTCGACAAGGTTCTGGATCGCTTTATCGCTAAGCTAAAGGCGCAAGAAGGAGAGGTACTCGACCTCACCGAAACGATACACCTTGCCGTGGTGGAGTGTCTAGGTGCCATAACACTAAACTGGTCTCCTGGATTCATCCAAGGCGGGAGCGACCACGGGTTTCTCGACAAGAGCATTAAGTTCTGGCGCGAGGTCTCTGCTTTCGGATCCTTACAGCATTGGCTCATTGTAGTTCAGAGATGGCCTTCATTAAGACCCTGGGTGGCCAGGCTTTTCAGAGTCAACATTAGGGACCTGCCCGCTGATTACGAGCCTTTTGATCTAGTAAGAAACCATACCTACGAGGTAATCGAATGTTTTCAATATAGACACTTACTAACAAGAGCAACAGCGAACCAAGGAGATAATCAAGAACCGCACAGCCGCATTTCTTTCTCAGGAGAAAGCAATAGACGCCAAAGCCGATGATCCAGACATGCTCACCGAGCTCCTCCAAGTAACAACCAAGAAGTCCGACTGGAAGCCGCACTACGCCTCCGCCATGGCAAGCTTCAACTTCATTGCGGGCCACGAGACCACAACATCGATCGCGACCTCGGCGCTCGTGCACATCAACACCAACGCCGGCATCCGATCGCGCGTGCAAGCCGAGCTTCGCGAACCCCCCACCACCAATACCACCACCACCTCCTCCTCTGATATTAACATTGAAAACTACAAATACACACAAGCCTGCATCCGCGAAACCCTGCGCCTGCGCCCAGTAACCTCGCTACCCCTATGGCGCAAGGTCCCACCCCACAACACGTCCCTGAAACTGCACAACCACGAGTTCCCACCGGGAACCACAGTCGGCGTGAACGTTCCCGCGATGCACACCAACCCGGCGAACTTCGGCGCGGCGGATGCGGGCGAGTTCCGCCCCGAGCGCTGGCTCGAGAGCGAGGAGGCCTGGCGCGTGCTGGACCGCACGAGCTTGGCTTGGGGCGGCGGCGCGCACACGTGTCCCGGTCGGAACCTAGCCGAGCTGATGCTGTGGAAACTGGTCCCGGCGCTTGTGCGCGAGTTCGACGTCGAGATCGTCGAGCTGCCGGATGTGCAGGAAATGCGGAGTTTTACGTATATTGCTATCATGACGGGGGTGAAGGCGCGGTTTAAGGCTAGGGCTAGGGGAAAAGGGGGGGTTTCGGGGTGAGGCTGGTAGGTCTGGGTGGGAGGCGATGAAGGGTTGTTGCGTTTGCAAAGGAGTTGGACATTAAGAGGTACCTAGATTTTGTCTAGAACTGCCTCTGGTCAACTTACCTTCGAAGTGAAATATTCGAGTTAAAGTCTTATCCCCTTGATGAGTATTACTTGGTAGGTACCTCCCTACCGGCATCACAAGAAGTTTTAATGTGGTAACGGATATTAAGAAAATGTTCTATTCATACAGCTAAAAAACGTATATACCTCCTCACCCACCTCGAACTCCTAATATACTATCCTATTTCAGTAGATATTGATATGGAAATGCTTCATAACTGCAGAAGCTACTTACTCGTCACTGAATTCCATGGAGCTGCTATCGAAGGAGAAATCGGAGGGGATCGAGGAGGAGGTCCAGGAGGAGAAATCGGAGGAGGAGGAGGAGGAAGAATCCTTGGACCTTGCCGCACGACGCCACACATTATTATCAGTAATGTTGCCCTTTGTTCGAGGAGCGTATTCACCATGGTGAAGAGTAATAAAATGTCTGAAGATTCCAAAGGTTAGACGAGCGGGCCAGATCAGCAATCGCGAGAGTATTGGTACTCGTCGGGCAGTTCCGTCTCTAAATTCTCCAAGTTGCAAGAGTTTTTTAACAGAGAGTGCCGCTTCGAAGGAGTCAAAAGCTCTATACGTCTTGTGCACACCTACTGCGGCGTGCTTGAAGGCGCCCCAGACGTGGACGTACAGGGAGAAGCAGACACTTGCGACTTTGAACCACTGTAAAATAAAAGTTAGTACTTTCTCAGTTAAGTAGGGGGATTGGCTCAGGATCTTTTTCGTCCTCGCTGAGCTGTAAAATGAGAAGGGGAAATAATCGGCTACGGGTATACATACATCATAGGAGCTCATTAATAAAGGAGCGCTGAATAATATGTTTGGCACATATAAGATACAGTTTCCGAGGAGCAGAATGATTAGAATTGGTCCCTCAAAGGTCCCGAATAGTAGGTCGTACGAGACCATATTATGGTCTCTAGGTTGAACCATCAAACGAGACATCCCGAAATTCCGGCACGCATGAGATAGGATCCGGATAATGCATCCAAAGCTAGGAGGGAACATAAGCAAAAAGTTGATGAGAAGATAGAAAAAGATGAATGGCGACTCGATGATTTCGGCTAGGGGTATCCAGGTAAGGGACGGGATCTTGATCGAGGGGATATTGACCGACGGAATCCTAACTGATGGCATTTTGACTGATGGCATTTTGACTGATGGCATTTTGACTGATGGCATTTCGACTGACGGAATCTTGAGTGCTGGGATATTGGCTGATGGAACCTTAACAGATGGAACCTTGGCTGATAGGATCTTGACTGATGGAACCTTGATTGTCGGTATCTTGACTGTTGGGATCTTGACTGAGGGTATCTTGAATGATGGGATCTTTACCGACGGGATCTTCAACTCTGGGATCTTAATCGCTGGGATTTTAACTGTTGGGATCTTAACTGACGGCACTACTTTGACTGAGGGTACCTCGATTGATGGTATTTCAACTGGCGATACTCTGGTAGTTGAAGGCCAAGTGCTGAGTATAACAAGAACCCCGCAAAGAAATATCACCAGGGTGACAAGAATCCTGAAGGCTGGATAGACATCACAGAAGATGATAAAAGTAGCCCATTGGACCGATATGAATCTAATGATAGCGCGGTATCTATCTCGAATAGCTCGAAAATTGATCGATGGCAATTTAAACGACGGAAGCCTAGTTGAAAGAAATTCAGTTGAAGGCACTTGAACTGTAGGAATCCTGACAGTGGGAATTCTGACTGAGGGGGATTTGAAAGACGGAAACCTGAAAGATGGAAACCTAAAAGTCGGGAGTCTGATAGACAAAAGGCGCAGTGCCATGAAACCACTTATAACAGCGACGATAAGTAGAACTACTATAATAGCATCGTAAATCGACGGGACAGGAATCCGTGGCAGGCGAAACGGGAGGCTGAAACTAGGAAGGCTGAAATTAGGGAGGCTGATATCAGCAAGGCTGATATTCGGAAGTCTCGATCTAGCCAGAGAAGTCATACTTGATAACCAGACGCTTGACATTTTAAAACTTAGGAGACCAAGCTTTGCGAGGCTGTGCTTTAGGAGCTTAAACGACCAAGCAAGAAAGAAAAAAAGTTTGAGCTTTTGGACGACTTTCGATAGGAAGCGATAAAAGAAGAGGAATAAAGCGTTGAATTTTAGACGCAGTTGGCAAGGAATCTTCGAGAGGATGTAATCCCAAAATAAGAGTAGATTCGCGTAGGTGAATAACGCGACGTAAAATACGCAAAAGGTTTGAAAGGCCTGAGCCGAACGCACCAAGAAATTTTCTGAAGGGCCAGCCATTTTAATGTTTCCTGGTACGGTGAAAATAAATGTAATGAATAGGTACTGAGTTTTCTGAAGAACATAACACTCGGCTCTGGAGCATTCTAGCTTATATGCCTCTATATCGAATACTAGGCGTTGTTAGCTTTGTTACTTGACAGGTGTGGTCTGGAGAAGAACATTGTTAGGAAATGAAGTCATGGCCTTGTTTATGCTGCATTGTTTACCCCGGAAGGTTTCCCCAAGCTTCGCTTTCGCTTTCAGCTTCTTGTGAGTGTTTGTCTGGGGTCGTACAAGGACAATGAAGAATGTCCTACACTCAACGAGACAGAGGTATGTATACTAAATCTGAGGTACTATAGACCCCCCTTTTAGGTATAGTTTGAAGTGAGGGGTGGATCTTGACCTTGTCCTACGAGCGACATCTCGAGTTGGAGGTGTATGCAAGTAGATAGTATATATCCTCTATCGGATCCCGTTGTGTCGGCTAGGAATGTGACGTACCCGGAGAACAAATGGCGCAACGCCGAGGTCGGCTTCTTAACCCGTGACGCCGTGCCCAGCCGGCTACCGACTTTTCTTTGCTGCCTGTTTGACATGGTGAAATCCTACTAACTAAATATTCTTACCTGTAATTACGTTTGATTTATCAGCGGTCTTTTGAGGCTGACGCGAGGAAAATTGGACTCGATGTCTGAGAAAATAAAAGCCTCCCTTAAGTGGTTTTACCATGAGTTCGGTCTCGCTGCAATTCACGAGACCGGCTTGGATGCCTATCTCATCATCTTGGCGCGAACGTGCCGTATGTTCGCTTACGGAACCAATGCCCTGATTTTAGGTATGGCTTCAATCACAGGAGTACATTGGTTCCGAAATTTTGACAAGATATTGCAGCCATCTTTTTTTCTGCGTTAGGGATATCTGACCACCAGATTGGTCTGTTCATGACCTTTACCCTACTAGGAGATGTCATTCTTGGAACATTCCTCACGCTCGTGGCGGATCGCCTCGGAAGACGAAAAGTCTTGATCAGCGGCTCTCTACTGATGATATCGAGTGGTGTCATTTTTGCTGTCTTTGAAAATTTTTGGATTTTGCTGCTTGCCGCAATTATCGGCGTCATTAGTATCACCGGTGGAGATTTTGGCCCGTTCCGCAGTATAGAGGAGTTGGTCTCTCTAGTTAAGCAGGTTATGGCATTGAACGCTCATTCTGACAATTATCTAGGTCCATACTGTCGCAGCTTACCACGCCTTCGACAAGAGCAGATGTCTTATCGTGGTATGTTACCACAGCGTTATTCGGGTCATCCCTGGGAAGTGAACTGTCAGGAAGAGTACTGCGCTTCCTCCAAAATAAAGATGGATGGTCCGAGATTGATTCTTATCATGCCTTATTTTGGATATATGCTGTGATGGGTGTGGTAAACCTTGGACTGGTCCTGTTGCTATCAAATTCATGTGAACTGCAGCCGTCGAAGGAGAACTATACACCTCTTGCACAGGACGATAGTGCGAATACCAGTGCTGGAAACCCCACAGAACCCCCAGAGGTGGTCCCCGAATCTGAAAGGTCTCGGAATTGGTTCGTTCGAAGCTTTAGATGGATTTCAGGTCGATTAGCGCAAATATCGCCTTCGACTCGATCGGTGATGTACAAGCTGTGGTTCTTGCTGGCCGTCGACTCGCTTGCCGATGGCATGGTACCGTACTCGTTGACGAATTACTACATGGACCAAAAATTCCACCCTGCTAAATCAACGCTTGGCGATATAACGTCGTTCAGTTATCTTCTTGGGGCAATTTCGGCGTCCTTCGCTGGCCCTATGGCACGGAAGATTGGCTTAATTAATACGATGGTATTTACGCATACGCCATCCTCGGCAGCTGTGTTGCTATTTCCATCCCCCCCATATCTTTGGCTGACGGCTGGACTCCTCCTTGTCCGTGCGGGGTTGAATAACATGGACCAAGCGCCACGAGCGGCTTTTATCGCAGCTGTTGTGAAGCCCGAGGAGCGAACAGCAGTCATGGGCATCACAGCCACGATCAGAACAATGGCTTCTATGGCCGGCCCAACTGTAACTGGACTTCTGGCTGCAAGCCAAAAGTTTTGGATTGCGTATGTTGCGGCGGGCTGCTGTCGTTTATCTTATGACTTTGGTCTTTATGCGATGTTTGTGAACATGAAGCTGTACGAGCACGAGGACAAGCCGGTCGACGTGCCTAATGGGCATAATGCGAGACGCGTTCCCGACGAAGAAATGGAACTGGAAAGTCTTGCCGATACCGACAGTGGCAGCGAAGATTCAAGTGTTCAAAATTCAAAGCCGCAATCACTTACCTTGGACATCCCCTACGGTAATCAGAGGGTTAGAAGCAGAAGTCCTCGTCGTGCCACGGGTGAGTAAGAAATGGGTTTCAGGTTTAGACATTTTCACGTGTCGAGGATGCATGTGTTGAAAGGAGATTCTCTTAAGTTAGATGCATTTATTTTAAATATTAGAGTTTAAGCAAATTAAGCTATCGATACTTGCATAAACTTGCTCTATAGCAATAAGAATGTGCTTAATCAGCTGTAATATAATGATAGTAGGGTTAGGAGATAAGCTGAAAGTTATCACCGAAATTCTTGTTCCAGAATTCTAGAATTCCAACACCAGGTAACCTTCAAAATAACGTCATACGGAACAACTGGAAGTCAATTAATTAGAATACCTAACACACGGGAGGATAATTCGTCCGGCTTCTGGCAAAAAGCGCCGGCACCATCTCAAGTTGCATTGCCGACACATCCATTTAAAGCTCTGTCTTTGCTCCCTTTGTGCATTTTGCGATCAGTCGAACGAGAATATCCCGAACATCATCCTTGACAGATACTCGCAATCATGACATCCACCGCAGCAGTTATCGGCAGCACCGGCCTCGTAGGCAGTCACATCTTATCGACCCTCCTCAATCTCGATGCATTCAAGACAGTCTATACTGTATCTCGCCGAGCACCCCAAGCAGAGTCGCCCAAATTAAATGCCACCCTAGAAGCCGACACCGCGAAGTGGGCATCCAACCTCTCCTCCATCGCCCCTCCACCGTCCATAGTCTTTTCTGCTCTGGGAACTACCCGAGCACAAGCCGGCGGCATCGAGAACCAAAGGAAGATTGACCATGACCGTGAGTCGCAATCACTTGGTTCCGACATATAGTGCGCGAATATGATAAAGTGAAATAATACTAACCGATGTCACCCATTGCTATAGTAAACATCGAGCTCGCCAAAGCCGCGCATGCTGCCGGCGTCAAAACCTTCGTCTTCGTATCCTCGGCCGGCACCCGCGGGGTCGGAAGTAGCTACGTGCCCTATTCGCAGATGAAGGTCGGCGTCGAAGACAGCATCAAGTCGCTCAACTTCGACCAAGCCATAATCCTCCGACCAGGTCTTATCCTGGGCAAGCGCGAAGTCGAGCACACAGGCGGTCCGTTCCTGAACACTGTCGTTCGCAGCCTCAGCAAGATCAGCTTAGGTCTGCAAGACAAGTGGGGTCAGGAAGCCGAAGTCATCGGACGCGCCGCTGCTCGCGCCTCCGTCTTGGCCGCCGAGGGCAAGGCTCCGAGTAACTACTGGGTCCTTGAGCAGGCGGATATTGTGAAGCTGGGTAGAGATGAGTGGAAGGCTTAGGTGAAGAGCTTGCTCGAAGGCAAGACTGTAGTGTGGGGATTCATTGGCGTTTTGGAAGCATGGCGTCGGGCGCATAAACTATCGCATCTCATGGTACCTAAATACTAGGAACATTTACTCAGAAGAAAGTAAACCGAAAGGCATACCACCGTAGGTATATATCCCAAAAATTACTCGTTGATCTATTACGTCGCCCTCTGTACGAACCTATCCGGAAAGGTGGCTTTCTATTGGACAACTATACGAGCTTAGATGCTTAGACGCATAGTTCTAGGAACCCAGATGCCAAGATGGAACCAGTGGGATCTGGTTAAACCACTTCAGTTTTACGACACATGCCTAACTTAGAAACTCTAAGAGCAGAAGTTTGCTAGGTGAACTTGTCTCGTATCAAGTTGCCATACCTAATCAACACATGGAGGGCTTCATTTCTTTCTTCATGAAACCAACAAGGTTGTTACACGTCAGCAACGAAATAAAACAATGTCTCTATCTTTTTCTACTGTGTCTAATGAACAATCATTCGATTAATCATTGAAGGATAATGCTCAAAGACATTGATATCAAACGATACATTGTTGGTTATTACCTACAATAGTATAAATATGTGTCTGGATTCCAAGTATGGGCATTCTATTCCACAGTGTGCTCATTCGCATCAATCATTCAATACCAAACTACCAGTTCGCTCTCAAGATGTCTGCTCCAACTGACAAGGCTAACTCTACTGGGGACGCCAGCATCTCCAACAGCATCACTGACCAGCCTTCTCAAGACACTGAGACTGTCAACGCAGGAGTAATTGATGACGAGGAGGAATCCGACAATAGCAGACTTGCGCGGTTCTTTGCAGGGTTGATAAAGAGAGAGAGACAGCCTTCTCAAGATACTGAACCTGTCGACAACAAGGAATCCGAGGAACCCTCAAAGTAACTCGCGCTGTTCTTTCGAGAAATTTGGAGACCGCGAGTATGAGAGTACACCGTGGAGTGGAGGACCTGTTGTCCTCTAAACTGCACACACTCCTTTGTCAGAAAACCAACTGACTTCGATACGCTCGTTTTCTTAACACTATCTTGGATTTTCAACATTGCCCAAGATATCATTTGATTGGTAGTAATCCTACATCCTAGGGATCATCTTTCGGTATATATCCCCTTGCCTAGATCGAGTCGTATAGATGATCTAGCACCTAAGCGGATAAGTTATTGGAGAGAGCTATCAGTATCAGATGAGCTTGACGACGTTTGATTTATTCATTAGCACACTCGTTTCCCCTATCTTTCGTACTCGACATTGCCCAAGATCTTGCTTGATTGATAGTAACCCTTTTATCAACGGGGTCATCTTTCGGTACTAGTCCCCTTGCATAGATCGATGATCTATGATTTACATGTGGATAAGTTATCGGAGAGAGCTATTTGTATTAGATGGGCTTGGGTGACGTTGGATTGATGAACTCCCTCATTTACTGGTGAGAACCAGACACACTCATTTCTACTATCTTTCATTCAGCATTGGCTAAGATCTCATTTGGCATATGGATGTAGCCCTTGGTCAGACTTGGGAGGGAATGGTCTTGCATATAATAGACGTCTTAACGCAGTTTGATAGCCATGTAAATCATATGGCTCTAGAGAGGTATTTACTTCGTAGACCATAAATGAATCGTGGAAGGAGGGCTGCTGGCGTCAATGCGACTTGGACGATGTTAGATTGTACATAGTAATATAAGATTGTCTCTCTTTAATATAATTTGGTCTTTGTGTATTTCGTGATTGTATAAGACCTGGTTGGAAACTTCTAGGTATGATTATTAAAAAGTCAAAGTAAGATGAAAAAAGCGATTTTGTGAGATTTTGATTTGCATGCAATGTATCGTGATTTAAGCTCATGTCTATAACCGAGTTGGGGAAAGTTTAAAAGCATATTGATATGTCGAGTAAAGTGGTATAACGTATAAGAAAATATCCTATCTTCTACATTAAGAGTCATAGAGCATAAAAATAATATTTTAAATAAGCGATCCTAATGATTTAATTTTTCTTCCACTATAGGTTAGAGATATATGCCTGATTTGTTCGACGTCATTTAGTTCTCTATCGGTAGTAACGTTCTTAAGCATTCGGCTATTTGCATAAAGGAATAGATATATCAGAATTTATCTGTCTACCCATCATATTTAAACTTACCAAAAACAAAACCTCACAACCTCGAGCCTCCAGGGAGTCATTTTTTACCCATGAAAGTCTCAACCATGCGATCAAACTGCACCCGTCTAGGCTCCTCCGTAGCATCGAACCGATCCCTCACCATGCCTACGGGGATCTCCTCGTCACCCCGCGTCAGCCCCGCCCACGCCTCGTCCGTGAACTGCTCTAGCGAAATCCCAATGTTGCCCTGACCGATCTTGACTAGCTCCTCTTGCTGCGAGTGCAGCTCTGTCTGCACGGCTGGCGGCAGGATCTCGACGACTTTGATGTGCGCGCTGCCCGCGTCGCGGCTGAGCTGCGCCCGGATCGACCACAGCAGCGAGTGCAGCGCCGCCTTCGTCGCGCAGTAGTTCCCGCACCGGGGTAGCGGCACGAGAGCTAGCCCAGACGATACGGCGACTAGGCCTGCCGGCTTGGGGGCCTGCGATTGCAGATGTGGCAGCAAGTATGTGATCAGGTAGAGGTAGGACGTGTAGTTCGTGCCCAGCTCTTGCAGGGTGCGGGGCAGGTCGATTTCTTGCGGCTTGGTGAAATCGAGCGTGCGTTGGATGCCCGAGTTCAGTATCACGGCGTCGATGGCGGGGTATTTGCTGGTGATTCTACGCGTGTGTATTGTTAGTGAAACTATTACCCGAATCACCAGGTGTAGATGCTTCCATACCCTTTCGCCCACGACTCGATCTTGTCAAAATCGGTGATGTCGAATTGCGACCCCGCCGCCTTGTCGGACCCGTGCTTGGCTACGAATGCGTCGAGCCTCTCCTTGCGACGGCCTACACCGATGACGAAGATGCCGTTTTCGATCATGCGCTCGGCTAGCGCGAGACCGATGCCGGCTGTAGCGCCGATTAAGAGGACGTTCTTGTATGGGAAAGGCATATTCTAATACTTGGAGATATATAGTTGGTATAGCTAGTCAAAATTGAGCTTGTTATTGGTATATCGGAATGCCGTTTTCTGTATGAGGTAGGTGGATTGATGGCGACCTCTTTGACTATTGACTTGACATAGTTGAACCGTCCCCTCTGATTTATTCCTAAACAAGACATCAACTCGCCTACGATATCAAACAAAAGCTCTATATAACATAGCACCATATCTTAACATGGATACTGTTGAGCTAGCATAACCCCACATTGAAGCTTTCATGATCTAAAGGAACCCCATCTCGGCATCTTGTATCTGATCATGATTGGCTACATACTATCTAGATTCTGGGGAGTCACTTTGCCGAGATCTATCCTTATACACCCGGACCGACCCCGATTCGGCATTCATGACACTTTATCCGCGAGTGGATATTATTTAGCACGTTGTGTTGTTCTTGGTAATCAGAATTGTCTACGTTTTGATGTAGATCTGAACGCAACAATGGATTTGTGGTACCACAAGAAAAAGGGCTGCGACAAAAGATGCTGCAAAGGTTGGCATAACCTGCCCTCTACTTATGCGTATAAGGGATTCTTCTCTTCAATATTATTGAAAGGGTCTACTTAAGCTAAGTTATAATTCTCTTGAAGCCAACACGTCCAGTCCTCGTCATTTATAATTGACCGAACTCGAGCCTCAAGCCAGTCAGTGTTGCCCCAGAAACCCCACGATGCTTGAAATCGCAACCAATCCACCAGCGCAGTCTCCCAGTGCCGAATAAATACGTCCCAACCATATTTTTGATCACCCCCGTCGGAATCTTGGGAGTCGTTAGTTAGCTTCGAGTAATAATATTCTAACAGCTTCTTTTCACCCTCGTCCATTGATAGTTTATCCGAAAAATCACTGTCCTCATCCACCAGGAAACGCAACGGAACCGAACATGTAAAAAGCTTGGCAAGATCACAGACACCTAGTCCGATGCCGACATACTGGAAGTCGAAGAACGCGACCTTGTCCCCGGCTTCGGTAGTAAACAGATTTTCGGACTTGACATCACCGTGAATAAGAGTCTCGAAACTTCGGCTCCGTGGGGTCAGAAACTCGGCTACCATTTCAGATATTGATTGACCATCCGATGTAATCGGCTTGCAGAGTGCGGTCGACCACTCCGAGTCCTCGTCTTCCGCAAGCGCTGCGTACTCCTTGCGGCGTGTGGCAAGATATGTATAGCCACCATTCAGCCACAACTTGGTTCCTGAGCTATCTCCACGTTGCCTTCTCTCTGCTTCCTCCAGGGGAGGAAGTAAAAATTCTCCCAGATTGTCTGGTATGAGTTTGCGAGATGTTCTGTGGAAGCTAGAAAGCCAGTCTAATGCAGCATATACCTGCCGCTCATTAAGTTCCGATCTTTTCTCTCCGGCAATGGGGTACTGGGGTCTTAAATCAGCCATGACTATAGCATGTATAAGTTAGCTATGGGTTCATGGTTGAGCTAAGGGATGGAGCGTACTCGTGGCAGTCACACCCTCGAGCAGCTCGGCTCCAGGTTTTCCTTGGGAATCCCACGTCGTGGCTAAGCAATGAGCTACTGCGATCCCATCTTCTAGTAATGGGACCACGGAACTGTAAAAGTGCTGCTCAACTTCATAGCTCATCAGTTTTCGCAGATGGCCCTCATCCTTGGTATCTGCGCGTGTCCGCGGAGGCGCGATGAACTTGAGTATCAAAGGTAGTTGCTCAGATGCTTTCTTAGCATCATCCTTAGTTCGAGCCGTGAGCTCGTAGATGTACCCGTAGCCCGCCCATAGTGTTTGCAGCTTTCGACACGAGACGACTTCGAGAGAATGCCATGACAGCATGATCGCAGCCACCTGCTCGGGCCCGACAGGGTTCTTCGAGGTAGACATTATAAGCAGCCAATTAGAGCAAAAAGAGAGTTTCAATAGTGGTTGTGTTTCCTTACCGTCACATGCTAGAGTCGTCTGAATGCTAGGTATAGTATGTCAAAGGAAGTAAAGTTGGATCGTCCATCTAGCGGTGGAATTAGCGGATATCACTAGCTGCCCCATAATACTCTGGGTTGGCGTTGGACGGACCGCTGTACCGTTACTGCTCCGGTTGTTGAGAAACATTGTCTAGGACAAAAAAACGCAAGGGGGGAGTGTCTATGACATACAGTACATCATGGACAGTATAATGCATATTAAACACTGTATAAAAGGGGGATGTTACACCTTCAAGTCACGATATCTGATAAGTGTATGAAGGGTGCTTATGTTGCTTACTTCTAGCATACGAGTGCTCGAGTATCCCCTCGAATTGCTTTTCATATCTCGGGGATATATAGGATCGGATTGCATCGGCATTGGTGATCGGCTGAATCTTGAGTACATCACCATTTAGTCTGTTCGGTCATCTTTTCTGCTACAAGTCACATAAGCATAAGGAACTAATCGTGATAGAGAAATCAAAGACCGCGTCGAATCTCAATTCGAATAGTGGCTGGTAGTAATAACTTCTATACTTTTACCCGTACAGGTTACATCTACTGCCTTCGCATGGCTTTCGCATCGCACCCATTACGTACTGAGGCCGCCCTGGTCACATGTGCCGCGGATTTCATATCCCATGTCGCTACCTTCGTGACCCGAATTCCTCGGCCTCGTCAGTTCAGGTCTTCTCTAGGGATCCTTTGGCCTACTCCTTCGGGTCATGGGCGACAACTTCGATCTCGACACGCATGTCGTCTTCTCCCAACCGCGTCACGCCGACGCAGGTCCAGATGGGGTCGTGGTCCGGTATCCATATCTTGAAGTTGCGGGACATCGCGTTGATCGCCTCGTCATTGACCGGCACGTGGTACGAGTTGACTCGGAAGACTTGGGACCAACCCTTGCCGCCGGCGTCCCGCAGGTTACGGTCCACGTTTCGAAACGCCTGCGCGATCTGCTCGTTGATCTCGGTGTGGAAAACGCCCGTCTCGGGGTCCCAGCCTCCTGATGTTGAATTTTAGTATGCACCTATCCCACCGCTACGCTCCAGGATCTTTACTTACCTTGACCGGAACACTCGATGCGATCGCCGATTCGGACTGCTTGGGAGTACTTGTTTCTCTCCTTATTCCTCTCGCCCACTCCGGGGTATGCGAAGTACGGCAGGTGAGACATGTTTGCAAACTTTAGGATCTGTTTTGAGATTGGAGTTCGATTTGGATATTGACTTGGAGCGCAAGGTAGCAATAGGATATCTGCTATACCCTTATATAAAGTTGGGGTCCGAACGGCGGGAAATAAGTCACGTCATTGTTAGGTCCCAGTTGCGGAATTCATATTCCTATACGGGCTGTCCCGAGCCCGTCGTCGCTAGTGCGGAAATCAAATTCCGGGGGTGCTTCCTAGATGCGCACTGTTTCCCAAGTCTCTATGCCCTAATCGTCGATGCGATATACTAAATCTAGGTGCGATAGAACTAGGGACCTGATTATTAGTGCTTTATACCTATTAGTTTGCCATTTTATGAGTCATAAGTATGCTTCCTACTGGAGCCTGAGTGACGGTAGGAAACCATATTCCTATGAAGCTATCGGCTATCGTCCGCGAGATTAGCATCCATCTCCAAGTGTGGGGAATGTCAAGTGCTATGTCTACGTTCTTTTCCCGTGCCCCTGATCCCACGCGAATCAAATTCCGCCCCCGTGAAGGGGAGGGATTGAAGCTCTAGCGTAGTTCTTACCGGCTTCTGGGGAACACTGCTTAGTTTAACTATACTCTTATAGGAGTAACCTCGACGAATCATAAGAGAAGTAGAGACTTTCTAGACGTCTGCAATGCTAATGGCCGTTGTCCGCACTCTTTCTAGTCATATCTGAGAGCTCCAACTAACCCGAAGAGCTATCAAACTGGTCTGTTTGCCTTTCTCACACTTCTGTGCCGTGCAAAACGAGAAGGGGAAATGGCCGATTCTAAACCGTCGCACACCCGGGTCCGGAGCTCGAGGTTTTCGTTATTTACATCACTCAAATCGTTATCCGTTACTACTGAGGTAAAGCCCGTGGAGGTCCTGCCGTCGAAGTTCAGCCCGCCCCTTAACAATACCATCAGCTCAGAAGACGCCAAGTCTCCCCTTCCTCAGGAAACCGGCCAAAATGTTACGAACGGGCTGTATACTATGCCGTCTGGTTTGCCAAATAACCAGATAGCCATCCTCACGCCGGTAATGGGACCGGAAATAAATCTTCACAAGACCACCATTGGCATCACGCCTCCGAGTGCTGGGGAAGTCGTAGTTCGTATTGCATGGACGGGACTTTGTGGGAGTGTGAGTTGCGGCTCTAGAAGCTTGCTCAAATGAATGCTAGCAGGTAACTGACTCATACCAGGACACGATGTTTTGTATCGGTCCAAAGCCAGGGTTTCCGACGCATAACCACGTTGCAGGCCACGAAGGCATAGGCCACATAGTGCAGTCCCGCGATCCGGGTGACCTCGGCCAACCCGTGGCGCTGAGATACCTGGCTTATTCATGCCAAACCTGCAAGTATTGCCTCCGGGGCATATATACTTCCTGCCCGAAGCGCATAAACTTCCCGCAGCATTTCAATGGGACGTATCAGCAATTCGTCACCGCGCCCCGTCACTCGGTAGTCCCATTGCCGACGTATGTCTTTGATAGCAGCGGAGGAGTCAACCCAGCAGCTTACACGGCAGCGCTTTGCTCAGGAAGTGCAGCTTTGAAAGCTGTGAGAGCGGTTAATCCCAAACCGGGCGATGTGGTCGCCGTATTCGGCATTGGCGGCGCCGTGGGCAACCTTACGGGGCTCATAGCAAAGCATGTCTATGCCGCCAAGGTGATTGGTGTTGATGTAAAGTCAAAAGCTGGAGATACTGTTTTCGAGACCAAGTCAGGCAACGCCGTGTGCGACATATTTCTCTGTGCACCCGACGCAAAAACGGAGAAGAGTTTTGCAGCAGAGTTGATGCAGGCCTGTCGGAAGCTCAGAGGTCCCAGTGAGGTTTTTGATCACGCGGCAGACGCACTAATATGCTGCTCGAACCGAATAGTTGGGTTTAAGGATTTGGTAGACTATGTGTGTGATGGTGGCTCGATCGTGCTAAACGGAGGACCATCGGATGGAGATAAAGTGGAATTTCCAATATTCGAGATCCTTGAGCGACAGATCAACATACATGGGCAGCTGATGGGCGGAGCCTCCGAGATGTATCAATGTCTGGAATATATCCGCGCCGGGATAATCAAGCCTCATATTCAAGAAATCAAGATGGAGGATATACCGCAGTATTTGAAGAACTTCAAGAGTCTCAAAAATTCTGGTAAGGTGGTGGCGCGGATCAATGGGCCGATGCTGACACGGTGAAATAACTATACCCTCGTGGCATTCACAAGACTGGAATATGCGGAGCCGGAGTTTATATGTACCTAGGTATTCTTGCAAATAGTACTATCTAGGTCAGATTATAACCTTGGGACTGATTGGGGGAATTAATGGACGCGATCGATTTTGAATTTCGAATTCGATCTTCCCCATGGTGACGATAATGATGGCGATGTTGGAATATCAAACTGGCGTCACTCGAGTTTTCGGAGTGAGAAAAAATCGCAACTTGTTGGAAAACATGATACTATACGTAAGGTATATTGAACTTATAAAGGGTTACGTAGATTATATTGTCGTTCGGGGTAAATTGTCCGGTAGGTTAGGTAGCAAATCGAAATCGAAGGATCGTAAGGGGCGCCGGCGCTGCCCCTCTAGAAGAAGTCGCCCTGTAATGGGTCATCCAGGCCGCCAGGGTTATGACAATCTTTTAGTGGCGGATCTGATTTCCTCAAACCATCGTATTATTAATTATTGATGTTTATGGTCTCTGCACCTGGATTCTATTTAGAATATCAAATCCACTGTAATCGTTGGGGAGGGCATCGGAAAGAAACAGAGGATTTGTCTCCATGTACGAGAAGTTATTCCAGCCCCCCATGAAATCAGACCCGACAAACATGTAATCGTCTACGGATGCACCGTACAGTGAGTCATTCTGGGAAGCGCCTATTGGAGCTACGTGAGTTACGGCTCCGTTTTCCCCTCTGTCTAGCGGGGGCCACTCTGTTTCTGATGTAGTGATGGCTGACTGCAACACAGGGCTTGTCGCAGCTTGGCTATCAGCAAAACTCGAAGAATATGGAGTTGAGCTCTCTCCGGAATGTTCCTCGTGAGACTCTTCTGTGGAGCTGTCTCTAGGCACCGAACCTCGCGTTGCTATCTCCCTCGTGGGTTTGTGCAGCTTCACTAGGCTTTGGCGGATTCTTTTGGCAGGGTACCAAGAGTCCGACAACTCTTCCAGTACGGTAAGACCAATATCGATATTCCGGTTGTTATTTGCGGGATTGGTACCTTGCCACCTATTATTGTTAGCGTTAATCAGGATTAGGACCGCAGATAGAGTGCAGTGCGTCGCTGTTGATTAAGTCAGTAATTTTTCTCGCCTCGTGTGGAATCATCGTCATTGGGTCAAGGCCATTAGTAGGACTAACCTGTAATAGGGCTCTGACGGAAGCTGGAAAATTTGCGTCGGTATCTGGATGCTACATTACAAATGTCTACGGCTGCCTGGTAGCTTATCTTTCGCGCAGCTTTAGATTAATGTCAGCCCAAGAAGCGCGATGGCTCGGTATCATCACCTGTCTTCGGGCGTTTGAATAGAGGGGAAACAATGGGGAGAACTCACACTTATCCTGAGACGCAAGCAGCGTTGGCTTCATTAGTAATATGATGGACGTATGGTAGACCATATGGAGGGTGTAAATAGCTGGTTGGTCTTGTACAATCCCATGATACTCTAGATTGAGTTCTTTTGGCAGATCATAATACCAACTCTTGAGATCAAGAAGCATAGTTGAGACAAACATATCTCTTTCTTTTCCTTGCATCCGTGACTTGGGAGAATAGCTTTGACCTGCTTAGTATCTGATACTAACCAGCGGATAAGTAGGCGTACTTACAGTGCAACTAGGATCTGCTCGATGATTCGACAAACACCTACTAGCGAATTTAAGGCCTTGCCTAGGAAATAGAACGAAGCCTCTTCGGCTGGCGTAGATTTGGAGAGCATTGCTGGACGACTTGTTGCTGGCGGGAGGACATTAGCCTGGGAGTACAGCACAGTACAGACACGGCCCATATATAAGGATGATAATTTGTCCAGGCAATACAGTGTCCAGTAAATTCGTCTCCTGAGTTCAATCTCCTCTGGCTTCAACCACCCTGTCGATGCCACATTGGCGGGATCCAGATTGAGCCCCATGTCTACAGCCAATATAGTAGCCATTCCGGCATGCAGCCAACCAGCAGCATCCGATCCCACGGCCTGGATTTCTAGGTCAGCATTTGAATAACTGAGTTCTGCCTTGATAAGACTTACGACATAAGCAACGCCGAGTATACAAAGTGATTGCAATGTTGTGATGCTCGGCCATCTTAGCTCGTAGTGCAATAAGATCTCTGCCTTCTCCAAAAAATAGACACCCGCGGTTTTAGGATCATCTGGGTTTGATCGTAGTTCCTTGCGGTGACTTAGACGACTTGCCACAGCCAAGATACAATTCAGCAGCAGGGGGCTGAAATATTTACCCTGTGTCGCACGGTGATCTCGGAATAATTTCTCGTCGACGACCTGGTCCCAGGGCTGCTCCCACTTGAAATAAATTTGAATGAGCTCCTCTTCCAACTCCGGGCTGATGAGTTGTTCTTGAATGGTGTCTTGACAGAATCGATTGATTCGCAGCCGTGCAGCATCTCGCTGGGAATTATTGGATGCAGCTGGCTGGCCTTGGCGGGTATCCAAGGTGCTATTGCTGAATTCTAACCGACCACTAGAAATGCCGAAGTATCTAGCTTCGCCATCATGATCGAAGTTGAGTTGAGCATCGCGTGACAGGCTTCCAACGAAGTTGGGACCATGATTTGAGGACCCCTGCGCATCGGTACCAGCTGTCGAGCTAAGAGTCCGCGCAACAGCAGTTTCGACATCGATGGAATGAGCCTCAAGTGTGCGTTCCAAAACGTCAATGCGATTTCGCAGCATCTTGACATAGGACTTAGGAGCTGGTCGTCTCCCATCTTCTGTTATTGGGTACGTGCACTGCAGGGCCCGCTCACGACATCTCGAGCAGACGGGGGTTGTTCCATCACACTGAAGCGAAATTAGATGTTAGTGGAGGAATCGAACCATATCGCGAACCAGGAGAGAGATGGACGCGACAGGAGGTCTTTCAGCTACCTTTGCATGTCGTTTCTTGCATGGCTCGCAAGCTGTTGTGGCGTACTTTCTCGTCACGATAGCACGCTTCTTGCGCGGCGATACAGGAGCGCGCCGTGCATCCATCGAGACCCGCTACGAGTACTCCGGATGACTTCTCTCTTACGAGTGTTTGATGCCAATTGCGACATGTCTGTTTGGATTGCAGCAATGGGTTTGATGAGAAAGCCGCGAGGGCGAAAAGCTGGTGGGTGGAGAACTAGCATCGCGGAATTCAAATTCCGCCGTCCCAAAGGCTTCATACTATTAGTTCCGGGGTAGACGTAATTAATACATGCGTAGCTGGGACTCGGGATCTACAGGGAAGAACCGAGTGGATAAGGTATGTATAGCGTCATTAGAGATGTACTGGCGCTTCATTGAACCTGATGTACTAGGTGAGATGTTGTTCGTTTGCTTCCTCGTGTCTAAGAAGAGGAAAATTGGCGGGTGTAAGTGATTAGGTAGGTAAACACTTGGAGTTTGATTGAAGACTGATATCGGTATTCCCCCCTAAAAAGAGCAGCCCCTTAGCTAAGCTATTACAAATTAGATAGAGTTAATCACATTCTGGCAACTGAATTGAAAGTCTTAAAATCGGTGTCATAGATACCTAGATGAATGCGCTTGGGTCGACGATAATTGCAATAGCAAGAGAAAGTGGTGACGGAATCGATATTGCATCGCATAACGCACTTATACTATAGCGCATTATAACCACTAATTCTGTTGATGATTCGGTGCCTTTACGTTGAAGGGCTTGGCATAAGTCTTTCAGGGGGGTTCCCGCTATACTCTTACCAAACAGTCCGCCTAGAAACTCTCAAAGACCCCATTCTTGTAGCTCTCTCTAGCACCAAATGCCCTATATCCATGGCATCAAGTACGATCAAACGACTTGATTTTGCCCCCGGGATGATAATCATACTTACCATACATAGGTATGTATATTATCGTGTGGATTGCATAGGCACATCAATTAAAAACGTGGCCCATGTTAGCTCAACTTCCAAAATAATACTTCGTACCATTCAGGATCGGGTCGACGTGTCGGATACTTGACCATTAGCGGGGACTGCTATTATAACGCTGAACAGGCACTACTAACTGTCCTGTAACTACAAGTGATTTTGCGCACTGATCCCATCCCCCGTTACATTCGTACATCTGTAATTTTTAAAGATTTCTTATAGTGACATGTATTAACCCTTGTAGTGTAACCCTGACCCTAACCCTACCCAAAGTTTTATGTGTTATCCAATGGCTAAGTTTATTCCGAGGATACCGTCCGTATAACAGCGCAATGTCACCCCTGAGTATTTAAAATATGACTAATTTGAATTGTCATTAATACAGCTGTACAGGTACATTTGAGTTATTTCTATCTGCTTAGAGAGAGCATGAGAATGAGATATGATAATTCAACGTATTTAACCACATGCGTCTTTTATGTACTTCTGCCCATGCAATACAAGCTTAGTCTAGAATGCTACTGATTCACATCGGCTAAAAAACCACAGTACCTCTAAGATACAGTTCTGATGGAGGGGGGGGTATTAGTTGTGGAGTGGCAGGAATAGGTAGGGCTTAGCGGGTAGATTAGAGCAGTAAGGAGGATCGATCGATCCACAGGTAGTGGAGGTATCTTGGGGGGTACTAATGGACTACCTCTTTCATTGGCTGGGCTCAATTGAAAAAGGCTCTACTCTGCCACATCCAGTATCCCAGGGGACTGGATATCTAGGGATGGCGATAGGGATAGAGAGCAGGTCAAATTTTGATGCATGTTGGTTCAAGCTGCAGTCTTGTTATGCATTACTGTAAGTGTCGGTGTCTTAGCAGAGCGGTTTCACCTTCGAACTTGATTCTAATCACATTCTGTCTCCATCACGTCCAACCATGTCGGCTTCAGGTACATCGCCAGAGAAAAGAGCGACTTTTAGAAGTTTCCTCTACCGTCAGTTATTCGTCACTCCGCTTCTGCCAACTGATGTAGACCTCGAAGGCAAAACAGCAATTGTTACAGGTTCAAACACCGGTATAGGTTTTGAGTGTGCTCGTCAGCTTCTGGATCTACACGTTAGTAAACTTATTATCGCAGTGCGAAATGAGTCCAAAGGCGAGGGATCTAAAGCCAGGCTCATCTCCGACCGAAGAGTCGAGCCTAGCATCATCGAGGTCTGGAAGCTCGATATGGAGTCGTATGACTCTATAAGCACCTTTGTAGAGCGTGCCAAAGCTCTGGACCGCTTGGACATCGCCGTGCTTAATGCTGGTGTGATGAATCAGAAACACCATATAACTGCCATAACTGGCCATGAACAGACAATTCAAGTAAATGTCTTGTCGACTGCGCTTTTATCGATCCAACTCCTTCCACTACTAAAACCTAGGTCACCATCCGAACCGCCTGGACGCCTGGTTGCCGTGTCATCCGACATGGCGTCTTGGGCTAAGTTCAGAGAAAAGGACAGCACGCCTCTTCTACCCGCCCTTGACCGGCTCGAAAGCTTCGATGTGCCCGAGCGTTATTCTCTCTCCAAGCTTCTCGGTCAACTTTTTGTATCCGAACTTGCCAAGCACGTGCCACCTTCCGCCGTCCTCATTACCATGCCTAACCCGGGACTTTGCTACGGCACCGGCCTCGGAGTCGCCCCTGGAGGGAATATTGTAGACTCGGTCGCGGGATTATTGAAACGCGTGTTTGGTCGCTCTCCTTCGGTTGGTGCACGAACTCTTACGGATGCGGCGGTTCATCATGGAGTAGAGGCACATGGACAATATTTAGAAGATTGCAAAATTCAGCCGTAAGTTTCTTACCTTGTTGCATAATATCTAGTCCGATCGGCCATCTAATTGATACAATTATAGCCAAGCACCACTCCTTTACCAACCTGGCGCCCATGCGCTCCGTCAGAGCTTCTGGGCAGAAATCATGTCGGAACTAGCCTTCAGTCACGCAGAGCAAATCGTTAAAGAATTTGAAGTGTGATAGAACAACTAGGACTCAGACTATTATGCCAGGCATCTAATGTGCCTGTTATCATGGGAGTTTCGGACTTAAGCCGGTATAATATCAAACCCGAGGGATTCTTTGTGCTACCATGCCACCAACATGCATCGCCTGAACGGTAGTAGAGCGCCCTCCAACCAAACTAGCCGTCCGTACCTACAAGTATTCACCAGTATTCCTTCAACTTTCGTTTCCCATGGAATTGAAACGATCTTCCGCTTTCCTTAGAAACCTTCTGTCATTATGTTATATGCTATCAATATCTTTTCTGCAGGCTTCAGCCAGTACCTCTGGTCTATCCTAGCTGCTTCTATAACCTTTGTGAGCCGATGCGCTGATATGAATACCGGGAAAATGACTGACGGTAGCTGAAGCTAGCGGTATTTGCTGCCTATCAGGTGTTCTTACACCCTTTGGCTTCATACTCCGGCCCCTTGCTGGCGAAGCTCACCGACGCGTACATTGGGCTTTATAGCTTTAAAAGGCATCTTCACCTCACCACACGAGAAAACCACTTAAAATATGGTAAGTTTAAATCGCTGGTTGATGTCTCATCCCAAGCTATCAAGTTATTGATCACCTATCCAAGGCCCAATAATAAGGCAGGGTCCGAATAAACTTGTGTTCAGTACAATCACAGCTGTCAAAGGTAAGATTTGAGATACTGCCGCAGGACTTACTAAACACAGCTAAACTGAACCATAGAAATTTATCACACGAATCGTACAACTAAGCCTAAGGCATATATGGCCCTAGGGCCTGGATTGAAGACTTATAATGTGTTCACTGCAACCAGTAATCACCTACATCGAATTCGACGGCAGCTCATTGGTCAGGTCCTGACAGATCGCTCTATGCGTGCCTTCGAGACCACCATGGTCAATCAAGTTGACATATTTATCGAAAATATTCTAGCTTCAGCCCGAAAGCATGAGCCCCTCAATGTGACGGAAGAGGCCAGACGGTTAGGCCTTGACGTTGCGGGCCTTCTGGCGTTCGGCTACAACCTGCATCTCCAGACGGAAGAACAAAACCGGTTCATGCTCGACATGTTGAATGCCGGCATATTCTGGAGCAGCATCTTCTTGCAGTACCCTGGCGCTCGAAAATTCCGTTTCGGGCTGATTGCAGTCCGAGCATTTCGAAAGTTACGCGAACCGTATCTATCTCTAATGCAGAAGATGATAGGATCGCGCATGGCGGAGGAAACAGAAGCCAAGCATGACCTCTTCTCCCACGTCGCCCATGCTCTCAATGCGGACACTGAATCCGGTGGCCTTCAAGACAGCGAGCTTTGGGCTGAGGCTAATCTATTCCTGACAGCTGGTGAATATGCATTCAATCCCATTATATTTTCCGCAAGCAGTAATACTTACAGCTATAGCTGGCGATACGATTAAAACTGCGCTCAGTGCCACCTTCTTCTACCTGTCCCGAAATGAGACTGCATATCGAAAATTGGCTGATGAAATTCGCTCCACCTTTCAAAGCGAAGACAAGATCAATGGATCGGGGATAGCAGGATGTCAGTATCTCCGTGCATGTATTGACGAAGCGCTGCGTATGTCGCCTCCGGCCCCAGGGATATTGTGGCGGGAGCAGGCCCTTGGAACGGACGGCCAGCCATTTGTGGTTGATGGACATGTGATACCAAGGGGTATAATCGTTGGCGTTAACATTTATTCACTCCACCACAATGAGGAATACTTTCCTGATTCATTCACTTACCGCCCTGAACGGTGGTTGGAAGTATCAGATCCAGAAGCAAGAAGGCGAATGCGAGAGGCATTTATGCCCTTCTCTGTTGGGCCGCGTGGTTGTGCGGGGAAGTCGATGGCATATCTAGAGACCGGTTTAGTTATTGCCAAGGCAATGTGGTATTTCGATTTTGAAATAGCCCCAAGGGGATTAGGAAACATTGGAACAGGACATGCCGGTTTGGGACCAGGGCGGGAGAGAGAGCAGGAGTTTCAACTATACGACGTTTTCTCTGCAATGCATGATGGCCCGTATCTGACATTCAAACCCCGAGGGGATCATTGAAAATATCTCAGGTAGTGATGCGATTACTAAACACCGGGTATACAGATTTCACTGGACCAAGTGCAGGTATGTGTATCATTTTACATTGTTAAACCAGGTACTTTTCGTCAACTTCCTGGTGCGATTTCAAACCTAACATAATTGTTGAGCTAAAAACCTACCTATCCAGTGCACTCACCTCCTTTTTCAGTAGACGCTTGGGGCGACACCTTCCTTGGGCCACTCTCAGACAATTGATGAACCCATGATATACTATCCTTAACCTCCACCTGCCCGACCAACGTCACATCGCTGGAGTTTACGCCAACGAAGATGTCAAATTTCGATCCCACATCAATAACCCAATGTTTCGCTTGAGGATCAAACACACCTAAGCTGTAAGCATCAATGTCAAGCTCGACGATGCAGTCTTCTCCAGTTTTGAGTTCGGGTGTTTTGGCAAAGCTGCAAAGGGTCTTGACTGGCATGCTGAGTCTTGGAGTAGATGTTGGAGCAGAGAAGGCCAGGAGTGTTTGTCGTCCTGCTAGTGAATAGCCCCCTACGTTCGTGACCTTAGCCTGTACTTTGATGGCATGGTCTTTGCCCAGAGATCCGTCAGTTATGGAAAGGTCCGAGATCTTGAAATCTGAGTAGGATAACCCGTACGCCAGTGGGAACAGAGGTTCAACTCCAATGAAATCCAACCAGCGGTGTCCGACGTGAATACCCTCCCCATATAGACAAGTGGTGTCAGCACCTGGTTCTGGGGCAATAGATGTTCCAGGAGAGTGCTCGATGCGTCGAGGAAAGACCACCGGCAGTCTACCGCTTGGGTTGAAGTCACCACACAAGACATCAGCTGCGGCATTTCCAAGTTCCTGGCCTTGGTACCAGGCGTACAGCACGCCTTGCACCTTGTGAATCCATGGCTCCAGCTTGACAGGAGTGCCCGCTTGGATAACTACGACAGTCCGAGGACACACAGCGGCAACTCTCTCGATCAGATTGACCTGGTCGCCGGGCAGTTCAAATATCGGAATGTCATGGCCCTCAGTTTCCCATTCCTTGTCCCTTCCTACCACAATGATAGCTGCATCGCATTCTTGGCAAAGGCCGGCAGCTTCGCCGGGGAGGTCAGTGGTACCAGACTCTTCGTATCCAAGCCTCACGCCTTGGAACTTGTCTTCCATTGGTCGCATGCGGGGAACCAGGCTTGGGTCAAGCTGGCGGTCGTGTGAGTGTCCCTCGACACGGATACGATACTGTTGTCCAGCGACAAAATATTTTTCGGTTATGGTCTCGTACGACCCATAGGTGAAAAAGAGTGTGGCATCTTCCCTAAATTCACCGGACTCTGAGAGAATTTCTTCATCGTCGATGAAAATTTTGGATGGACCGATACTGGCGAGGGATACCTTATGCTTCCCTGACGTTTTAGGCGTCAAAATCGTGCGCATGGAATAAGAGAAGTTTGTCTCATTCGGGATCTCAGGTGGCCTGTCCCCGAAGGAGACATAATAGAGATCGTCCCTATTTCGACTGTTAGTTGCGTTCGGTCCGTAGCAAGCACCCCACCACTTACACATGCGTAGTCGCCTCAGGACTCGAGTTTTGGTTATGCCCATTCCACCAATCCACCGCGGCGCCAGCCACACCAGTGTCCGGGTTTTTGCAAACCTCTGAAGAAGCCGTTGGGAGATATCTGTTAACTTTTGCTCCAGTGTGAAATATGACCTCGGTATCATTCTCGCTGAACCTGTCCTTGACACAATCAAAGACTGACGTCCAATACGGGGCCTTGATGTAAGCACTTCCTCCGCCGCCCGCGACTATACGCTTGGCATTGGGGCCAACAATTGCAAGTTTCCTTAGCTTTTCTGAGGGTTGAATAGGCAAAGCTTTACTTTCGTTTTTGAGGAGCACAATGCCGGCACTAGCAGCATGTCGAAGCTCGGCAGCTTGTCGTGGAAGGTTCAAACACACCTCATCGTTGTCTGATGGGTCTTCAAAGCGGCCAGCTCGTACTAGGAGACCCAGTACATTACGTGCTAAGTCATCGATTCGCTGTAGAGCCACCTCATTCCGATCCACAAGAGATTTGACTGCTTCCTGGGTTCGTTTAAGCGGAGGCCTGGGCATCTCCAGGTCAAGGCCGGCGTTAATGGACGGGCCAACGCTGTTTGTCCCGCCCCAGTCGCTCATGAATAATCCCTTCCAACCCCATTCACCCCGGACAATATCTGTTAATAGTCCCGAGGATGCATCACAATGCTCGCCGTTGACCAAGTTATAAGCGGTCATCAAGCACCATGGGTCGGCATCCCTAACGACCATTTGAAAGGGTTTCAAATAGCATTCACGCAATGCCCGCGTCGGAATTGCTTTATTACCGTGGAAACGGTCCACCTCTTGGTCGTTGGCTGTGTAAACGATTACAATTAGCTTGGGAACCGCTATACCAAGGATTGGGGATCGGATTTAGTAACCCACCAACAAGGTGCTTTGGAGTCGCCCCTATTCCTTGGGATTGCACGCCATTTACCAATGCTGTCGCAAGCTTGCCAACATGGAAAGGGTCATCGCCATAAGTCTCGAAGTTGCGTCCACCCAGGGGGTTGCGGGCTAAGCACATGGTTGGACTCAGGATGACTGATGCGGACTTAGACTTTGTCTAGAATAGTTCCTTTAGTATTTGCGAACGAGCGCCATGTCCCTGGTGCTCGGACCTACCTCTTCCGCAAGCAGCTCTCCCATCCGACGAAGAATATCAACATCCCATGTCGCACCCAGGCTGACGCCAACCGGCAAGAAAGCAGCTGGGACACCCTCTCCGAAGACTTCACCCCGTGCACCGCATGGCCCGTCTGAAAACTATTCATTTCCACTTTCAGTCAGTTTTGTTGATTCGGTTTTTACCGAAGCAGGTTTTATTATCGAATGGTACCTTAATGTTAGGAATTCCAAGCCGATCTATTTCAGCAGTCCGCCATGTTGACTTCCCAGCGATCAACGCTATCTTTTCCTCAAGCGTCAGCCTCGAGACGATGTCCTCGATATCAACACCTATTATGGCGTATGTATGTTAGTCGAAGATGAGGAGAAATCTCGTGAACACGAGTAATGAGAAGTTTCTTGACTTCAGACACAAGCTTCTGGCGTCTGTCAATATAGCTATGCCGATGCCCCCTTCGGGATTTTCGGCAAATGAGAAAGGTATTATTCAAACTTCAGCTAATTGTGATCAGGTGTCTGTTGGGGTGCTGGACTGAATAGGGGTCTGAGGCTTTGTACGAGCTACTATAGCCGCGGAAAACGAGTTCCGCCTGGCCCACAAGTGATATCGCGCCCGGTCCACGGCGAACAATGAAGCTAACGCGTTCCCGTCGCGGGGAACTGGACCCAGACCCAACGACAAGACTCCAGAAGAATGACTATCCAGATATCTCAACTCGTAATCCATTTTCCGCTCACCCCGCATTTCTCGTTACAGGGTTTCGTACATACGATTCCTGGGGAGACGCGGATTCAGATTTCCTCAGGCGGACTTGGCATGGGGTCGCTTATCTCCCTGTACCTGGTTACGTAGCTCCTCCTGGATCCTGGTCTATCTCCTTGAATCTGTGGCTATTCTCGGGGCGCCGATTGCTGCTATCTTTCCTAATCTTGGGTATCATGGTAGTATCGTATTGGTGGCAGGAGGTCTGGCGACCATTGAAAATAAGATCCTCGCAGCCTTGTTAAAGGTCTGTTCTCCGCCAACGTTTTCAGGAGACATCTCAGACTCACGCCCTCTTTGTCTCCAAAGATATTACATATCCTGATTCCTCATACCATACTTCTATGAAATAGAGGACAACCAGCCACAACTCCCCATCATGTCGAAAGAGAAGGAAATGGCCAAGACAGATGTGGATGGTACTTCTACCAAAGAAGCCCATTCGGTTGAAGCCGACCTCTCCTGGAGTCACCAGATAGGGCAACTAAAGAAATCTCGTCGGGCTGCGCTCGCATCCTTCGCCTGCTCATCAGCGGCTGTCCTGATCGGCTACGACATGAACATCATCGGATCCATCATCGCAAATACTGAGTTCGTCCGAACTTTTGGTGTTTACGATGCTACACTGGACACTTGGACACTTCCAGCCTTGCGACAGCTCGTCTGGACAATCTGCCAGTTCACGGCTGCCATCGTGGGAGCGACTATTGTAGGTCAACTCAGTGATGTCTTTGGCCGTAGGATCTGCTTCATCTCAACTATTGTGTAAGTTCACACGAATCACTTATATCGGGTATAACTAGAAGCCTCTTGCTTACACGCAGTAGATTGACTGTTATCGGTACTGTCATCGAGTTGGTCTCTAACCACTGGGGTATTTGGGCCCTTGCCAAAGTCATATTCGGCATGGCAATGGGATTCATGCAAGCAACCTCGCAAGCCTACGTCTCCGAAATCGCACCCGTCAGCATCCGTGGCTTCATGCTCTCCCTTTTCCAGCTTTGGATTACAATCGGTTCTCTATTGGCGGCTTGCGTGTTAGAAGGGTTCTCCAAACTCGCCGGTCCGTGGTCCTGGAAGGGCACGATTGCTACTCAATTCGCCCTCAGCGCGAGCTGTATAACACTCTTCCTCTGCTTCGCCACCGAATCACCTTACTATCTGATCAGTCGAGGCCGCCGTGATGCTGCAAAGAAGGCACTACTCCGCATTCGTGGCAAGGAAGATGGATATGACGTTGAGACCGATTTGGCCTCTATCGAGTCTACCATGGTCGCTGAACGGGAGGCATCTCAGGAGAACGCGACATACCTGGAATGTTTCAAAGGCGTCAACCGTCGTCGAACTCTTCTAGCTTGTTTACCAATGGTTATGCAACAATTCTGTGGCTTTCCCCTATGCGGCAACTATTTGGCATACTTCCTTACACTTTCCGGTCTGGAAAATGCTTTCCTCATTACCGTCATCTCATCACTCTTGTCTGTTGCTGCGGTCGTCGTCTCATTCTCTCTTATTGAGTATGTTGGCCGACGGAAGCAACTGCTTGTGGGAGTTTTTGGAATGGTTCCCTGTTTGCTCGCGATTACTATACTAGGCTGGATTGGCAGAGGAACGCTTGCGAATGGACAAGCCCTTGCTGCATTTTCTATCATTTGGTCAATTCTTTATTACCTCTCCCTTGGTGCTGTTGGATGGACCATCGTCGGCGAAATCTCGTCCAGCCGCCTGCGCGCAAAGACAAGTTCGCTAGCAACGATCACGAACGCCATCTGCAACCTTTCCTGGGCCATTTCCATTCCTTATCTTATAAACGCAGAAGAAGCCAACTTGGACCCGAAGGCCGGCGTGGTGTTCCTAGGTCCTGCGATAGTCTTGTCCCTGCTCGCCTTCTTCGTCGTTCCAGAGACTAAAGGAAAGACATTTGCTGAGCTAGATGAGCTATTCGAACTGCGTACACCGGCGCGCAAGTTCTAGACTCTTTCTCAACAGTTATGATACGATAGCTTTACGAGAGAGAAGTGGGAATGGTCTAGGTGAAGATAAGCGCATGGAGAATTTGTAACATAATATCATTACATGAAAGCCTTGAAACTACATAATAAATCAGTACTTGACCGAGAATGGAAGATCTTTATCGATCTCTGGGAAAACAGTTTGTGATAATATGTACCTAGTAAAAGAACAAGGGATCTCACTGCATGCCTCTCATCAACCTACCTCCCCGGTACCTCTTATGCATGGCAGGTACCTGTTTAAGTATCACCCTCCTGAAGAGCAACTCCTACATCCTTTCGATTGCCGTCGCTGCATTATCCCTGAGATTTTCTACTGTACTTTATTACATTCCTTAACCTAAGCCGGAATAAAAGTTTTAACTATTCCATTGTCCTTTCAAGATTTATATTTCCTGCTAAACGGTAAATAACTTTACATTCTAACTGATCTATAAGTTTCTCTATGTAAATCTACTGAGAGCCCTTAAACGAGCCCCGTAGAAGTACAGATAGAATATCCCAATAATACAAAGCGCACAGCAGCAACCAATGATAGTCATCCCCAACGCAACTCCCATGCTATTATATAAAGGGTGAGCCCACAGTACGCCAGCAAACGCAAGAGCACTCCGTATAAGCCCATTTCCGCTAAAAAGAGAAGCTACATAGTTTGGATATGCCAATGTGATATAGACATAGATGGTTTGAATCACTACTACCACGTTGCCCGAGACCAGCATTGTGCCAAGTGTTGGTACGATCCAGTGTATGTCGGGCCTTGCTGTCCACGCGAAGATAAAGACACCCGCAGGCACAAGGAGGGACGCAAGCATCGCTGGCGGCAGACGGCCCTCCGGAGATATAGGACGGCCACGATTTTCCGAGTTGTTGACATAACGGATAAAGAGGCCGAACGGGATGAAAGCTATAGCAACGGCTATCAGAACGGATAGAAAGACTAGTCCTATTTGGCCAAGATTCATGCCATAAATGTCGCCGTATATCAGCGGAAAGAACTCGAAGAACGAATAATAGATGGCGTATACGAGGCCGCAGTAGATGCTTGTGAATGCTATCGATGGGTCCAAAACATTGAGCTTCCAGGGAACAATCAGGGATTTGTATAGTCGGTTGATCATGGTTATCTGGTCGTGATTTTGTTCAAGCTTTGATACAAAAACCCCTTTACTTGCTAGGGCTTGGAGGCGCGCGGCGCGACGATGCAAAATGTTGGCAGCAGATGTTTCAGGGAGGAACAGCTAGATATTGTCAGAAAATTTAACTCGTCCAATGTTTTATGAAGGCGTCTAGACTTACCAGAAAGATAAACCCTGGTCCACCCATCAGCAAAATCACCCATAAGCTCCATCTCCAGCCCAAAACCGGTACACTAAAGCCCGCAATCGTGGTACCTAATGCTGGTCCACCCAAGCTGAACATGGCAAGCATGAATAGCGCATAAGGCTTGAATTCGTTGCTACTCACATCACTCAACGATGCGCCACCTGTGGCCAGAATAGGCGAGCCGAAGAACCCCTGAAGGAACCGTAATACCAGCAAACTTTCGATATTACCAGCAAGCGCTGTGGGAATGGATATTATGATGAAAATTCCCATAGATATTAAATAAGGAATATTGCGGCCGACAGAAGGGAGCTCAGAAGGAGGCGAGAAGACCATCGGACCGATCCCGTAGGCCAAAACGTAGAGCGCAAGGCCAAGACTCGAAACCGTAGGAGACACGCCAAATGCCTGCTCTACCTCCGTCTGGGCAGCCGAGAAGATAGATGCCGACATGTAGACAGAAGCTGCTACATAGTACAGAGTACTGTGCACCCGGCATTTTTTCCATGTGGACCAGTTCATGGGGTTCGCGGGATCATCGGCACCATACCAGTCAATAAGGATAACTTGATCCAAGCAGCTGGGATTTCGGCCGTCCAGATAAGCCGTCCCTTCTGACTCGAGCTGGCCGCAAGTAATTCCTGCAGTACCTGGCGTTTGATGTGGTGTCTCACTCTTCTCCAAGTTACTGCCTATCGACGGACAGGGAGTCATAGTTGTCACGTATATTGAAGCCGTCGTAGCTGGCAAATGAACTTCCCCCGATTCAGGTTTCGTTCCAATGCTGGTCGAGCGCTCCCATTTCCGAATCGCCACGGAGAGATCGAAGTCGGCTCGTTCTTCGAGGTACGGGAAGAATCGTCGACCACCCAGGGTTCGGACAGCGATGGCAATTGGGGTATCGGCAAGGAAAGACAGCATCATAAACTATACGTTGCAAGGATGACGCTCCCTAAAATGAAGGCAAACATCTGAGTCCGGAAGAACAAAAAAAAGAGAAATTCATCGTAGATTGTTCAAAAAGAGCCGAAGATCTCAGAGGGGTCATTCTGTCGGAATATGTTTTCCGGTCTACCCCCTGACTTAGACGGAACTTATAAACCATAAGAACTTCGAGACTATCGGTTTTGATAAGGACATTTAAGTTAAAAACTGTTTTGAAATCAATTTTTATTGCGAAGTCTAGGCATCTACTTGGGGCGAGAGCAGGTACCCCAGAGCGAGAAGCCGAAGAGGATTGCTGATAACAGAGACATATGAAATGTAACGGAACATGAATTCCTACTTGATAACAAGATATTTCTACCTATCTATCTTATCATCCACGCGATTGCATTACGATTAAAACGATCCACGCAAGAGTTATGGTTAGCTTTTGTAGATACATATAATGAGTGTTTGGCCTTAGAAGTACCAATGTTTAGGTTAGTCGCACACTTCCCCCTACGCAGTCCACCAGCGGAATTTTATTTCCCAATATGTTTGGGCTTACCCAATTAGAAGGCAACCATCTTCGCGCAGCCATCCTTGGGGTCTACGGTCTATGTTTCTGTTTATTAGGCTACGATCAAGGAGTTCTAGGCAGCTTGATTGGCTTGCCCCGATTCCTCTCTACCCTTGGCGACCCTGATGCAACAATCCAAGGACTAGTAGTATCGATATATAGCGTTGGATGCATTGTATGAGTTAACCTTTTTCTAAATACCAATGATACTTATTGACCTTGTCTTAGCTCGGATGTCTCCTAGCAGCGTTCTACGGACTTCGGCTTGGTCGTCGTAACTGTATTCTTGCTGGCTGTATCCTGGTGATGATCGGCGGTAGCGTCCAAAGCGCAACATACCACCTTGTCCAGATTATCATTTTTCGGATAGTTGCTGGTATGGGAACCGGCATACTAAGCTCAACTATACCAGTATGGATCTCGGAAATATGCAGCCCAACCAAGCGAGGGCAAAAGACGGCCCTACAGTTGACATGTGTTCTGACAGGCAATGTGACAGCATATTGGTTAGAATATGGTAAATGCCTATTAGGGCAAGGGTGCCAATCGGGAGAGTTCTCTAACTAACAGCTATACAGGAACCACTCGGATTGATTCTGATTTCTCCTTCCGATTTCCATTGGCAGTTCAGTGCATTTTCCCCTTGCTCGCCTTCCTACTGACCATCGATATGCCTGAATCACCCCGAGTTCTATACTACTGGGGTAAAATAGATGAGGCTGATCGCGTCTTGTGTCGACTTCATGGAGTGACTGGAGCTCCTGAGGACAATCATGAAACTGCCTTGGAGAAGCAAACAATCCTAGATAATATCGAATTCGAACATAGCTTGGAGCAGACTACTGGTATCACATGGAGGAACATCTTCTGGGATAACTCAGCTATGCGGAACAGCCGGCGCCTCTGCATCATCGTGATCTTACAAGGGTTACAGCAGCTAGGTGAGAGATAACTCTGCAATCCATTCGCGAGGCACAATCGTTGATAGAAACACACAGGTGGGTGCAACGTCGTTGCCTACTATCAGACAACTTTGTTCCAGCAGTCAGTAGGGCTTGATGATCATACAGCTAAGCTCCTTGCTGGCTGTTCCGCTCTCTGCTTCTGGGCCGGCACACTTCCAGCTATATACCTCATCGAAAAGCTAGGTAGGAGACAACTCATGCTGTGGGGATCTGCAGGGTCATTTGCGAGCATTCTGGTATTCACAATCCTTCTCGCTGTTGGACATGGTAGCAGGGCTGCTGGATGGGGTGCCGTTGCCATGATATTTTCATTTGAATTGTTTGTTCGCCTTGAATCGTTTTGGAAGCTGGTGACTAACAATCATGAAGCATCTTTGGCGCTTCCTGGACCAGCGTCGTTTGGATATATAGTGCTGAGATTAGCCCGTTACGCTTTCGACATCTGAATAGCGGGCTAGGTGTTCTCTCCCAATGGGCCACGACGTTCCTTACGGTGATGATGGCACCTCCCGCTATTGCTAGCATCGGATGGAAAATCTACATCTTTTTCGTGATTTTCAACTTCATCCAATTCCCTTTCGGTGAGTTCTATCCTTAGTACCCAAGTATTTCGATTAAAGGTATTAACGATTTCGGTGTCAAGTATATTTCTTTTGCCCAGAGACTGCGGGCCGTACGCTTGAAGAACTAGAGGGATACTTCGCCGGTGGGATAACGCTTAACGCGGAGGCTATTCAAGCTGAAACTGCCATGGATTTGGAAAGCAAGATTATGCCCGAGAAAAAACCATAAATATGTGGTAAAATAGCCAGAGTTGGGAAGTCTCATACTGTATCCAGGCCAAATCATCTTTCCGGCCCAGAGGCTACCTAGTAGCCTAGTTAGCCTAGGGGTCAGGGGGTGGTGGGTGTTAGGGATAGGGTTCTACAACTAGCGACGCGTATCGCGATCATCAACAACAAGGAGGGATATTGTCGACGGGTGGGTGCATACGCCACTTGGCTGTTATTCTCTCGTTGAAATTTAAGAATTCATATGCCAGATAGGAACAGTTTTATTAGCGAAGACGATTACACCCTTCGAAACCAATTTTGCCTCAAAATAACTTCTTTCCAGAAATGCCGATTGCTGCTGCGGTGGCATAGTTAGGGCCGCTATCAGATGCAGCTGAAGCCTCTTACATCACCACTGCTGCTGTGCTACCACTGGCCGCTGTAGGCAGCCCCCGGTGCCGTGACTCACAAGCACCTTTTCAGCTCTTGCTCAAGGCATCCACCCCTCCTCAACTTTCTAATTATCACCCCTATATTCGTTAGCGTTCAGTTATAAGGCGCAATCAATCCGAGTCTCCTCTTGGTGCATCTCTCCTACCTACGAAGTAGAGCAAATACTAGGAATACTACCTACGCCAGAAAACACCAGGTTGTACAGAAAGCATGTCGCACGCTCAAGACGACCCGCTCGCAGTAGCACTTCTACAACGGCCAAACGAGATTGATCCCCAGCTTTCGTCTCCGATCTTTTCCAACCTGGCAACAGAGTTACGGGAGAAGATATGGCGATTCGCTCTACAACGTTACGAAGATCTCGACAATCTCTACGAAATCGATGACCCTTTCGCGAGGCCAGGTCAAGCCGCGCCGCTGAAGGTTGCAGTCGAACTCCTCCTCACGTGTCGAGCTGTTTATGTTGAGGCGTTCCTGATGTACGATCTCAATTTGTAGCTAGTGTAGCCTACAACTAACCTCCTTCTCAGACCGTTTCAAGTCAACCCTATAGTCATGCTTCTTACGGACAGCCCCATTGCTCCCCTTGCAAACCCATTGGTGCATGAAAGTGATGGTTTAACGTTTCTCTATTACGAATTAAAAGGTTGGCAGTATGCTAATATATCTTCCGTCGAGTGGATTGTAGAGCAATCCATGCTGGAAATGGGTATGTTTGGTTTTACTCGATTGCTATAGTTTACTATTGGAAAACACCTACATTACCTAGGTACTCAATGACGGATGCTAAACTAAAGCTTAGGGTCGCTCGATACGCTGGAGGCCCGAATTGGGGCATTTCTGCGTCATGAGGGACGCGAAATAAGGAACATTTATATGGACGGGAGTCACTGTCTCGAGGAGTCTGACGGCGATGGAGACGAGGCGTCCAGAAATCCACTCATCGGCAAGAAGATTAAGCACTTGACAATTAGACTAGTGCGCGAAAGCTGGTTGACGTGGAAAAGCCTGCCTGAAGCTGGTGAAAAGGACCCGAGGGAGAGACACCAACTAGAACCCCAGACTGAAACAACGAGGGGAGACGGTTCGGTCATGCTAAGAGGATACGAGGCACGGAAGTCTGGCAGAGAATCAGACTTGGACATTGATTGGGCGTATCAGCCCTGGGGTGCACAGGTCAGTGTGTATTGGCCGGACCTGGAGACGTTCGAGCTTGTGCTGGAAACTTTCGCATGCAAGCAGGCACAACTCGACGACGTGGTGAAATGTGCTAAGCTATGGACATTCCCGGTAGCCCCGTTTTAAGGCGGAACCAATTTGGCCTTCAATGGGAAGGAAGAAGCTGTTAGATGGCGCGGCTCCAAATCATATACACACATGCCCCGTTGGACCGGACAGCAGAACATATATCGAACCACTGAGCCGCAAGACCCTCCATTAATTCAATGGACCACGAAGGGGGGCGACCCAGATGGAGGTCAAGAGTTCGTCGTCCACAGTCTGATTTTCAAGCGGACAAGAGATGAAAACTATACTCGTATTGACCACTACTTGGCCATATTTTCTCTGCACGAAGAGAGTACAGATGCAAGTTCAGATGCGAGTACAGATACGAATACAGATACGAATACAGATACTTAACCCAAGGTCCTCGAAAGGTCGGCTACTTTCCACGTGTGGAGTCGCCGATAACAATACCTCTTTCCTTTACGACCATCGCCAGAATACAAGATTCCTTGGTAACTCTCGAGACTTCCGCTTCCTTATTGCTCGATATATCCTCGGCTCTTGGGGTTAATTAGGTTGAAATTTGACGCAGATTATTAGTGTGTTAGTTAGTTGAATTAGAATAGAATCTGTGGAAGCCTATAACGATAGATACCTAGGCACCTAGTTATTAAAGCGTCTGATCAGGGAAACAGCCATCTGCCTGGTTGAGGCATAATTGAGCCAACAGATGACTAACCCTATACATTAACCCAAGTCTTACGGCAAGGTATTGTCCCAAATGCTGCTAGCACCAACCCTGCTCTGCCATCCGTCCTTCTCTCCACTGCCGCCAATCAAGTTATAACCAAGTCGTCGTTCCTCTCCCTTCCTCAGCAAGAACCCGTTATCATCAAACGCAACAATAACTTCGTCAGCATCCGCATCTTCCAAGCTAACCCAAGTCCAGATGCTCGTCCCGTTCTCAGCCCGAACCACGAACTCGTCCGCGCCCTCGTCGTACTCAACGCGCAAACCGGGATCGACCAGGGCGGCAGCCGCCAACGGAGTGGGCGTGAAGAAGTTCCCGTGGGTGTACGTCTTCGTCGCCTCGGAGTTGGGCGGCGTCCCCGTGGCCGTGAGGTTTGCGACGAACACGGCCTCGCTCGCGTTCAGAGCCTTGCTGGAGGTCAACTCGGTGATGTTCCAAGTCCCCAGGAGCGTGGTGTTCAGCGCGCCCACGGTAAAGTCGACTGCGCCCGTCTTGGAGTCGGAGCCCACGTTGATCTCCTCGCCGTCCCAGCCGATCCATCCGAAGCTCGCCTGGCCCTTGATCTCCTCCCAGAGGTCGCTCACCGCGTACACCTGCATGATGCCGGTGGAGACGTTGTGCCTGGGCACGATGATGACGGGCTCGTAAATGTCCTTGGCGGTGTAGTGCAGAACCTTCCAGCGACCGTCGTATTCGATGCCCGCCCACGTCGGCGCTTGCCAAATGTCTTCGAGCTGCCAGTACAAGCTGCCCATCTGGCGCTCAGGCATGCCGGAGCCGACGCGGTAGAACTGTATCTGGTGCTTGTAGAAGTCCGCCTGGAAGATCTGCGTCGAGTGAGCCCAGGAGGAAAAGTTGGCCACCGGGTCCGTCTTTGCCGGCGTAGGTAAGTATGTCAAGACACCCATCGTCATCTCCGCCATTCCCATGCTCGAGGCTTCGAAGTTCGAGGTATTGGTGCCTCCAGCAGGGTAATGGTGATTCCGGAGCATGATAGTCGAACTGTTGAATTCCAATTCCTCTTCCGGAACGGCTTGTCGCCAGGAGTTGATGCTCGGCATGCTGTGGAAGCCGAATTCGACCGCGAATCTG
The DNA here is from genome assembly GCA_002120315.1 of Hypoxylon sp. CI-4A. Taxonomy (NCBI): domain Eukaryota; kingdom Fungi; phylum Ascomycota; class Sordariomycetes; order Xylariales; family Hypoxylaceae; genus Hypoxylon; species Hypoxylon sp. CI-4A. The sequence continues at coordinate 577,961 of KZ111523.1, forward strand.
CCTACCGAGAATGCAGAAATGTTGAATGACTGCGTGATGTCGTAGTTGTAATAGTCCGTATCTCCGTAAATCGATCCCGGTGTGGTGTTCAGGTATCTCTCAGTTAACGGGATGGGCTTACTAAAGTCTATCGAAAGAGGTCCGGTCGATGAACTGCTAGGCACATATGAGATGCTGCGGCTATTTCCGTAAACAGCTGGCAGAAGAGTGTTCAGGAACAGGGTCTCGAAATCCGACTTATAACGATCGTAGTCTTCCGGCGCGATGACACTGATAACCATAATAAATAGTTCCAATTCATTGCCACCAGCCCAAAGAGCCAAAGAAGGGTGATGGTTGGCGCGTCGGACTTGGTATACGGCTTCCAGGCGAGAGTTCTCAACATAATCTGGGTCGACCGGGTATAGCGCATCGCTGAATTCAAAGTCGGACCAGAGCAAAAGTCCCATCTCGTCGGCGAGGTCGAACATAAAGTCGGGAGCATAAACACCGCTTGACCAGACGCGAAGCATATTCTGGTTTCCGGCAATAGCAGAGTTGAAGAGTTGTCGGATTCTATCTTCCGTCACTCGCGGCCAGAATGCATCTGGAGGGATGAAGTTGCTACCTTTCGCGTAGAATGGCTGGCCGTTGACTTCGAAATGCCAGTGGTTTCCTGGAGCTACCCCCTTGGCTATTTCCTCTTCCGAGACAGCATTCAGGTTCAAAACGATCGTTCGGAAACCGGTACGCTTCGTCACGGAGGCCAGTGCATCACCAGACTCTGATACAACATCAATGGTGATGTTGTAGAGCTTCTGCTGTCCTAATCCGATCGGCCACCATAACTCATAGTCGTCTTTCGAAAGAGTGGCAGACCCGCTAATCACGTCTCCATGATTGGTTATGTTAGCCAGCTCCCCGTTTCCGACTTCTTCCTTGCTGTCGATGTCGATGATCTTGTAACTTATGCTTGCACCGTATGGTACCTTGCCAATAACATCAACGCTAGCGTTCAGAACCCAGTTGGCATTCTGCTCTGGCGGGAGATTGTTTAGCTGACCCTCGCGATACAAGTCCAGTAGCGTGTTGCGGACGTGCACCTCCTCATTTCGGAGTTGTACAACCCATGCCTTTTGCCAAATTCCCGCTGGAGAGAACGCTGGACCCCAGTCCCAACCAAAGTCTGACGAAGCCTTGCGGATATACTGGTGATGAGGGAACTCGAAAGTTATGTCGATAGGCAAGGTCCCATTTTGAAGTTCGTCGGCAAGGTCCTCGGCGATCTGAGGGGCGCTGCCAAACTCAACTTGCAGCTCTGGTGAATCGGTTTGGCATCCAGCCAGGATATCCGTGACGTCGAAGAAATATTGGCGGAATTGGTTGTTTGTGGTCGCTACGGGCTGCGAGCAGAGTCGAATATCGGCAAAAGTATCGAGGCCATTGAACAGTAGGAATGTGCTGACATTGTCATCCGTTGAAAGCCCTGAGAGCGCGGCGGTATAGTTCCAGTTAGACAAGGCAACCCATCGCAGATCAAAGTCGTTCAGTCCGTAGTACGGGTCGTCGATCACATCTGCTGCAAAGAGATCCAGATGCGCCTGAGAGGGAACTTTTCCAGGGACCGAGATGTTCCTGCCGTTATTCGCAAGAGTCCAGGACGCATCAGACAAGTCGACAACGTTGGCTGCGCGAGCAGCCAACGGGAACAAAGCTGCACCAAGACGGTATCTCATATTGTTTACCGCTACCGTTAGAGAAAGCTAAGATGAGATATCCGGTTGATACACTGCATCTGTCTATGGCCTTCTGTCGAAGTTATACCAATTCTTATATCACATTCGCGGACAGATACAACATTCCGTAAACCGACAGATTTGAAGCATCGAGTACGGATCACCAATCTGTGCCTCTTTACAAAAGCCGTAGTAGATTTTAGAGAATACCAAGATTCAAAATTGAGGGGAATCATGTAAAATGCCCCTCGTCAAGATGCGACGACGTCTCTCTCTCAGGCCTCAGGTCCAGCATACTCGATGCACATGATTGGGCGGCACAGTGAAGCTCAGCTCAACTAGGATCGTACGCTTATGCAGTGCCACACACCCAAGAACCGCGTATGGGGAAGTTCATGCAGCTGACCAATCGGCTTCGCTCACGACGATGCATTCATCCCCAGAAGGCTGTGTAGGTACCTGACAGTTGTATTGCCCGATCGGGAAAAGAAAATCTCAAGCTATTGCCAGCTGCAAGCCGGCATGCCGTTGCTTGGCAACCAGAACATTTCTTCGATGCGGCCTATGGTCGGTGGCCTCGGCCTCCTAGATGTGGCTATGCGAAGGTGACGAGATTAATAAGTAGAATTGGTCCATGCACGAAAAGGGGGAGGGGTTGGAGTTGGGAACTTTTGGCGGTCACTTTCATGAGAAATTAACCTACCTACCTAGGTACTTGTTCTTGGTCTCGGTATTCAAATTCTCTTGCAAAATGAAATTATACATAGCTCCGAAGCATGATTATAAAGGCTTTGCCCGATAGCAGAGCCAGAGAAAACTAGAACGAAGAAAAGTGAGTGGTACCGGGGGTATTCAAAAATTTGAAGATTTTATGTCACATTCAAGAAGTCTACGATTTTCCAGTTTTGAACTAAAATGTTTCAAAATTGTCACGATGCAAATGTTCACTGGTCTATACCATAGGTGAGGGTAAATCAGACGTTGTTCTGCGAAGAGCCTCTAGGCTATCCTGGCGTTGTGATCCAGTAACCTTGTAACTATCTAACAAAAACTTCCATTAATATATCCAAATGCCTTTTCCAAGCATAATTAGTCCATCCCACACACTCTATCCTTGAATATGCATTTGCCAATACCGTTATTGATGGTACTGAGTATAGGGAAACCTTCATTGAGGACAAAACCTATAAAATATTCACATTCCAAACTGGCCATACAAAATTTTGTCCACCATCGTCCTCAATTCTAACATTGATGTTATGGGGCAAGCTGTTGATCTGGGGAATGAGATTTCTTCCCAGGACAGNGGGGGGGGGGGGGGTGATGTTCCGGGGTTGTTTTTGAGAGCCGTGAAGAGCCGTGACGCTATAGCCTTTGGACCCAGACAATGTGATGGTGATGCATTGGTGACGTCCTAGTCATTGTCGTGCACTATCGGGTCGTCGTCTTCGTAGTTAGGATGTAATTCGATCATGCGGTGGCGGTTGCAGCAGTCGTTGTGGTTGACGGTTATCGATCATTGCTGGAAACGTGGACATTGCTAGTAGGATGCCCCGCCGCCCATTTAGGACATGTTGTATAGGTATCTAGTAACAATGTAATCAGCTAAGATGCCTTAGGATCAAGTTAAACGTTCGCTATGACAGTGCTCACCATCGTTATTCCTCGTCACCATTGTGTCCCTTATTGATCCCCTCCTGGACGCAGAAAACTTGGCGGGATTGTATTCATGATCATCGGACCTTGTAGAGAGGGAGGTGTAAATTCGGCGATTGAATTATGCTGTGTTGTAGTCGTGAGTTGGGTCCGAGATATTGTCGTCCGTGTGTGATACTTTCTGCTCGAGGAGGGAATGTTTATTGAGCCTCACCATCACAAAGTCGCTGGTAAGGGTGTAAGTGGTATGTGACAGGGAGTTCGATTCCCCCTGGCGATGTCTGGTGTATTTAGCTGGGTGTATTGTCGAGGGTCCGTATAATTCAGGCTTGTGACCTAAGCTTGCGGCTAGCGGGACTGTCTTGCTATATCAGCCCAAGTCATCCTGGCTCCCGTCTGGGGCGGGCTCGGTGGTGGGGTGACCGTTGCTAGCGGCTCCGAGATGTCGATGGTAATGACGACGGGATTGGCGACGGGAGCATTGGAGGATGGGGCTAGCTTAGGTTGTGCGGTAGCCTTCAGCATCTTACGGACCCTGGGGTTTGTCCAGCGGCCAGCAAAACTCTTCTGTGAGGATAATTTAGCAAGCAATTTACCATCTAGACGAAGAATATGTGGATTAAGGGATATCTTAGGAGTCATACCCAATTGATTTAATTGGGTATATACGGCTCTAAAGATAAGACGAAAGGTGGAAAGAGGACTTTTTTATAGTACTTACATCCCTTCTCATGCCTTGGAGAAGGTCGTCGAGACTCTCCGGAGTCATCCGTAGCCTTTTCTTGGTTTTGTCGAACACCGTAAGTGCCGACGAGGGGACCACGGAAACGAAGGGCGCGTAAACCCAGGAAGTCTGCGGCTTTGGGAAGCGGCCACCATCAGCGAGCTTGAGGTATTTTTGTTTGTCGTTTGGCCTCGCTGAGCCTTGGAATGCTCGGAAGGAATCTCGGTGCTTCCTAGTGTGGCATGGCTGCTCCCACGGTGGCAAGTACCCGTTCCGGGTGCCAGACTTGTACGCCGAGACGGTGGTGACTAGGAAGTACCTGGAATCCTTGGAGTGTTCTAGGACGATGACCGGGTGGCCCGTGGCCCCCTCCTTGACGTACCCGGATTTGATCAGGGCCAAGTACTCTACGGCATCGAATTCGTCGTACCGCTTAAGGAAGGCAATGTCACCGTCTTGCCAGTTGAAGGTTGGTGGTTGGTGATCGGTTCCGGTGTAAGCAGCCATCACTGCTGTCGTGTAGAGGATGGCTGAAGGAAAGGAAGAGAAGATGGATGTTATAATGAATATACAATACCTAGTGGTATTGTATAGGACTAGAGATACGTGTATCTTGTAGGTGGTGATATATCGATTCTCGTTGGTCTAAATTCTCTGGGGGGAGAGAAGAAAAGGAGGGAGGAAGAGAGCCGATTCTGGGGGTAGGACGAGATTTTATAGGCATCTTCATAACTGCTGAACTCTAATCACAGCTCTGTCTATCATTTATTTTCGACAAGCTCAAACGGTCCTCGAAAGTATATTTGAGGTCGGTTGTCCTACGTCATGGCGCTGGCTGTGTCAATGCTGTTTCTCTTTTCAACTAAAAGACGGCCTAGGTTGGGCCTCTAAGTACAATGCTTAATAGGGGCGTGTATACTGAGTGGAGTCGATGTGTTGTTAGTCGTGGATCTATTGTTTTGAGCTGGACGATAGAGGAAGATGCTGAAGTTGATGAGCAAGAACAGGTCAGGCTGTATGTTCTTCAGCCTAACAAGCATCGAGCACTGTCGTAATCAAATATCGTATTGTTTCGATGTAGATAACTCAAACGACGGAATGCAAGAGGTATCTCGTGTATCGATTTCTACGACGACTAGTGCAACCCAGTCCTATTGCAGCTCCCTTAGATGCACCTATGACTCTACTTGCACTAAGTTCATAGATATGAACTTTGTATATGGGTAATCAAAATATCGACCGGCGAATTCCTACCCCATCCAAGTATTACGATTAAAGGCCCTATTTCAGGTACGTCGTAACTACTGTAATGTACCTGCCTACATATGCAAATAGATTATTCGTTGGTTGTAATTTTGTACAAATAATACTGGAGATGATGAAGTAATCCACGAGTATTCCTTCAAGTCGCTATATCAAAAAGAGGCCTTTCTTTAACAATGTTGTTATCATCGTTACTAACTACTTTGTTTTTTATATCAATGAGATCTACAAAGATGGGGGGTTCGTTACTCGTCTTATGATAGTCTTCATGCACGTGTAAATATTGTTAGAATAGATATGCAGGCTACAATCAATAAATTACTAAAGCTGATACAGGCTATGAGCTGAACTAGTATCACAAACCTTACCCCCCCTGTTCTACCTGATTCTGCATTGGCCCACAGTTTTTTTGCCAATGACAGAAAAGGACTTCAAGGACCTCTTACTGAAAAGGGAACTTGCTATGCTATGACCAAGTACTCTTAGGTACGACAAAGGGGGGAGAGCTTATGATAGTCAAGCTGGTAGGCTAGTCGTTAGGTTATAGAGAAGTAGTTCCAGCTTTACTATGTGTTGAGGAGACACGTAATTCTAGCTAAGAATTGGGCTAAGATGACCTTACGAGTCGTGGAGATTCGCTATTGTAGAGCCAATACGAAGGTAATTTTCCAACCCCTTTGAGAAGCCGATTATCACAAAGAATAGGGGATATATTCCGTCTCCCGGTGTTCAGGGGGCCATCCGTACCCGTTTATATGGTATAGAGGTCTAACAGAAAAGAGAAAAAACAACCGAATCGCAATCGATCCATGAATGGTGGTACAGAGAATGTATCCTTCGATTGCAAGCGAGTCCAGTTTTCTGACGAGGGTTAGGGTATAGCTCGAGAGTAGTAGCATTCGAGGGCAGAGGTGCGAATAAACTATCGCCACACCATTAGTTGTCAAACTGTATTAGCGAACGGGAGGAATATTGGATGCCAGGACGAAGATCTCGTGCTCAGCCTTGTTTATTAGCTCCGAACTCGATCAAGCCTTTTACAAGCCTTGGGATTTAGATTTGACTATCGTTTCAGGTTCATAGGTACCAAATCATTCCATTCGATTCTAACCAAAGCCCTTGTTGAATTAGACCAAAATGCTCGATAGGAACCCAATTGGGATTAAACCCTTTGAAAAGTCCGAGGTCAAGTCTAAATGGGCGTGGATAAAACGTTGATCTGATGTGACTCATCGTTGAGACGTGCTTATTGCGAACTTTGTAATTTTTTTCAATTTGGTTTTTTGTCTTGTTTTTTTTATTGCAGATGAGGGTGTTACTCGAATGATGTCAATAGCGCTGTTACGAATCGAATCTAAACACACTGATAACTAGTCCTTCATCCAGCAATTGCTGTGGTTATGTCTATGCCGTTTTTGAGTCATTATTCGTTCCGAGTTTTGTTGGATGGTCTGAATAAACAAAGCTAGCCAATAAGCGTCAAGGAGTTTGTTGAAAAGGGTAATGTGATATATAATCACTGAAGTAAGGGGATGAAGCCCCAGAAAATAGGGGGGGGGGGGGGGGGGTTTGCATGTGCTCTCCCATTACTCGCGAAAGCTATGGAGATTCCCCCGTCTTGGCATAGAGTCGCCCTGGGACATTGCGACATCGCCGGTATGCACGAAATTGCATAGGTATCGATAAGATCCGCCTTATCTAATGCGTAATGCATGCTACTATAATTACCAACATCGTAATCCCCACCATGTGTTGAATTCTATGGGCATCCATGAGAAGCCATCGACTTTATCAAGAATGCATCATTGTCGTTCCTTAGAATTGGGGTGGATCTGTATTACTCATTCTTTGTGATTTCTAGACTCAATGACCAATGTTCTAAACATAACAATACATACCTCTTCTTGACTTTAGACGAACTCCATTGATCATTATACGGAGATAATAAAGACACCGATTTCCCCCTCCTCGATAGGTAGAACAACCCCGCCATCGCCGCTAACATCCTTGTCGTCGATCTAAGACAATACTCGAGAACAACAAGGACTACTAGCAAACACAATTTACCTCACCTACCTATCAGACGTAACACAGCGCTGTTCCTCTCCCACTAAACGACATCATGGCTGCAACAGACGAGCGCCCGCGAATCCTACACGCAGATGCCGGGCCGGAGCCACCGTACCCGCTACAGATGGAGGGCGTTGTGATATCCGGCTTCGGACGCGGGTCCAAAGAACTCGGCATCCCAACAGCAAACCTGCCCGTCGACGAGTCGCAAACACCGTGGATCGCGGACGCTAAGTCGGGCGTGTACTTTGGCTACGCCGCTCTCGCCCTCCCACCACACCACCCCGACCGTCAGCACCGCCACCGATCCAACCCGCGCGCCGCCGCCAACGCAGTGCCACCAACATCACAACCACCCCCGACAACGATAGCATCCGTATCCACAGCCTCCGAGACATTTCCCTCGTTATCATCGTCAACATCATCACCAACCTCCACGACCGACGGCGGCGTAGCAAAAGAAGCAGAAAGCCAAGACACGCCGACCAAGAAGCACTGGCAGATCTACCCCATGGTAATGTCCATCGGCTACAACCCGTTCTACAAGAACGCCGTGCGGTCGGCCGAGGTGCACGTGCTGCACAGGTTCGCCGCCGACTTCTACGACGCCCCGCTGCGCCTGCTGGTCCTGGGCTTCGTCCGCGAGGAGCAGGACTACTCGTCCCTCGACGCCCTGGTCAAGGACATCAACATCGACTGCGACGTGGCGCGGCAGTCGCTCGCGCGGCCGGGCTGGACGCCGCGCCAGGGCATCGTCGGCGGCTCGACCGGTGAGTTCGATGGCGAGTGGCTTGTGCGGGAGGGGTGATATAGGGGCAGGCAGGCAGGCAGGGAGTACGTCATAAATGGATGGATGGGTTCCCAAGTATACAGTATTGGTATACAGGTAGATACTTCCATGTATGTCTCGGATACCTGCATATTGATACATATCCTTACGTACCTGAGAATAAGAGTCACATACATAGGGCACGAGATGTGACGAACGCCACAAAGGAGCGAGGTGGGGTACTTGGCGGCTTACCCGAAATGGCCCGAAACGAGGTGTTCATGTGAAAAACATCCGGAAGCCCGTGCAGACACGTGAGACGCTTCAGTCATTTGAGTATTAGTCGAAACGGCGTTCAGAGCAATAGATAGACAATAGACGAGGCGTATAGTTGATTGGATAATTGGTATCTTTATATATGAAACGAAATTCATGGTAGTCGATCGTAGAATCGACCACATGCCCATGTTCTATCCCATGTCTACCCCTATATAACTTCCAGAGATACATGCATATACATAACCAGGTGCCCATGAAGGGTAGAGGAAGATAAAATGTGAGGGAGCTCTCGAAAAAATAGTGAGCTCCTTCCAGAACGCCGCCCATGCTGAAGGTAGGCCCCGTGTACCGAGAAGGAAAAGACAAATGAATCTTAAAACATGCAGCCGTAAATCTATATAGATTACCCTCCAACTAGATCGTGATCCTTATACAGCCAATTGGTCCTGATTGCGGTAGTAACATGGTAGGAACTGTTGTCTAGTTAGTATCAAGTTCTCATGTGAAAAAAATCAGGGCAATAAAACTCACATTCAAAACAATCAACATTGGTATGTCGAAAACGTCACGTTTGATAGTCCAGCAAAACGTACAGTCAATCTTACCATCCTTCTCGAGTCTGGAGATCCCGTGTTCCCCATCGATCCTGGTGACCCTGCTACTTAGAATGCTGTTGTTGTTCCGTCGATCTTTCGGAGGGGACTCGTCATTCCCGGAAAATTCACTCATCTCCTTCGTTCGATATTTGAGTAGACGGCATTTCCTTGTAACGTGGCTTCGGCTATCACTGAAGGCCAATTGTGCAAAGTCTTCATAGAACTGCACTACGCTGTCGTCGTCCATAAATTCGGCAATGAAGACTGGTTGGACCTTGCCTTCGGAGGCCTTCAGTAAGTCAGGCTGGACTGTTTTTAATCGCGGAGTAGTGAATTCAGGCTTGCCAGAACCGCTGAGGCTGCTAATTTCAGATCCCGATCGACCGTCGTTGGCATTCATATTAGGTTCTTTACCCAACAGCACATTCTTAGTCCAACCAGTGAGAGCGATGAACTCCTTGTTTACGGCTGCTACCTCCCCTGTCCTCCGACAGACAATAGTGGGGGCCGAGCAGTGTCCCATGAAATCTTCGTATTCGAAGAGCGTTCGCTGTAGACATTTTTCCATAAAAATAAGATCCTGTCTATTGAGATTTCGTGTGCAAGCGATGAATGAAGGTCGGATGCTGGCAAGTGACTTGGCAATGCGAAGAGTTTTGTTGGCGGAAAATCTCCGCTGGACGAATGCGATCAGATTATGAAATCCGGTAAGGTATGGATATGGCTCGGTAACAGTATCATAAATTGCGGACGGATCACGGGGTCGCTTGCCCAGGAGCGACTGGGGTCCAAGCCGGTTCGTGGAATTAGTAGACTTCGGCTTCGGTCTGGAAGGCTGGGCCATCGGCTGAGTGCTAGGTGTGTACGTGCTCGCAGTCGGAGACTTGTCAAACGAGTATCCAGTCGGTTGCGGACTAGATGTATTTTCTGTGCTTGGGCTGGCCAGACTATTCGGTGTTGGCCCTGCAGCAGCCACGGCGTATGCGTGGGGCAAGCCATGTTGCAAGTTTCCTGGATACGTCCCAGCAGTGTGTGGATCAACGTTCATGTAATTGTCGGCCATGCCGTTCTCGTACATGTGATTATATTGGTTGACTCCATTTCGATATACTGCTGTAGGTCCATAGTTGACGTCCGCGCCGGGAGGGTGAGCAATGGCGTCCCTAGGCGGAGTCTCTGCTGCGCCAGAAGACATGTGACCCAGCATCCCAAATTCAAGCGCACCATAGTGGCTGCCAAAGTTTAGACCTTCGAGATCGAAGTTGAATATCGCAGGATTGCTGGGATCGAACAAAGCTGTGGAGAAGTTGCTGGCCATTTCGCCGGATACTTGAGGGACATGGATAGACCCCATCTGCGTCGCTCTGGAGTTGGGCGGTTGGTAACCGGGCGTCACTGGAGAATGCTGCCCACCAAAAGACATGTTGTCTGGTAAAGAAGGCATTTGGTTCTGTGCGTTACCAGTGAAGATGGAATAGGTCGAGGAATTGGAAGCTTCGGAGTAATATGGCGAAGTCTCGGCGTTTCCATTGGAAAGATGTCTTCCATTTGTCGTCTTTGCGTGGGCGGCCGGATTATAAGTTGGTCCCAAGACCGGTCTCAAAGCCTCTGGGGGAGCATCGTGGAGATATTTTGCTTTTTTCCGAACTCCATCTTGGCAGGCGTCGGCGAGACCGCGCTTTATGCACCTTTGACAAGGACGCTCGTCACCTATTGAAGAATTAGCAAGGTTGTTGCAGCTTTCTAGCGCCTCAACTTAATTGACACTGAAACACGTGCGCTAGAGCTTAGCTGTAGGGAAATTGAGACAGCGCGCATGATTCGAGCTGGGGATCTGAACACATTATTGTAAGGCTGAGACTTACCGCATGTTAGATGTGCCCTCTGGCAAGCATAACAGGCACGTCTCGCCTTCTTTCTCCTTGGGCGATGGGGATCTTTAGGGTCGTACTTCTTCTTGACCTCACCTGACTGATCAGCACCGGCCTCGGGTGAGGTGGTTTGGTCAGTCATCTTGACATCTTCGTCCTTGATGGGCTGTTCCATGTCGTCGTACTCGTTCTCGTTATCGGACATGGCATCTGAGACCTCTGTCCCATTTGCTTCAACGTCCTCCGGCATCTTGTCTTAGTTTATATATATGACCGCTTTTTCTTCAGCTCTCAACCCCTGATGAAAGGTATGGCAATGCAGGCCCTAAAGGGAGTCTGGCGCAACCACACCTTCTGGATATAAGCAGCTGGTATTTGCAAACGCCGGCAGAGGTATCACAATCAGTCAGCACCAGGGGGGATGTATTGTTTCCCTGACAAGAAATCCAATATTCCCTATTTTGAGCACTAACGCAATCCTCCCACCGCTTCTTGGCTTTTCCAACCTGAGCACTGACCCTCGATTTGAATCGTGGACCAGTAGCAGCAGTCGGGTGGCGTATGTAGGCCAATAAAGTGGCCGGAGAAGCTGTATATCAAAGCTGGAGATGGAGACGAGCTAAGGATATTGTGTGAGACGCGGGCTTAGGTATTATGGCGCTGTACGCTGCCGCGGTGCGACAGCCGTGTCTGGGGGCCAGTACCCCCCAAGAAAGCTCGCACAAGCACGGCGCAACGAGAGGTGCTCGTATTCAGCGTGGTCTGGCACGGGCGGACGCCAATGGGCTCGTTCCCCGTTACAAAGAGGCGTTCCTTGTGCAACGGGGACAAGGCTTGCTGGGGCCCCGTCGAACGGGTCTATCCGCTCTGTTCGTACAGATCGCGGGGGGGGGGGGGTAATGTTATTTCCTCTCAACAAGAGTTGGAACGGACCGGGCAACGCGGGGGGACAGGTCTTCGCTCATGGAGTCACGCGGCGGCGGATAAGGCACTGAGGCGTCTGACTGGGGTGGTATGCGGGATGTTCGATGGAGATGCAGCTACCCGCGACGTCTGAGCCTGTTCGCATTTGGGCACTGGGGCGCACAAAGGTCTGTTTTGTCGTCGGCGATTCGGATATGAAGAGAACAGCTGAAGGGGGGGGAGGGTGGGCGAGAGGAGGGTACGAATTAATGTACAGTATGTGTGTATGTACGCATGTATGTTTTATGTAGGTAGTAGATATGTAATCAAATGTATTCTTGGATCGGCGACCTATGTAACTCTTGGTAACGTACGTACGTTAGCTTGTAGGTAGGTGGTCGATCTGGAAGGCTAATAAGAAGACATGTAAGATATGCGCGAAGTATTTGTGTGTAGGTAGTATGCGTAGTATGCGTAGTATGCGTAGTATGCGTGTTGCGTATTGTGTATTGCGTATTATTGCTGCGCGGCGTTTCGAGGATGATCGACTATGGCGCGGGTTGACTGATATGGATGCATCTAGCGATTCTTAAAGATCGACGCGAGAGATTGAGGAGTTTTGGCGGGAGAAGGGAAGAAAAAAAAAGAGAAGAGCTGCTGCCCAACTCAAAACTAGGGAGAGAAGTTCAAGTCTCTCAAGTCTCTCAAGGCAAAGCAAGGCAAAAAAGACAACCCCCAGTCGCAACACTGAAATGACCGAATATTGATGAAGTTGGTTAATAAAAGCGTCAGTTGACAACTCTATTTTGTTTCCCCTTATTATCCAGAATGTGGCGCCAATCAATTGAAGGCGATCGCAGGTGGCGCAAAAGGTTAAAAATGCGAAGATGTGAAGGTATTAAGAGAAGGTAGTTGTTGTCGACACCAATGATGACACTTGCCTGGAGCTGGGTTTGATTCGAGACAGCGGACCAGAAAAAAAAGATTGACGATATCGGTCGGTAGAGTAGCGAACCGAGAAGGAGGGAATGCTACTTTCTAATTGGACAGTGACATTCCGCATTCTCGAATAATCGTCTCTGATCCTTCAACCGAATTGCGGGGTTCAATCAACTTTCTAATTTTGTATTTTTATTTGATTATAATTAATATTTTAAAATATTTCTTTAAAGTATATTATTTTATTTCCAAATTATGGATATCTATTTTTTCCATATCCTTCTTCCTCGACTTGTTAGTCTTTCCCCTCTTTTTCAATTCGGCGGTTCCTCTTCTCAGCTGGTTTATTTTTTTTTTCTTCTCTTTATTGCATGCAAGAGCCGAGTAGTAGAGTCATGCGCAGATCCAATGACAGAACCGACCCAATGCGGGCATGTGGACTTTCTAACAAAGCACGAATGGATTTTTATCAGGAAAAGGGACGAAAAGACCAACAAGCCAAGGGAACGCTAGACCTAAAACTGCATCTGCTAATGCAGCAGTCAAGTTCCACAAGGCCATATCGACCACTCAGGCACGGACCAACCAGCGCCAAGAGTGATGCCAAGGATTTCGATTCGAACCACGATACCAAACTGCCAAACAACCAAAACTCGGATTGCCAACTAAAAACCTTGCACCACATCACATTCATTACCCCATCATCTAGTAATCCGTATGTAGTACTAAATAAACAAAATACCTCCCTCCTAAGTAATCAGCCCTGAAGACCACACCAGACCAGACCAGGCCTTTGATTAATGCACCCTTCCTCAGACGAACCAGATGGTTAGCTTGGCGATCACATCCAAGACATCTTCCTGCACTCTGCCAGCCAGCCAGCATATCGTTTATGTACCTACGAAGCTTACTTTAGCCTTATGTATCATATATTTGATGCTGGTTGGTACTTTATGTAATAAGCGAGGTGTTGATCAATTAGTGCAAATGCTATTGCTCGGTACATATCTGCAATATGGTCGATGTAAGTAAAAAGTAGACGCACTGTGCTTACACTCTACCTATGTTACTGGGTCTTCTGCAAATGCACAGTGTAAAGCTACAAGTATATACCTACAGATACCTGTTCGTATGTATCGAAAAGATCTGGAAATAACTCCCATTGAGCTTTGCATTGATTACCACTTGCCCCAATTTCTTCCATCCCAGCTAAGCCCTCTTCTCCGCCTAGTTCCGCCTTTTACTACTTACATCCCACATCCATCAATCATCACGGACTGTCCCGTATACTCATTTCTTCCACTTTGAGTAGGTGAACACGCTGGTCTCTTGTTCATACATAGAACACGTATACCGAATCTTCGATATGATACATTTGCACGGTGCCACTATGGATGGATCGTCAACACGTTACTATACACTTTCATATCCAATAACAATATCAGAGTTAACAACTCCAAATAAAGCCCCCCGCCAAAGCGAATGGCACTCTCTACTTGCATAGCTTGGCTGAATAGACCAACCGCAAACGAGATATATCTCGTCGAATCATGGTCCACGTATCCGCTCTGCCGAGCCTGACTGGGAAGGAAGACGCAAGATGCAATGCCGAGGGATTGACCCCGTCATGTCTATTACGGGTTCCATCGATGGGTCAATCCAATGCAACATGCATCTCCAGAGTGGATGGACCCAATCAACGCTAGATCGTCTTGTCAAAAGCTTCTATTGACGCGTCACTTCATAGTGGCATTCCATGGATGATTGATGAATTTGTTGCTTGCATATAGACATTCCCCCGTTCTTTGCAGCTCTCCTTGCTACGTCGGCCGCTCGCTAAATTGCAGTAGAATAGGCAGGTCACCATGCTCTCTGCTCTAGCCTCTGCTCCAGGCGCTGCTCCAGACTTGTCCGTGCACTGTTCGGCCGCTGTGTTGGCCGTGGCCTCCTATCGCCAACTTTCCCGAATTCTCCGGGGTACCTGAAGATCTTCGCTGCGAGACACCATCGTCTTTCCTTATGCCACCGCATGCGTGGCAATTACCGGCGATCATCCTTTAGTGTCACCGAGCCAGGCCGCGTCCGTATTTTCGATCGTCTTCTGGCGATTAACCCAACAGATAGTTGCATGCAATATCAAAACTGTTGCTTTACCCGCCACTATCTTTGATGATACTGCATATAACATACTCCAGGTATGTTATCTGTATATACAATTCAATATCGTCTTGTCCATCTAAGATCGCTTACCCAACTCTATGTAGTCTACGGCGCCAACTGTCCGCTGCCGTCATGTCGTGCATTGCATGAATAGCGCATCGCCATTCCTGCGGAATGCAACCTCATCGAAGGCTTGTTATTCCCCTCTATAGCCCATCGTGGATAGTAGACGCGGTCTCTTCGGTTCTTGTATTCGCATCTTCTTTTAGCACCGGTACTACTTCCATCGCAGGATATCATAGGGCGCATCAGCCCTGATTTCTTGGCCAGATGAACACAACATGTCAATCCTTTGGAGTGGCATGCAATAAGACGGACCAGTTATACTTGACCTCCAAAATCACGGCACTTCAGTCCCCCAGGGGAAGGATATTAAAAGGCGCTCACTCATAATTTAAATCACGTGTCCCACATGCATACAACCCTCACGCGTTGCTTGATTATACCCCGTGCTACACGATCCATGGAGGATGGTGACGAAAAGTGGAGGGACAAGTTGTAACCACAAGAGGCTAGGGCGACGTCCCCTAAACGTTACTCATCGCTGGCAGTATTCTCGAACATACGGCATTCGATGAGGAATAGCAACTCCCTATGGAGCCAGCTGAACGGCTACAAGCTTTGTGCAACTCCAGGACGCGCTCCTCCGAATGCGGCCTGGCTCAAGGCAGCATCGCCAACCCCTAGATACTGCCGACTGGAGGAACACGGGTCTTCATTTTACCTCTATATTAGGGTTATCCGTGGTAACATCGCACATGATGTCACTCTTCAAAGCACGCTGCATACGAGACTTGCGTTACTTACATTAAAATGACTTACACTTCATCCTAACCCAGTCACACAGAACATTAGCTTGAAAAGAAATTACTTCGGATATGCAAGATCACAATGGCTTGCAGATACCTTACAAAGCGATTACAAACCAAATTTGAAGGCGTCCTTTAAACACGTATTCTGTGTTTGTCCCACCAACGAATCTGCTCCGCTCCTACATGAGGCTTCCAACATCAATATTCAACACAACAAAGTGTAACGTTAGGCTCTAGTGCTTAGGTTCTATTTCTGGCTAAGAGTGCACAGTTATCAGTCTCTGGTTCAGATAGAGCCTCCCACCTATTTGGAAAGGGGACGCTGAACCCCTACAATGGACACGAGGCTTTCCAAGAATAAAGGAACAACTGTGGATAAGAGTCGGACTTCCGCAACCATGATGGCACATTGAAATTGAACTCTACACTCGACTTTGAATGTACCTCGTACATGATAGCTGACCGTTCGAAGCTGGCCAAGAACGAGATACGATTCCTAGGGTTTCATTGGGTGATATCAATAGACTAGAATGAGGGCGCCCATCCCCTCTCTTAGAACTGTGGGACGAGCGCAAGGCAAGCAAGCATCAGGCGCTATGAGATGCCCATTTTGCGTGAAACATTCACGAGGCCTTGCATTTCGGTTATGAGCATATATTGAAAATATGATACGAGGTCAGAAGCCTATCGTCAGGGCCTGTCGCAGTTAATCTCGACATACTGCTTACTAGTGGTCGAAATCGCAAGCCCAGCTGGCAATACCACCAATGAGATTCCGTATAGCTCGACCCGACAAGGTGGGAAGGATGGTTGAGAAATAAGCCCTATGGCTAGCATACCCGGGCAGAAGCATATGCTATATGGTGGCGCCGCACGTCGCAGTCAAGGAGAGCCAATAGCTTAGCTCGCCGCAAAGCTTGACATCATCAACAATAAGGTAGCGCTAGGCGGCATCTACCCAGTCCTAGGGAAACAAGAGATACGAAGCATTTCGAACGGCCATAGGAGCGATGCTTGCCCAGGGGCTTAGGTGCTACTTCCGACCACAACAACACCCACCACTTCACCATAATTGCGACGACCATCAACGTGTTTCTTGGCGTGTATGGGAAGAGTCAATCGCGAGAGCTCCCTTACGGCCGCATACTAAAGACTACACTAGTGCAGGTCCTGTTTCGCGTCGCAACTACATACGCCACTTTTCTTCCAACTACCGAAGCTCCTTGTCGTGGCTTTCCAGAATGACACTGAGTAGAATCGCCCCGCCAGTTGAAGCCATATGCATGCATCATGGAGACACACTAAAACATATTGGAGCAACTGATACATCTTGCATTGTTTTCAAAGCCCGAGCCACGATTGACCCTCTTGACTCGGGAATCGGATACGTCAGGTAGATGCCTAGTCAAGTAGGTAGGTACCTAAGGTAAGATGCAGACTGCACCTATCTCGCAAGCAAGGAAGCACATTGCGATCCGCGACCACCCGTGGGCTTGGCACATATTCGAACGACTGTGGCTTGTCGTGGGTAACCGTCATCAAACCTGATTGTGCCGAACTCGACGGGAGGAAATCCAACTACCCAAATTTGCCAGACCTCTGAATCCCCCCTCCCTACTCTGCTCACAGTGCAGCCTAGGCTAGGCTAGGCTCAAGCCAATACAGGTAAACTAGTCCCGCTGATCGGACCTTCTTCGGATCAGATAGACATAGGATGTTCTATCATCCGACCAGCAAGGTAAATGGGTTGTAATGAAGATCGTGAATGGCCAGGATGACGAATAATTACCCTGATATGACAGGACTTTCAGCTGGCCCGCAAGCCAAGTCTGGTACGATTCCTCTTATTCAATCTCACCATGCGTGAGGTAATCGGTGAGTGGCTGGTCTAGATCTCATGGTGCTTTGGTCCCCGGCTTCAGCCTCACGGCATCCGCAATACCCGTCCAGACAGAATTCTAATTCCATTCAACTCCCCATTCGTGAGCGCCACGCCCGTCTTCATTGCCGTAAAGGGCAATCCTATTACGTTTCAAGCGCAATATCGAAACCGGGTTTGAGCGAGCTATCAACTTCTTCATCGTCTGGACCCCTTGTTGATCCCTCAGGTCTGCCGTCTTGATCTAGATGGTATCGACCGGTCAATCTGTCAGATAAGCATGATCAGCTGCAATGCGACTCTGTGGCTTATTTGGGTGGGATGGCGAATGCACGGTTGGAAAAACACGAAACGATGCAGAATTGGCGTCAACGCCTCCGCCTCACCGCACCGTTCCATCAGCCTCCTCCACTTTCTCTCAACGGTTGTCGCTGCCGCCCCTCCCACATCCGCGCCTCGGTGTGGAAGGGTTGGCTTCCTAGAGGCCGGCAGCAAGATAGTCTCCCTCACCTGCGGCCCACACCGAGACCGAATACTACACAAGCAGGACACCCTATCTCTGACACTGCCCCCACCGGCGCAGAGCCTCAATATTTCGGAATTCACCGCGCTTATCGCGCCATGCAATCGAATAGAAGGGAGATAATCCCGTTTAAGGGGGACGAATCGCATGTCTCGGCCTAGCGTTTACGGCCCCCAAGAGGCGTTTAAGATGGCGTCTGCGATGTAGGTAGGATATATGTAGGTCTTCATTTATCTTGCAGTCATTATTCAGCCTACGTGCTCCTCCCCCTTTCGATACTCATTTCTATTTACATACAGTACATGATAAAACTTCCACCACATTTACATGCATCGTGACCTTGTCTTCCCACCCTTTATCCCATTCAATAGATAGATATGTAGTCATGTTATGTACCGTAAATAGCAAAATCAGATATCAGATATCAGATATCAACAATACAGAAAAAAAAAAAAAAAAAAAAAAAGCCGCCACCACCCATATATATGCAAGAATGCTCCTGATAACAACCAATCTTATGTATGTAGATATGTACGCCCCAAGATAACAACGGCTTTGGTTTCGGAGATCTTCCTCCGGGTTCTTGGGAGCTGGAAGATGCGCGTAAGATATTGAGATTTCTTTGTTCGCTAGCCGCGATATCCCGCGTTCGAAATCAACCACCTCGCCCCCGCCCCCCTATTTTTCATTAGTTTGTAAGAATATCGTGGGATTATGCGTGGTGTTGAGAAAATTCTCCCAAAACGCCTATCTATCAACGTCTCATTATGCCAATACATCCCACGTGTTTTGCTTCTGGCCTAGAAGCCATCGGTGTATCAATGTGTCAAAAAAATGATACATCGACCACATATAAGCTCGTAGGTGATTGATTCCAGACCTCTCTTGGAGCAGCAAGTCGTGAGGTATGCAACAACGTTCCATCACGTATGCAAATAATACGCAGAAAGAAGATTATCAAAACCAGAAGCCAGGCCGCTCCAGACCACGCACGAACCACGAACCACGAACCACGAACCACGAACCACGAACCACGAACCACAATCCAGGAGGACCAGTCGACAGACCGCGATCCGCGGAAAGAAGATGGAGAGCAAGAAATCGATCGATCGATTGATTGATCAATACGTCTCCGACAGCCCCGAGAAGTCAGGCACGTCCGAGTCGCAGTTGAAGTCCTTGTCGTAGGCCTTGGTGGGCAGGATACCCGCGGCGAGACCCTTCTTGTAGCTCCACTGGGGGGCGTCCTCGGTGTCCCAGGTCCAGTACCACCAGCCCCAGCCCTTCTCGAAGGAGACCATCTGGGCCTCGGCGAACATCTTGAGGAACTTCTTGTACTCGTCCGAGTACTCGCTGGGGTCGGCGTTGGCGCCGTCGCACGTGCACGTGCTGTCCTCGGCGGGGCACTTGGGCGTGAGCGCCTCGGTGGACGCGTTGCCCGAGTCGTAGGTGCCGATCCACCGGTTGCCCCAGCCGACGTTGGTCAGGTCGTTGGCGCAGTCGGTGTCGGCCTGCGACCACTCGGCGAACATGGTGGGGCCGAAGCCCGTGCTCGTGTCCATGCTCTGCTCCGTCTGCTCCGACCACCCGTCGCACGCGTACTCGACCTTCTTCTGGTGCGTGTACACGATCTGGTCGTTGTTGAAGATCACGTACTGGTGCACGTCCAGCACCAGCCCGTCCATGTTGGTCAGCTTGCCCTGCCAGTTCGCCAGCCCCATGAAGCCGTCCCCGAACACCACGTTTGCTGTGACCCCGTTCTTCCGCACTAGGTCGAAGGCGTCTGATGTCCAGGACACAACTGCGTCTGCGGATAGCGAGACCATGCGCGGCTCGTTGGCTAGCCCGTAGAATGTTATGATATTCTTGTACCGGTCCTGGGCGAAGAATTTGGATAGGCGGTCGTGGATGTCGAGCGACCGCTGCGAGTTGAGATCGCCATTAGTGCCGTTGAGCCAGTTCACTACGCCCTGTCTGCCGCTGTGGTTCCAGCCATTTTGGCTTCCTGGCAGGGCGTGGAGATCCAGGTTCACTCGTAGACCGTACTTGCGCGCCCATTCGATACCGCGTAGGAGGTACCGCCAAGAGGTGCGGAAGACGTAAGGGTCATCATCGTAGGTCTGCACAGCCCAATAGCTGTACGGGATACGGACGTGGTCTAACCCCGCTGCTTGGATTTCTTGGAATGTTGACTCCGTGACGAAAGTCGCGTAGTGTTTCTCTAGAGTTGAGGCCGCGGTTTTGGGCCCTAGGTGCTGGCATAGAGTATACTCGTCGATGATGTTTAGCTTGCTGTCGTAATTGAATAGTGAAGGCGTGATAAAAGGCTCTAGTGACAGCCAGCCGCCGAGGTTCACCCCACGTGCCGGAGTGCTGGCATAATCGCCCCAGGATTTCTCGATTGCCGAGACTTTGTCGTTGGCGGCCACCGAGTCGTCCCAGTCCGTGTTGAGTCCCATGATTGGCAAGTCGCCGACTGTCTCATTCGTATAAGTCACGTTGAAATCCGTCGTCTCATACCACGAAAAGGGGTCGAGGTAGGTTCCCCGAGCCGCTACAGGGATGCTGTCTTCTGACATGCCGTCGAGGCTGGACTTGTTTGCGTCAGAATCGTCCGAGTCGTCGCTCTTATTCTTGCTCACGACGGCCGCAACCACGATGATAATTATAAGAATGACAAGCGCCACACCCCCTATTATCCCTATTTTTATACTGTTAATGCCGGTCCGCTCACCACTTGATCTTCCAAACTTACAATTCTTCTTCTTTTTATACCATTTTTGGTTAGGCGGCCCATCTCCCGCCTCCATCTTCTCCCGGGCGATACTGTCGTAACTGTCATAACTGCTGTGCTTGCTGCTGGCGCCACCTCGCATCTTTGAAGTCGCTCGACCTTCCTCTACGATGGCACCACTGACAACTCTTCGGTCCTTCTTGCGGTGTTTTCGTTCTTTCTCTCTTGGCACGTCTTCTTCGTCCTCGGTAGCAGCCAGCGCAGCGTGTTGTCTTCGCCGGCGACGGCGTTCCTCTCTTTCTCTTTCTTTTTCCCTTTCCCTCTCCCTTTCCCTTTCCCTTTCTCTGTCTCTGTCTCTTGACTCGTATCCTCCTTCATCGTCTAGATATTGTTCTCTTCGTCGCCGTTCTCTTTTGGGGGCCTCACGTTCTCCTTCTGAATGTCTGTGATTATCTCTTGTCCGGTGTTCCCTTCTGGCCCGAGGCGATTCATATTCAGCATCAACAACATCGTAATCTTCTCGCCGTGGCCGGTCTCGCTTCGGTTTACGTTCTCGCTCCCTCGGTGCAGGTGGTTCCTCGGCGTAATCTTGTGTGTTATAGTCGTTCAACTGAGCGAGAGCATTCATAGACAGTCTTTGACCATCTGCAGCCGAGGTGGCTCTTTTCGAACCATGTTCTCTAGACTTCTTCCTATGTCGCTTGTGGTGTCTGTCAGGATCCCTATGTCGATGACGACCTTCTGTTTCTGAACCGTCGTGCGCCATAGATATATGTGTAAGGGTAAGGATAAGTAAGGTAAAGAATGTTAATGCCAAGAACACGGATAAATCACGGTGGGAATGTAGATTGGAAATATGTACAAAGTCAGATATGCAAGCTCTTTGAGGAAGGAATCTGCAATAAATTTTCGATTGCGTCAAGGGAAATTGCAATGTCGGTAGCTTGTGCAAGGAAAAGGTGGCTCTGACGGTGAATAGTTGTTGACCGGGCAACTATCGCCGGCCCCTCTTCCAATTCCAAGGTCAGCATCCCTGCAAGTGAATCAAGTGAGCGGGTATGAAACGGGATGTTCCGTACAAGATACAAAGGTACATATCTATAGTGGCGGGATCCACGATTGGCTAGCGTTGTGTGGGGTAGAGACCATACTAGGTACTCCAACTGTATCTCAGAAGTGTATGGAGCTCAATTCGAACTCAACATGGTTAAACCGAAGGCCGCAACTAAGCGACGCCGAGTTCCTGAGTTATGACGCCTCAGCTGACTTGACTTTGTCTTGATCCCTCGCATCTAATTCTCCCTCTTTAGAATGCCTTAGCTAGGGGACAGTCATGATCTTGCAAATATAGTAATCAGCATTGTAATGATGAAGTCTTCTCTTGCATTTCGTCCGTTAAGCACGCCGAGCACCCTTATCAATGTGTCGTATAGGTGCAAATATCCGACTGCGTGCACATCACGACGTCGAAACTATTCCACACACCCGCCGAATGCGCGGCTCAATCTGCCACCGGATTATTCGACAACATCATTGCTAGCACATAGCTCCCAAACAGCACTCGGGAATCCCGAGCTGCCACCTGAGGCAAAGAATGGCACAGCGAAGCGCATGAACTTATTCCAAGCTATCAATGATGCTATGTCTACAGCGCTTGCTGAGGATGAGAATGTCCTGGTATTTGGGGAAGATGTTGCATTTGGTGGGGTGTTCCGCTGCACGATGAAATTAGCAGAGCGATTCGGTGGTGACCGTGTTTTCAATACGCCCCTGACGGAGCAAGGCATAATGGGATTTGGTATCGGGTTAGCTGCCGAAGGCATGCGGCCCATAGCAGAGATCCAGTTTGCGGATTACGTGTACCCTGCATTCGACCAACTTGTCAACGAGGCCGCCAAATACAGGTATCGCGAAGGGAAAACCGGGAGAAGCGCTGGCGGGTTGACTGTGAGGATGCCGTGTGGAGGTGTCGGTCATGGAGCATTGTACCATTCGCAATCGCCTGAGAGCCTCTTCACTCATATCCCTGGATTGAGGGTGATTATGCCGAGATCACCCTTGCAAGCTAAAGGTCTCTTGCTGTCCGCGATCCGGAGTAATGATCCGTGTGTATTCATGGAACCAAAGGTTCTCTATCGAGCAGCCGTCGAACAGGTACCGACAAGTGCATACACTTTGCCACTTTCTAAAGCAGAAATACTTAAGGAGGGCAAAGACGTCACAATCATATCGTATGGACAGCCGCTCTACACTTGTAGCGCAGCCATCCAGAAAGCGGAAGAAGATTTAGGAATTTCGATAGAGCTTATCGACTTGCGAACTGTATACCCTTGGGATAAAGAGTGTGTCTTGAAGAGCGTCCAGAAGACGGGGAGATGCATGGTGGTGCACGAATCTATGGTCAATGCTGGGATCGGGGCCGAAGTGGCGGCGGCAATTCAGGAAGACCCGGACACATTCGTCCGGCTCGAGGCCCCAGTGTCGCGGATGGCGGGATGGAGCATTTTCACTCCATTGCTGTATGAGAAATTCAACATCCCCGATGTTGCTAGTGAGTATCCCACCAATAATGCTTTGGCAGTGCTATAATGGAAGATGCTGACATTGGTCCAGGAATATATGACGGAATCAAGAAATTGCTTGAATACTAATCAACAAGAAGCAGCTTCGAATAATAGACACAAGATATAGAGACAATACCCACTGTCTATATAGCAGCAATGTTACCCCTTATACATGTATGTACCTACGATGCCGCAACATGGAATTAGTGCCATCCATGTTCTTCTGGTGGGTTCGGCGTCTTGAACCTTAGCAAATAAAGATTAAATCTCTAAGCAAATAAAACTCTTGCATGAACTAAAAAAAAAAACCATCATGTCCGAATGGGGATATTTTAAGTATTAAATTCTTAGTCTCCGCTCAAATGCATCAGACATGCAGGAAGTAGATGAGGTACGTACCATTTATAGTCTTTATCGATAGCAGCCTAGCTTTCGACTTTGCCCCGCGCTCCATTGTTTCAACCATCAGGTCAACATCCAAGTTCAACGGCCCGTCCCAGAACGTCGGAACTACTAAAGTTGACCACGTTGATTCTTCCAGTCCTTTGGCTTCTGCTTCTATTCATTCTGTATTTTTCTCTGTTTTCGTACCATATAACCATACAAATTCGAGATGGCTTCGGCCTTAGAGACCGTTGAGTCCTTCGTAGAGGGAGCACCCCCTGGAGAGGTATATATATTATACCCGAGCATTTTGCAAGCCACACCTCCCAAGCTGACTTATAGATATCGCGTAGCTTGCAGACGTAATAAACGGTACGATGGGATGCCTCATGTTTCAACAAGACGATCCGCTCTAATTTCTATTGTCTATAGACATCAAGTCCCTAACCATCAATGAGCCCGAGCTTGTCGCCCAATTAGGACCTGCCTTCGAGAAGTACAACGAGGAACAATTCGTCACCGCCAAGCTTCCCGGAAGCAGCCAACAGGTTATCATCAGCTCGCACAGCTCCTTGGGCGACGGAAGATACTTCGACGTGGAGAGCTCTTCAAGCTTCGCCTTCGATCATGCTACCCAGAAAGCGAGTGGCGTACAAAGCTACGCGTTAGAGGGTCCTCAGGCAGACTTAGTGTATGCAGTAACTCTGGATACCGACTGATAATAGGGAGTTTGTGTAACAGATAGGCTGATGATAGGAACGCAGAAAGTCGACGTTGAAGAGCTTGTCGACATACGTTAAGGAGCACTTCCCAAACGCCTCATACGGTGTATACCCGACCGAGAACGATTCCAAAGTCGCGGTTATAGTCGTTGCCAACAAGTACAGCCCGAATAACTTCTGGTAGGGCTGCAAGAACCTCGGTTAAAATACTCAACACAACAAACAAGTACTAACTCTAGGCTAGGAACGGACGATGGCGATCCCTCTACATCTTCGACCCTTCCTCGGGCCACCTTGAAGGCAGCGTCAAAGTGGACGTGCACTACTACGAGGACGGAAACGTGCGACTTTTAACCAACAAGCCCATCTCTGGGTCCGTCTCATCTGGCACGGGTGCAGGTATCGCCAAGGAGATTGCCGCAGCGGAGAAGAAGTACCAGGAGGAACTGAATAGGGGATTTACGAGTCTAAGCGAGGGTGCATTCAAGGGCCTACGAAGACAGCTCCCGGTCACAAGACAGAAGATCGAGTGGGACAAGGTGGCCAGCTACCGGGTGGGACAGGACATCGGTGGCGGCAGCGCGAGACGATAGTTGTTGCAGGCGTTCTGTTAGGCATTCATTGCATTTCGTGACTTACTGGCGCTAGTTGAGGTCAGCTTTGATAAAATTACGATATTCGGTTATTGGGCCAGCCTTCATATTCGCCCCCTGCAGAGGAATAGACGACTCATTCTCTAACATTATATTCAAATCTACGCCTTGAATGATCAATCTAATATGCTATCATGACCCTATCTTACGAAGCTATAGGAAACCCTGGCATGAACCCAAGTACAGGAACAGGACGATCTGTCAGCCGAATCCTTCCCTCGTCCTCGAAACCAATGGAGTCATCCTGGGGCACTTGTCCCGGCCGAAAGAAAGTCATACGCTCGACTCCCGGCCCTCCCAGCGTCCGGCTGAACACATACTCCTGGCCCAACCACAGCGCAACAAAGTATGCCATCGAAGCGGAGAAAGAAAACACATCAGCCAGCTCGAACGGAATACGCAATCGGATTGGATGCCTGAGCGTCCAGTGCAGGACCAAGTTGTCGGGCGGAGGAAACGGCCGTCCACGCGCGCCGAAGAACAGCGTCGCCGTGTAGGTGAGGTAGTACCAGGCACGAGCATGTAGAGAAAAGACCGTTCCGGGCTGCGCCCAACCCTGCTGGGCTGAAGTTGGCTTGAACGGCATGACAAGGCCGAGGAAGATCAGCGGGAAGCGGAACACCGAGGTTATCATGAGGAACATGTCGACGTCGTTGTTGCCGGTGTCCACGAACTCCGAGGGATGCATGCCCATCGATGTTACCAAGTCCATGAATACACGTCCGAATGACCATATTATGCTGACTAGGAATATGTATCGCCAGCGATAGGCCGTGGGCATCTCCATGGATATCGGGGCCAGAGGGAAGAGGCTATGGAGCGAGGTATGTGTTAAAACCAAGAATGAACACAAATCTAAAGGGGGGCTTCGCGCATACAGCATATCTAAGACCCGAACCCCGCATTGCAATGCTAGTAGGAGTTTGGTGTATGTATCGTCGGGAAATCCATTCCTCAATTCCCAGATGATCCAGATACATCTCATCACTACGATGGAAACAGCCGAGAGCATGGCGAACCTAGTTTCAGAGTAAGCAATAGCACCACCAGTTGAATAGCTGAGGCCTTTTAACGACTTGTCGTATTACCATTGTGCATAAACCGCTAAAGGCTCGTTAGCTATCACGACATATACATCTTCGAAAGTCTAGGTAAGGAAGACTCACTTGCATTTAGCGACACGGAATCTTTCCGAATATTAGAAAGGGTAGTCATTTTTTAAAAAAAAAATTCGCGCCAGCAAACCCTTTTCGCTTCACCAAGGACAAAATCCCAAGAGTCGAAGACGGGCTCAAAAAGACATATACCCATTCAACACGGCCCTGTTTTCAGCTGGCTAGAACGGTCTTATATTAGCATGGTTTTGGGGGCGCTTATGCATTCTACGTGAAACCGACCCTTTCCCTTTCCTACTATTAGGTCGATCATCAGGCAGAGAAAACAGATCGGACATGGGTTTGTTGGGCATAAGCACTACTGCGAAGAACGCTGTTATACGTAGCGATCAAGCGCTAACTCCGAAAATAAGTGAGTGGTGATAAAAGCACAGCCCGCTTCAATCAGGAGAGTGTTGGTCGTGGATATTTTTGGTAGGAAGCGAGCGAGAGGACTGTCCTTTACGAAGGGCATAGCAACCAGTATTGCATCAATTACATTAATTAAGACCGATGACACCGATGAGAATGCAAAGTTAGTCCCCTCCATCAGGGACTTGAAGAAGAAGAAAAAATGCCGGCCCAGCAGGTTTACGGGACTCTGGGACCCAACGCGATACGTCTACTGTCGATTGCGCCTGGCTTCGCGTCCGAGACAATTAATTGTAATCTCATTATCGTGGAAGACAGAGACGATGCGCCGGAATACGATGCCATATCCTACGTATGGGGGACCGGACTGTCCGACGAAACTATCATGTGCAATGGGCAGAGGATGGTGGTAACGGAGAACCTAATCAAGGCCATGAGATATCTCCGTCCGCTTCCGAACTGGGACTCTGTTATCACCTGGCCGAAAGACCACGCGCTTCACTCAAGTCGTAATGTGTGGCGCGGCTTCGCCAGCAACCGGAAAGAAGAGCGCGAGCATGTCGCCTCTCAGCAGCACCGTTTCCTCTGGATCGACGCGATCTGCATCAACCAGGACGACGTGACCGAGAAGGAGAATCAAGTCAAGTCCATGGATAGGATCTACGCAAATGCCACTACGGTCAAGATATGGTTAGGCGAAACAAGTGATGCCTACTCGGCGCGATCCGCACACCTGACTGTGCTTGAGGCGCAGAGCGGCCTCGCATTCATGCGGTCACCTAGCTTTCATCTCGGGCAGTATGGGACGATGCCCATCGTTCTGGCGTTCATCGCTCAAGCGATGAGAAATGTCCGGGTGGGTAGTGACTATTCGACAGCTTCGAGGTCAGCTGTAGACACCGCTTACCGAAATAAAGTCCACGGATTTCCGATATCGACAGCTGAAGAATGGGAGATCCTCCGCGATTTCTTCAACAATCCGTGGTTCGAACGTATCTGGATTGTGCAAGAAGTCGTCCTTGCTAAGCGAGCCATATTTATCCTGGGAGACTGGCAAGTCGAGTGGGAGGCGTTGGGAGAGGCTGCAACATGGTTCCAATCCAACGGCTTCGGTCTCCCCTCTGACGTGAAATTTAATGGAAAGATGAAAGATCTTCTACCAATATCTAAGGTTGCCGCAATGTGGCAGATGCATAGCACGCCGGGGAAGAGACGCCCCCTTCTTCAAATGCTCCGGGACCTTCGGGGACGGAAAGCAACCCTCAAAGTCGATAAAGTATATGCTGCATACAGTCTGGCGGAAGAAACCGTAAATACGAGACAACTTGGTCCACTGCTCGAACCGACATATGACGAGGCGCTCTTCCACGAGGTATATCCAAACGTAGTCCGCTTTCTGGTGATAGATCATGGAAACCTCGCAGTTCTCTCTCATGCGGGTGGAATCCAAGGAGTGAGAGCGTCTGATTGTCCATCGTGGGTGCCGGATTGGAGCCAAGGAAAAGTGTCTGTCGAATTGATCAATGACCATCAAGATAATCCGCCTTATGACGCAGATGGCGGCGAATATCTCGCTGTCGGTGACATTGCAGATCCAAAGCGCTTTTCCGTTAAAGGAATAAAAGTCCCTGGCGGCGTGATAAGAGCATATGGCGACAAGCTAATTAGTTACGGGTTCCGTCACACAACGTACCAAGAAGAGCAGGATTTTGTCAGATCAGCCTGGAATTTGATCGCCCACTGGAATAAGGGTAGAAGAACGACGGGTGAGAACGATAGGTTGGAAATGTACCAACCGAAAAATATACCATACACATTTATCTCAACACTTACTGCTGGTCTAACCGACACGAAGCGGCTGATTGATCGGGATTCCAGCTTTGTCGAAGATGCAGCGCAATGGCTTCTTCAGCAGTTCAGAGGACGAATTCCCGTGCCAGAAGTCGGTAGGAAATGGAGAATACCCGGTAGCGTATGGGGTTCTTCGGAATCAGGCCGATTCCACGAGGCTTTCACGCGGACTTGTCTGCATAGACGATTCTTCGTTACGAAGGGAGACATGATGGGAATAGGCCCAGAGACGATGGAAACAGACGATATAATAGTGATTCTCTTTGGTGGCAAGGTTCCATACGTCGTCCGAGATCGTGGCGATGGAACGTATTCGTTCATCGGAGAATGTTATGTCCCGGGCCTGATGGCTGGAGAGGCGGTCGAACAGTGGAAGGCCAGCGGACGCATGGCGGAATTCTTCACTCTTGTGTAGCTGATTATAAAGCCTACTCGTGAGCGTTGAGATATATCTCCGCTTTTCGTATTCGTTCAAGTATGTTGTCCGAACTCGAGTTGCATGTTTTCATATCCCTTACCTGTAACTACCACCATGCTGTTGAAGTCAAAGAGTAGGTACGGTATCTTGGCCGGGAATTCGTGGCACATGAATTCTTTTACGTCGCATCGAACACTTCCAGCAACCAATACCGGGAGAAAGGTACAGTCCGTGTCCGAAGTGACCTATAACATTTCCTCCATGTCTTTACAGCCGAACCTCGGTAGGTAAACGAGGCGCGAGGGCAGATGAAAATGGGTTTCCGGTGTACTCACGGCTCATGACTCCGACTAAATACTCAGGTGGGCTTATGTATATTTGACATAACATACCTCTTCATCGTTTGGTATACTCTCGGACTTTGTTGATTGGTATTGGTAGGATGTTGGAGGCACGACACCTCCACCTCGGAACAGAAGCGGATGAATAACGGAGATGTAAGAGAGAGAAACATCTGCACCTAGCTGCCTGCACCTGCATGTATAATCTGTTCCGGACTGCGGGTATCAAGATATCCGGAAATGCACGCACATGGAAAGCTGCCTGTGCTGACCGAAGACCAAGGATGTGTTGGCGTGATCGTATCTGACAATTTCCCAATATAGTAGGATGCTGCCGATTCGGAGATACAGGTTGTGTAGGTATCGTGTAAAAGTTATGCTCCAACAAAGCAGGTACCGAACTGTACAACCGACCAGCCAAGACGATAGATGTGATGTGCATAAGGTGCATAACAAGGTGCATCCTCTATGTTACCTTACCTTCAATAGGTACCTTACCTAATAGTAAGGGAAATGTACTATGTAGAGTACATAAGATCAGAGTCCATTGGCTGAAGATTGAGTTAGAGCTATCTATCTATTAACCCCTAAGGATGTTAAATCCTATAACTGGAGCCTGAGCCAAAATCTCACTATAAACTGACGTAATATTTGGTTGCGAAATTTGTATAAGCGATGATTATTAATGTATTTCTTCAGAGAAATCTAGTGGATGAAGACAACAAAGTGGAGAGATATTGAGTTGAGACTCCAGTTATGGGATTTACCATCCCTGGGGGTTGTAGAAAAAAGAACGAGGAGCTGGAGGAGCTAAGCTGATAGTGGACCCCACAGAGGTTTGATAAAATCAATTAGGAACTTGCTGATTCGCTAAGACGCCATTAGGATTCGGGTTGCCGTGGCCTCCGCTGACCGCTAGCTCCCTAGAAATTTGTAGGGGACAGAAGGTATTCGAACTTAAACTTAATCAATCAACCACCAATACAATTTACTTTCTCTTATCCCCAACTCTTGTTCTCTCCCTCCCTCCCAATCCCAATCCCAATCCTCCAACTGCAGACCCCGATCTCCGCGCCGAGTCGTACCTGTTGCCTGTGTGTCTTCACATTCACTTCCAAGTCGCGTTATTGTATTCCCGTAAAGCAAGCGATTCGACATTTCGATAAAGAAAAAAAGAAAAAAAAAGGAGTGATCAAGTCAAAATGGCTGCCAAGTTGGAACTTACTTATCAGGATGTTGCTGAGCACAACACCAAGAAGGACTTGTTCCTCGTTATCCACGATAAGATCTACGACAGCACAAAGTTCATTGATGAGCATCCGTAAGTCTTGTCCACATGCTATGCAATCCTAATTCACCAATCTCCAAGCTAGTTGCTACTTAGCTTTTCATCGCTATCAATTCATAATTGGCATAATATTTGCTGACACGTTTCATTAGCGGCGGTGAAGAGGTCCTATTAGATGTCGGTGGCCAGGATGCGACAGAAGCTTTCGAGGATGTCGGCCACAGTGACGAAGCTCGGGAAACTCTTGAGCAGCTCCTCGTCGGTACCCTAAAGCGAAAGGTGAGTGTCTCTTGTGTTCCCATCCCCAACCAATTGGTTTATTAGTATGCTGACGGACTTAAAATACAGCCCGGTGACCCGGCCCCCAAGTCTTCGCAGCCTTCCCTCGCACCTCAGGCCAACACAAAATCCGCCGGCCTTGGTACTGCTGCGTACGCTATCGTCCTCATCGGAGGCTTGGCTGCTTTCGGTGCCTACCAATACCTACAATCCCAGCAGGCCAGCGAGGCTTAAGGGATCGGCGGATCGTTAGGGGGGCATCAGGACGGATAAGGGCGTACTAGACGGTTTGAGCGACATGGTATCGATGCTTAATAGATTGGTGTTCTTCGTGTATATTGCCGAATGTCATCTCTTATGCGAACTACCTGGCTATCGAGACCGAGACCTGGAGGTTCAAGCGAGACAGCATCAGGTTGTTCAACTAATGAGAAGGGGGAATTGACCAACCGCAAGGGAATGGCGGTCACTTTAAAGGAGAGCCTAGTCTAGGCTGTTTTAATACAGCCGACGATTGAAAGTGGCAGAACAATATCTTGCGATGGCAATTTGATGTAGATGAATAGGTTCAACACTTACCAACATCAATTGATATGATGGCCATGATTTATTAACTATAAACTACCTATCCAACTTACTTGACATACAAATTTCCTTCCCAACGCATTTCATTCTTGGCATTTTGTTATTATCCCAGTTCCCATGCAACTAATAGTACAAACTTTCAAATAAGCTTAACCTACTAGTCTTCTACATAGTATGCCAACCTTGGGTATTTCTCTTCGCTTCCATTGATTAATTTAGCGTGCCGCTTGATGCAATCCCATACCTGGTAAAGGTAATCACAAAAGGTAAGATATATTCCTTCGCGTGAATCCTACGATTCTCTCGTCAGATTCATACCCGGCTGGGTCCTACGTATTACTTGGCTGTTTGGCCAATGATAACATGAAGGCTTATCCATCGTTGGATAATAACGTTGAAGAGTAATCTGAGGGTATTCCAAGTTTTCCTTTTGCTCTTTTCTAATGTACCTCTGTAACTCAATTCCCTGCCAAAAAGGAACTTAATTGAAGGGACCAACTCAAACAACGTTTATTATGTAACACTGTGCATGGACTAGGCGAAGGTAATCTATATGCTTATCTACGTCCTTCCCCACTCAAAGCTAAACCTAAATTAGCAAATGACCTAACAACTCAACAATCGCTCAGCCTTGTTTCGCAGTCTTTCAGCTTCTTCCTTCCAACCATCTATCCGGCTGTTGACGAGATCGCCCTTTATCAATCCGCCAACCAAAACATATCGCCATCCTACGAAGTGACATCCCGATTACGATACACCATATCCTTACGATGTCTCCCTCTAAACCAGCCAACGGTTTAAAGCGATCTGCCGCTTCTCCGGCCCCATCTGGCAAGACGGACGGCTCAGCTGCGAAGCGTCAAAAGGTCGCCATCAACAAGAGCCATGCATCCACCCCGACGCCCGCCGCCGCAGCAGCCGCGGCCCAAGCGCAGGCACACGGAACACATATCGGAACGCAGCTCGTGTATACGGTCGAGTACCTCAAGAGCAAGGGAGCCCCGAAGACCCTGCACGAGCTCTTGAACCATCTATCGCTGCAGCATCTCCCCGAAGGCCAGCAGCGCACCTTCGCGCAGGCCATGCAGCAGCACTCGCGCATCCACTACAATCCACCACCGAAGACCAAAACAGCAGACCAGAACCAACCCGTCTGGCGCGCCGGCACCTACGAGTTCCGACCGGCGCTTCCCGGCGTCAACACCAAAACGACACTTCTCGAGTACCTGCGAAGCAAGAAGGACGCCTCGGGCACAGAGGTTAAACAGATCAAGGACGGCTGGCCGGATTGCGACCAGGCGATCCGGGAGCTGGAGGAGGAGCACAAGATCCTGACGGTGCGCACCAGCAAGGAGCAGACGCCACGATACATATGGCTCGACCAGTCGGATCTACACCATCCCGTCGACGACGAGTTCAAGGCAATGTGGTTTAGGGAAGCCTTGCCCTCGGCCGAGGAGATGCCTAAGAAGCTCAAGGCCCTGGGACAGAAGGCGACGAGCGGTATCTTGGCGTCCAACGCCAATATCCAGAAGGCCCCGCAGAAGAAGAAGAGACAGCAGCGGACGCAGAAGAAGTTTGAGAACGAGCATATGCGGTCGCTATTTTTGAAGAAGTGATTTTAGGACAGGGTGGTTGGTTGGTTGGTTGGTTGGTACACGCGAATGAGGAATCTTTCAGGCAAGGTGTTTATATGGAAAGACCAACTACTTTGATATTTGTTTGGAGTGGATCACATCAAGTCTTTTTGGTCTCAGAAAAGGAAAGGAAAAATTCAGCATCTTTGGCGTTTTTAGGTCGGTCGTATATTGGAAGGCGTTAGGATCAACCATACAGAGAGGGTGGCTCAGGTATTTGTATGCTTTCGCTTATACCTGCCCATGTCCTTTCACATATACCCAAAAATTGGTATTGAGACATGATGAGAGAGGCTCTCATAAAGAGCTTTCAGCGAATCTATATTTCTGTCTTGCATTTCATTTGGACACATTAATAGGATCTGAGCGTTGCTGTCGCTGTCGCGAAGAAGTCATTCAGTCAGTCGATAACACATTGAACCAGTTTTCTCTCCATTATCTGCAACTTCCCTACGTCTTCATTTAGTTGAGTTTGGTCTGCCAAAACTACCACTCTAAGCGATTGACGGATATAGGACAAATCTACCACATCAACCATATCACCGTCACTTTCTCAGGGGCCAGTTTCACTCGCGAGATGCAGCAATAGAAGACAGTGTTTGGGTTGGTATCAGACACCGAAATAAAGGTGAGGGTGGACGAGGTGAAGATGCTAAGATATTCTCTAAAATGACAATCAGAGATCCTATACCGAAGGAACTCCCCCTTGGGAGCAAGAGAAAATAGTCGACGCAGAGGTTTTAGATGGCACTCTGACTGACACATAACAGAACCCGTCCAGTTCTACTCACACGAGACAGGCCTTGAACTAACCCTACGAATATATCATTCAAAGGGGCCAAGATGAAGCGAACATACGGTACTCTCGGAAGCAGTAATCATGTCAGAGTCAAATATCCCGCTCATTCACTTTTATCCATATGCTCGTTCCCAACATACTAATCATCCTCCTTTTGACCCCCACTCTTCCACCGTCCTCTCCCTTCCTCCATCTCCATCTCCATCTCCATCTCCACCACCTTGACCCCTTTCCCATTTCCCCTCACCATCCCGTTCTCTCCCCCTCTTCCTCACCCCAGTCCGTATCCTGTCAAACGCACCCACCAGAAACCGCGCGTCCTGCGCACCGCCGATGACATACCGGTCGTTGACCACCAGCGTCGGCACGGCCCGCACGTCCAGCCCGCGCCTACGCCCGCCGGGCGCCAGATCCGCGTACAGCGCGTCCACCACCCGCGCCCAGCCCCGGCTTTCCAGCACCGTGGTCACGGGCTCCGGGCCCAGGTCTGCTGCCGAGGCTGCCAGCTGCGTCAGAACGGATGGGTCCGATATGTCGGCGTCGGTCTCGTGGTGGGCGCGGAGCAGCGCGCGGAGGAGACTCATCTGGACGGAGGGGCCGTGGGGTCGGAGGTTTTGCGGTCGTGGAAAACTGTCGTCGTCGTCGTTGTCGGCGGCGGTAATGCTGCTCGTCGTCGGCGAAGGGTTCGGCTGGAGGTCACTGCTCTCCGGAGCGGAGGACATGCTGACGCCAGCATGTGGGGACGCGGATCCCGGCGGCATCGCCGGAGACTGCGGTGCCGAGCCTCGGCTGCTTCGTCTCTGTGCGACGAGGGCCGGGCTCGGAACGGTCGTCGGCGTGCTCTCCAGCGCCAACCGCAGGAGCTTGTGCGCGTCGCGTGTGCTGCCCGACCGGCCCTTCCAGGCGAAGTTGATGCCTACCGGCTCGCCCAGACCGGCCCAGTCCTCGAGGCTGCGGGCCGGCAAAATATGGTTAGCGGCTTTGTCGTATGCTGGTATGAAGATTTCAAAAGTTAGCAACCAAGCCATCAAGGACACTTCTGGGAACGGGTTCAGGGATAGTCGTACCCGCGACTCGAATAGGGGTTGCTTACCACTCCGAAGCGCCAGGGGATCCAGCAGGAATGGCGAACATGTTATCTCGAACGTTGCCTCGGGATGGCTAGCTCTGTAAGCCTCGATTGCGGCGTCCAGATTCTTTAGCCCGATATAGCAGTAAGGACAAATGATATCCACGATAAATTCCAAGGTGAAATGTGTTGTCTCCCGGCTAATTTTGGTACCAGAGGCTTCTTCCTCTTTGATCTCCTCCGGCTTGATAGGGTTGTCTTGATCCATGGGAACTAGTAAGTCGCGTATCCTCGACATCATCTTTGGGTTCGAAAGTTAATGGCTTGAGACGGTTGGTAACAGATCTCCTAGAAGAGCTCGAGCTGTGCCCTTAAACCACTCTTTCGTTCAACCTCTATATAGGGTGAAACCTGCCAACGAAGTAGCAATCCGATCCAAAGTCGATATGGTAAAGACGGGAAATTGGTCCTTTTTGTGCGTAGAAGACATTGGTACATAAAAGGCGATAGGATTGGAATAGGGGTTGGGGGTAGGCCAATCTACCACATCCTCGGCGTTCTCAAGTTTGTAATCAACAACTACCTCCAAGCCTTGAAGCTCAACTGTAACCACGGCGCCAAACCATCCAATGAAACACTCGTCTGAAAGCTAGATATCATCCATGGGTTCGACTTATATTTAACTTGAACCTCGTTGATGGTTGACGAGTGAGATAATCTCCTCGCTGTGTGTGCAAAGAGGATAAAACAAACTGATAGAAATATCAATAAAGACTGAATCAATGTACGTGGTAACAAATTTTTTTTTTCCAAAAAAAGGAACTCGATAATCGATGCACAAAAGACTTTTCGTCGGCCTGGTAAACCCAATGCAATGCAGAATAGAAGTATCACTAATCATTAATATCCGCCAAGTAGGTACATAGGAAAATCCGACTTATACTATACTAGCCGACCCGCGGTCTCGATGCCGGAAGTACGAAAAAAAAAAAAAAAAAAAAAAGGCCAAGCGCATATTGCAGGACACGGCGGCTAGAGGACCAAAGCACGAGGAGGACATTTTGGAAACCGAGTGAAGAAATTTCAAAAGTGCCAACAGAGCAGAACAAACGGCGCAGCACAGAGAGAGGGAGAGGAAAAAAACAGTATGATTTTCGGCAGTGGTATAAGCTGAAATGTACCGGCATCACAATGCGAGCATGGCCCCATTTGATCACAAATCAAAAAAATCATCGAAAATTTCCCACTTGGGGCCATCCCATCCACTTTTCAATGCCAGCTTTCGTCACTATCGTACGAGAATGCATTGCCTTACTTATTCGTGAAGAAAATCGAGGTGACAAAAAGTTATAGTCGATCTTTATATAGGTAGGTAATAAAATATACTTGCCTGTTCAAGTCATATATGTATTATGGTTTTCTACCTAGTGAAGTGAGGTGAGGTGGGTATATCGTTACCGGTGGCTTGGGTGGTGACAAGAATATACCAAACCGTAGCCGAAGAGAGGTAGCTGAACCAGGCTAATTACCTACCTACCTACCTAGGTACTCTGGTCCATAGTAATAGCCAACTAGCAAGGAACCTAGATGTCCCCGGAAAGATCTTCGCTTCGATACTACCTTGCAAGACCTTAGCAGAACAGTCATGGTTCCCCACGCCAATGAGTGGTTGGTTCTTCGCTCGAGGTAAGCTTGGGGACTTCACGTTGGCATGGGCTGGTGATCGTGAAGTACAGACTTGAGCATCTCAAAACTCCACTTGAAAAGACTGAATCATTGCTTTGGTGATCCGATTTTTTTTTATATTAGTCTGGATAACTCAAACCTAAGGGTTACCAACAGGTTATTTGGTAGTCTGGGTGGTAGTCCAAGACTAGATAGATGAGCTATTTTGCCCAGAGCGACGCCTCAATCTCGCGTATTATCGATTGATAGATATTGGCGGCCTGGCACTCTTTGCTCATGTACACCTATTTCAGATAAAACACTGAGCTGGCCGAGATCGTCGCGCCCAGTCAAATCTGAGCTTCTGGTCTCTAAAAAGCTGCCACTATGTGGGCAAGCATTACACATTCCTAACCAACCGTCTGCCAACTCCTCCCTTCCTAAGTTACCTTCCACCCTGCTGTACCGATTATGCGTAGTATCGTAAAGGCTGCCGAGCCAGACCAGTGTATCGCGAATTAGTGGCAAGAAATAAAGTCCGTCGTACCTTTCCCCTTGAAAAACAGTTGAATCAACCGACTGTGTTCGAAGTCCGGGTCCTTTATATTATAAAACTCCACTGGTATTCTGAGTCGAGCATATCGACCAGCTGAGAAAAGGTATCACGCAAGCCTTCAGAATGAGTAGAATATCCCACGAGGCTGGTTTGATTCCTGATCTGGAGCCTCTCGGGGAAAAAACGAACTAAGAGAAATAAACGCCGTTTGGTGGTGCCATCTCGAACGCGTTTCGCGAACACTCAAACCGTGCCGTGCCATTGGGTATTAAGCCTTCCGTGACAAAGAAAATATGCAAACAAAAGAGATCTAATGTTGAAGAGGTGTGAAAATGAACTGGTCCGGATTCTCGGGATCAGGTACCAGTTCGAAATGGCGAAAGAACTCCTCCAAGTCGAATCCATGGTGGTTGTCATCCTACTGACCTGCCCACAACTCGTTCGGACGAGGCTTCACATCGTACGTCGACGTAGTGGTATCCGTGCTAGTCGGTCGTCGAATCTGCGACCCGGCGGTGTAATATTGCAGGCCCATGCCGTTGCCACTCATGAAGGACGGGTCAGGATCCGGGTACACAAAGTTGCTGCCTCCGTTGCTATGGGTGGGCGAAGCCATGTGAGAGGGCGACTGCCATCCAGTGCTACCCATGTGAGGACTA
This sequence comes from Hypoxylon sp. CI-4A, assembly GCA_002120315.1. NCBI lineage: Eukaryota > Fungi > Ascomycota > Sordariomycetes > Xylariales > Hypoxylaceae > Hypoxylon > Hypoxylon sp. CI-4A. The sequence continues at coordinate 615,910 of KZ111523.1, forward strand.
CCACCAGTGCTCCCAGTCCCCGATTGGTGGGACTCGATGTTGGGCTCAAGAGTGGGCGGCGGGGGGAAGGCGGTAGGATGTGAAGTGGGTCGCATGCTAGTTGTGTAGGCCGGCGCAGACGTGGGACTTTGCGACTGCATATCGGTACGAATGTGAGCTGGAAGCGACCCGTTGCTCACATATGAATAATCACCATTTCGCATAGCATTCGCTGCAGCGAGCTCGGCACTAGGCGAGATAGAGAGGTGCCGCTGATTGGGCGAGGGTGTACTCAGGGGTGAGCCATGGTTTGATCCTGGCTCTTCGCTGTGGGCCATACGCCCTGCAGCCGCAGCAGCTCGGCTAGACTGAGCAGCAGCTATGGCACTAGCTGTGGCAACAGCAGCTTCCTCGACCGTACCAGTGTGCTGATTTTTATGCCGAGTCAGGGTGGTCTTTCGTGTGAAAGTCTTCTGGCAATTGGCATATGGGCATTGATACGGTCTCTTACCCGAATGAATGCGCCTATGACGTGCCAGAGAACTGCTATCACTAAAGGGCTAGGAAACATGTTAGCTTTGCTTACTTTGGACTGAGTCTCAAAATTTACCTTGCCACATCGTTCACACATGTGCGGTTTCTCGCCTGTGTGAACACGTTGATGAACTGTAAGGGCGGATCGTTGGATGAACTGTTTGCCACATCCTTCAAAATCACAGACATGCGGTCGGTCACCGGTGTGAATGCGTTCTAGAGGTTGTTAGTAGTGATTACTAGATTCTCCAGAGATTAACTTACCATGCCTGGCCAGATCACTACGCCGGGCAAAGGCCTTCTGGCAGGTGCTGCATGAATATGGCTTGATTGGAATCTTGGGCACTTGTGGTTGCTGCAGCTCAAGAGGCTTATGGTATTGCATAGGCAAACCATGGTTGATAGGTGGCATATTTGGGATCATCATGCCGGGGTGAATGCTTGGATCAGATAGAGACATTGTCGTCTGCATTGCCGATGGCGAACCATAAGGCCGTCCATTGCCCATTCCGTTCAACACCTCCATGTGTGGACCACCGCGGGGGCCTGAGTGATACGAACTTTCCGATCCATGCGGTGAGTTCGAGCGATCCATAGCTGCCTGGGCAAGATGAGGGTGGGGCAGCATCTGGTGGTCAGGAGAATGCCCCGATGCGGCGGCGGCGGCTGCAGCTGCAGCTGCCGCATTCTTCTTATCAATCATGTGGGTGATATTCATCACCTCAGTTGAAGGTGATTTGGACATATCGACGTGAATCGAGTGGGTAGGCGAATTCTAGCCGAGACGAGTTCTATAAGCGCGTCGATTGAGTGTCGCACCGCTCGTTTCCCAGAGGGGTTTCCCTCTTCGCGCCTGCAGCCTAACAGCAGATATCCTGACCGAACTGTGTGCAAAACCGGATAATCCGCTCTCTCGGGTCCAGCTAATACAGGAGATCTCTTGTTCTCAAGAGATATCTCCAAGAGTACTTCGCAGGGATGTGTCGGGTCCCTGAATAATCCCACTCCTGTCGATTAAAATACGAGTAATTGTTGAAATCTTCGGGTTATAAGGTGGTCGATATTAGATCGTGACTAAATACGACCAGGTATCGCAATGCGCCTCCAATTTCAGGTATTAAGGAAAGTCTGCGCAGCAGTTGCGACACACGTTGCGATCCCCTGGGAATGCTTGTATCGGCTGCTAACTGTGACTGATATCGGGTGGGGTCGTCGAGTTGGGCTCGCGAAGGATATAGGGTATGGTTAACGGATATTAGCTAAGTATTCGGTCGCGACTCCGTAATGTCTGGCGGGATGAAAACCTGGAGTCCCAAGAACAAACTAGATCGAGTCAGCACACCTGTCCGAGGTAGAACATGATACATGCAGAGAACCGGGCCAACAATAGCCCTACAATGGTCGTAGTGGAAGTGAGATATGAAAAGTGATGCTTGTGGACTCGAAAGCTTGGACATTACAGTCGAGTAGTACTGGAGATGTGGTGTAGGTGATGCAGGATGTCCTGAACGTGCCAACTCACCCGAGCAAGTCAAGCCGGTCGAGGAAAAACAGAAACGGGGATGCGACGCGTGACAGAGAGCTGGAGGGATAAATCAGGACCCAGAGCACCGGCGACAACACGTCGTGCAAAGAGGGCGGTGGATATCGCAGCGACAAAAGAAAACATGTGGTGTGGATCTAGAGCTGGTGGACTAAGGGCGGTTGGATTGGGGGGGGCAGCTTGTGATCCTAACATACCTCGAGAAACTGGCTGAAGCTTGGACAGGGCGGAGAATGTAAGGAAGGGAACGCGCCTGTAGGAATAGCGATTAAGACTGAAGGCGACAGTGGTTGACGAGGGATTAGGAAAGAGAAAAAAAAGTATGTGTGACGACGAGGGAGGAAAAATAATAAGAAGTGATGAAATGGTCAAATTGATGGTGGTATTTACGTAAGCTTGTAGAAAAAAAAGATGTACCGGGGTGTTTCCAGTAGAATAAATGCATTCAATACTTTGGCGGTGGGCAACCTTAGCGGCAGAGGTGGGTACATGTAAGGTTGTGCATGCGTGTTTTAGTACCTAAGGAACGGGAGCAGGGACCATTAGCACTATGTACATATTGAAGTACGTACATTGAATAGATACAAATACCCTAGTCAATTATCCGGGATAGCAACATTTGAATTGAATGGGAAAGTATGAGGTACGTATCTACCTGCATGTATTCACGTACCTGGCGCCAGGGGTGCAACTGTGTATAAACTGGAGCCAGTCAAGTGAATATTCAATACCTGGGGCAGTCAGGTATCATCATTGAATGTTGGTAGTGTAGAGCTGGAAAAGAATCTTCAATTAAGATATGGAGTTACGGGGATATGATATGTAGAAAGCAAGAAATATAGCAGCACCTATGTCATTAAATGACAAACTTTTTTTCTCCTTTTCTTTCCCTTTTCCTTTTCCCCCGTAACCCTGTTCGACATGTCAAGGTCCAATGAAACAGCATCATAATAAGGCTACAGGCTATTTAAATACATGTGCTTAAGTATGTACATAGTACTATGGTAATTCACCTCCCACAACATGCATGCACGATTACATTAAGGCATAATTCAGTACGCGCTAGCTACCTTGGGTATTAAACTCGATTTTGTTTCAGGCATTAAAAAAGTTTCATTTTTTTCCCCCGATTATTTCATCTACCTACTGTACATATTGGTTTAACCTTGATCAGGACCTCTACTAACACCATACCACATCATAAGCTTGTTACTATTCTCCTTCTTTCCCTTCTCCTTCTCACCAATTACCTTGATATTCGGTACCAAAAAAAAACCCCCCCCCATCTCCTTTAGATGTTGCGTGGCGCGCAATGGTCATCTACTAGGTATTAGTGCACCGGGGGTACGGGTTTCTATTTACATCCAGCTTCTCTTACTTGTCTGGACACTGTTTATCTTGGCATCCAGGGCTTCAGGGACGAAATACGATCCCGGTATAGGATCCACATCACAGGTTCCACCCTTATTACCTGTGATATTGCCATGATCTCCCCCAGACGTTCTGGCATCCCATTGAGCATATAATCACTTCATTGCAACAGATGAGATGACATTAAGGGGGGGCTGTCATTCAAAGGTTTAACATGCGCGTCACGGCTAGACAGTTTTGTCTTATATGCGATATGCGCATGTCGAATCTATCGGGTGTCTGTCTGTGTCTGGCGCCAGAGCCACGGATCCTCGGGAGATTGTTGATATAATCCTGGGTAATGAGAATACGGAGAGGGCAGTGAAGATGTGGTACGTCGGTTACCTTCTCTCGGGACCGCCTAGCTTCGCCATCTTCAGCTGCTCTTTGGAAGACGTGGGATTTGGCGCGTACCGGAGACATGGTAAAGATTTGATGAGACGAGATACCCATGCCAGATGAGCACGGCGGTACTTGGAGCCGGAGCCTGTGGAGGTTCTTCATTTCCATAAATAGGTAAGCATGTACATCAGGTAGGACGGCGATCAGGTACTGTGCGAGATGCCATCTAGTTGCATATACGCATTTATTTACATCGCAAAAGAGCGACGAAGATCGGACGGTTATGCAATTGCGGCACCAGAAACCAGGTTCATGAGCCGTCGAATGTCGCCCTGACGCTTAGACCGTTTATTTGAACTTCGCGAAGGGTGCCTGGAATGAAACAACGCACCAAAACAGTTGGACCCGGTGAGTTGCAGCATATGTAGATGCGAAGCCATTGGACAACGCTAATTTTTGAGTAAAGTCATATATTATAACTCATATATCGAGTTTTTACTTTTTAAGAATCGAATGACCTGCTTAGAACGCGATGGATTTGCAATCTAACACATCACCACTCTGTGTTTCCACGGAAAAGTACAGACGAACCCTGATCTAGACCCCTAGGCAAGTCAGCATCCACATCTCCCACACACACCACGCAGTACCGTACTACCATCACTTCACGCTTCGGAAGACTGGGCCAGAATTAGAACAGAGAACAAACGAACCGAATACGTCAACATCCTCAACCGAATGCACACGATGCAGCTGCCCGTAAACCATGGTCTCGTGTGACCGTGTAGTGTGTGTAGGTATTTCCTAAGCTACATTACATGTAGGCAGTTAGAATATGACACGAAACAATACATGTACGAAACCACGTTCTCGACAGTGTACCTACTTCTCCAGGTGGGCTACGACACAGCTTCTTGCTGTCGCCCTATGGGATGGATGGTGGTGGGGAACCTTATGGGGTTTATCAGCCAATGCGCACCCCCCGGCGCATGAGATTTCCAGACAGGCTTCGAAATTGGTTCTAAGCCCAACACAGCAGGTTTCTGGAAGATTTCGAGAAGTGGGTGAGCGGCTTACTCGGGGAAATGCCGGTGTTGGATGACCCGGTCACCAATGCGTCCATCGCCGCACGGATGGATATATGCAATTATGGATGTCGTAAATTGCATTTTTTTTCTTCCCTCCTTATTTAGTTAGGGTAATTAATTTCTACGATCTTTTCTGTCATGATGTTCTGTCCCCGAGGCCTGGGTTCCCCTTGGATTGGTTCAAGGGAAATGGATCGTTGCTTGATCCGTGACATGGGAATCTCCCGCGCCCTGCTTAGCGGCACCTTCATTTCGCGGGCATGACGACGATGACATCAATTCATTTCAATTCTTCAAGCCAAAACCCTTCTCGAAGCTTTCCCCATCGATCTAGAACGCCAACAATGGGGTTCGCTATACGCGATAGGAGGGCAAAATTTCATTCACGAAAGCAAGCCGATATACAATTGGTATTTCCAAGTTACTGAGCTGATGAATCCAGGAAGCTCTTGGAAGTCCGATTTATGTCGCTTACAGTAATGACGACAACAGTTTCTTGTTAAACTGAATTTGTCTTGTATTCATGTGTTTCATGCATTTGTGTTTTGGAATCAACTGGTATCATTTCTGGAGAGCATGCTGATCATGCTTGATCATGCTAGCCCTTCGTCATTTGAATGTCAACGTAAAGGTGAGAGAGAAACATGTGGAATATCATAACCCATTTTATTCACAGAGGAATATGACCAGCATACTTAGAGGTTTTGTTACCATCTAAGTAGGTAACTAAGGGCATAAATAAATGATAGCTGAGGCCTTCTAGGCACTATAAATACCTAAGCTGCTAAGTAAGTTAGGTAGTTGTATGCGATTTCCTGATGGTGCCATATTTCAACGCATTACTAGGAATCTTTTGGTGTTATTCTTCCTACTAGATTGTAAAGCCTAGTAGAAATATTCGTTGATGCTACTATTATCATGTGTCCCAATAGCGCGTACTTTTACTATTAATATTCTGTCTAAGATAGTACGGATTGTTCCACAGGAAAACACCAATGTGCTGTTTTAAATCAAGCGAATAGTCCAAAAGAGGAATGGGTGGCATTGCATTGGCTTGGAACCGGGTCTAAATCAAAGGCTAAAGAAAACGCCAGTGTATGCCACGTTGTTGATCTTGCTAGCTGACATCTCTCGTGTAATAGTTTGCAACTCTAGCGTGACCCGGTCTATCAAATGGTAGCTATTTTGGTTGGGCATCAATCAACTTCCAGCCAAGTATCGTGGTGCCAACAAGGTAGTCTCGGTTTGTTTCTTCATCCTTTAAGCCGTGGCTTGTGTAAATACGCTTATACCTGGCCACTGAGGCTTGCAAAGGATTCTTGCGTTTTTATCATGGCTTCTACCGGCATGGGCCATCTTCCATCTTCACTTTGGGATATGCCACAGCATCCGAGAAGGATCCACCACTACAAGGCTTAGCTGTAACAATGAAGAATTCGAGGCGAAAACCCAAGCTAGCATAGCCTAGCTGCCTAGTGATCTAGCATTTTTTACATCAAGGAGATGCCACGAGAGAGTGCGTGGATATGTTATAATGAGGAAGCGAAATTACTAAACCTCGGCGTGCCCCGAACTCTGGTCATCGCAAACCCCATCTGGCCGCAGAGATGCTGATGAATAACATAACCGCCACAACTCGTTTCCTCCCTAGGGGGCTAGTATTTTTTTCATCCTGGGTGCAGCACGGGGGAAAAGTGAATGTCCTCGGCAATACGTATCAAATTTATTATACCTTTTCATACATATCAGGTATCACGACGATATTAAGAAGGTGCATAGTTTTGGGGTTAAGTTGCTGAGATTAACGCAAGATGAAAATTGCTGCCCCATCTCGAGACGCCACCATGCTGCCACATCGTCATCGTAATACAAACGAAGCCTCTTCATAACTAGCATGGTCATCATGATGGCACTGGGCACCTTGGTCGTTGGGATGGCCAATCGCATGTGCGCAGCTCACCTCTTGACACCATTAAACAACTTCTGGAAAGAAATACAAAACCATCAAAATTCGGCGACCACAGCAGTTGCCAACGGTAAAGATGACTTGATAATCTACCTATCTATGTATTCCATCCCGAACTGGGAACGTTGGTCCACATTCATACATGTACCTTACGTATCATTTTTGCAAAAGTCCAGACTCGTAGATGGTTTGCAAAGGACTTCCAGTAAGCAATACCGGTACCTTGCAAGTAGCGGATACTCGAAGAAAAGGAACAATGCTATGAATGGATGGGCGCATATCATTCGACATGCAATGCCCTGCCAGTTGACACATTACTCGAAAACTCGGTTGACGGACTGTTAACCCCATTTCCGCCAACCAGGGAGCTCCCCGGTCATCGCGGCACCCGGATCGCCATCCGCGCCCATCCGCGCCGCGTCCAGTACGTACTGTGGTTTTAGTGGTTCCAGTACCACCCTGCGCGAACCCAGAACCGGTGAAGCCCCTGGTCTGACTGGTCCCTTGCCTGCCAATGCCACCCCTGAAGACCTTTCTACTGGGTCATCCGACGCTCTGGGACGCCAGAAATGCCCGAAAGAGAAGACGAAAAGAAAGAGGCGCGGTGGCCTCGGCGTTGCTTACCTTAGATTCGGCTGTGAAACCCAAGGTCATAATTCCGCACACGTCCGTCCGTCCCGTCCATCTCTACAATTTATAAAAACTTCTCCAGATTATCACGAGAGCCTCCTCACTAGCACGGGCCAACACGTGTTGTCTACGCCTATGTAGAGCTCAACAAAGACCCTTGCACGCTCGCGCAAGGACTTGAGACAGTGCCTAGGCCACTTCTGTCAAGCCTCCGAGCTTGAACGTTCTCTCGCCATACATATGTACTTAAAGCTTTTACCACACCACCCCATGCCTTGTGTTGCAATCCCCATAATTTCTGTTTACGTTGACGTGCATATGAGCTAGCCAGTCACAGCCTATGAAATCGTGAGGCGGTCATATTGATGGCTTTGACAGCATCTAAGATGCCCGCTCATACAACTAATTGGAAACCCGGTATCACTGCGAAACTTCAAACGCAAGCGTTGAAATATATTATTCCGGTTGACAGGTGGATAGGTAGATGGGGCGTAGGGGCGGACATGTTTGATATTGCAGCAGCATCGTTGTAAATTGGTACTATCATTAGTGTATCATGCACGCAATGTTACACAGATAATTGTACATTCAAAGGGCTGCTTACGATATATACTAGAAAACGAGCCAGACAAGAAAAGCATAGAATAATCCGGTCACTGTCAGGTCACTTAAAAGGGACAAGAGCTTGGTGCTAAGCTGGTCTGGACATTTTCACCGCTTGAGATGAGCGCGCTAGTGCTATACTCCGTGGTTGCTCATGAGGTCACCTCCTATTCGACTCTCACCGCACTTCATCGCGCCGATATAGGGCACCCTTCAAGTTGCCGCCTTGCCCGCTCGAACGGTCGGCCCGTTGAGAAGACCATCACACTCGGCCCCTCATCCCCCCATATCCGAAGTCTTTGGCACCAGGGGGTTAATACCTATTTCTCAAAGATCCCTTGTTACAAGAGAAATATAATCCATTCTTACACATGGGCACTACTCCGTTCGTCTTTTACTTCCTCATCGCTAATCCTTCAGCCTATTACACCCACCCCAGGATAGGGGATGGTAATGAAGCCCATCAACTACCCGACGGATTGCTTACAGAGGCCTTCGGGAGAAGAGAACATTAAAAGCTTCTAGAAAATGCCCTTGGCTATTACTAGCATTAAAACTATAATGATATTTAAAATAAAATGACATCTACATATATACCTAGGTACCTAGCCAAACATAATACCGTCTTCGGCAGTACACCTCACTCTTGATGCTAGGATGTAGTATCTCCATCAAGAATGCACCGACACTGCCGTGAGCGGCCCAGGGATTATAAGCTATAAATCAAAACATATTCCTTTCGGATGTAACATAATCATGTCTGATTGGGTATGCTTGTGGTATCTACTACGAGGCGGCGATCCGTTAGGTTATTAAGTTAGTCAAACTCCCACCAAGACTCCTCCAGTCAACTTTTGTTCAGTATAGAAACCTATGCTGTAGAAGGCCCGCTACGATAAGGTCGTACACGTCGTATGTGTATGTTTGATGATTTGGTCAAATGTACCATATAACTGGTAGGATAAACAACGATACAATGGTTCCCATACCTACAGCATTTAATCCGATAAATTATGACACATGCTTCTCTTGGGGGTTTAGTAGATGTTTTAAGGGCTGTGGAATACTCGCTAGAAGGAGCCTAGAAACTCAATGATGGGCCGGCTGCGGCATACCCGTCGCTAGCTTGGATAGTCTCGGTCCTATTAGCATTGATTTCTTCAATAAATTACCGGCAGCAGCGGTGGTAATTCTCAATGGCCAGGACAACAGTAGATGCAATGTTATTACGAAGCATCAATCTAGTCACACGATGATCAGGTGGGTTTGTCTCTAAGGATTATATCATTTTTTCTCATACAAAGCATCCCTCCTCATAAGCTAAAGATATCCTCATAATCAACATAGGCCTTCTAAGGCTCACTCGGTAGTTATTAGACAACTTTAAGGTTTGTAGACATTAATATCTACGTAAAGCATAGCATTAACAAGACCCATTCGACTGGATTAAGGTGAGGCAATGGTAAATCATATTTTTAGTTGTATGATAACTTTTTGTTTCATGCGATCAACTAGCCTACCGCGTCGGTTATTTTAGCCTGAGGCTAGGAGATGTCTTCAGGGGGGCGGCCACGTTTTCTCGCGCCCTATTTTCACTAGGTTACTGGGTCTTCTCTGCTAGGTCCCTTAGACAAATTCATCGAAAAAAAAAACTTTAGCATGAACCTCTCGGTCGAACACAGAGACACGGACGGCGCGGCAAGGAGTATTAGCTTGATCAGGATCGTCTCCACCTGCTTGAGGCCGTTCAACCCCCCATGGGGCCTTGGTCAATGAGCGTAGAAAGTCAAAGCGCAGCCTTGGATTCATTCATAGGTGTACAAACAAAGTTTAGGAGGCCAGGCATGTAGGTGAATAGAACGTAGTAGGGTTAGTGAAATCACACGGTTGATATTGTACAAGCATTTGAAATAAAGTTCACTTAAATCTCAAGTGAATTCGATGACTTGTTTTGCTTAATCAGATTATCTGTTATGGCGCTCACGGTTTGTGAAAATATGTTTAAATTCCTGCATAAGTAGAAACCATGAGTCTTAAGCTTCACGTATCAGCATATATTACTCCTGTAATACTTAAACTTGCTGAAAAATTTGCCACAACCATAATATGTTATTATGTTCCAAATAACAGACTTAATTTGGATATTAGTGGCCAGCTATTACAATTCAAACGGCAATATTGAAAAAGCCTTCAAAGGATGGCCGTGGAAGTATCATTTTGCTCACCAATCGGCCAGTAAAGTGGTAACGTGAATCTGTTCACTGAGTCACAAAGCAAACAGTGTTGGATTGCAAGCCAAAGGCACCTAGCGAGATTATCAAGGCATTGCTTACGATGATCGCATGTTCAGCTTTATCTTAATGGGACAAATATCCCGACCTCCTGGGCATCATTGCAGAACTGCGGGTGGTTCCAGCAATACTTTTGAATCCTTCGCAGAAGTATTTGGGCCCAGAATATAATTTCATAAGCGAAGAGTGATTGATGTAGCTGGGTTCTATGCCCCAAAGAGAATAACAGGGTTCTAACATGTTCCCAGGGGGGCGTCGCAAATTAGGTAGGTAAAATATTGTTTAGCGCTAGGGGTTCGATTTCACTGTCATCCTTTTATCGATATTTCGAACATCATTGCATCAAAACCTTGAGCAAGATTCTACGGATCAAGGGCGCTTCAAGATGTATTCAGTTGATGACAGAGGTATGCCGGCAATAAGGTGAGCTAACGGCTTTGAAAATATTTGGCAACATCAACTAGTAGCTGCTAACTTTTCTGCTAGATTGGGATTTTGATTTCTCCATCACGCGAGCGTTCCAAAAACTTGATTCCTCCTAGCCCCCGACCGAAGAATATCTCCTTAAGATTCTTCGTCCTCTAAACTTATCCCCGAGTAACAATTATGATAATAATCCTCCAATGTCTCGACAGCGGTTCCCACAAGTAGACGCGGAATGACTCCCATCGACCCCTATCGCGTATGCATAGCGCCAATAATGCCTGGAACACGAAACAAGAGGATTGGAGAAATATAGGAACGAGTGGCTATGAGAAATCGTAGAGCAATCTAAAGAGCAAAGAGTCCAGCCGCTAGTAGTACGAAAAATGAGAGTTCAACAAATCGATGTATTTCTTCATTGATTTTGCCGTGACTAAGGGGTATGAAACGTCGGTCTAAGTGCCACGCGTGGTCACGTTCGTGCGAGACTTGATTACATCAAAGATAGATGTTTGACTGCCTACCTAGCCGAGACGTGTGATTGTTCCAATGCTGCCTGCCGCTATCCTGCTCTATCCCTAATCAACCCGACGCGTTCCAAGAATAGATCATCACGGCGTCGAAAGCGCAGCCAGCCAGCCATGCCCATCGCGCAAACTGCATCGCTAGTGCCCAGACAATACAACGTAACAGAGTCATGGTTCAATCGTCCAAATCGAGTCCTACATTATTGTCTGACATTGTGGACCTCCATGGCAAACATTGACCACCATTGCTGTTTTGACGGGACGATCGAGCCGTATCCTACCCCAAGGTTATCTTGGGCCGGAGTGACGACATCCCGAGGGCAAGGAATCTACGATTACCCCCCGATCAACCTGAGACTAGCAATATGAGGTTACAACCACGGGTTAGATTCAGTGTACTAGTGCATCTCATGGGTGTATTCGCCCATCCATGGCACCAAACACCGCCTAGGCTGTAATAGGTAGAAGCTTATCCAGAGTACCAAATTACAAGACTATCCAGCACATTTCATTGCATCGCAGCTATAGAACTCGGTTTGTAAACCAATAGTGGTATATCACACGAATGGCTCTTCATAGAGGCTGGCTCCAAAATTAAAGAGCCCGGGTTAGAATCAATGTTTGGGGTCGAGCTGAGGTTGTGGCATAGGTTTTAGCATAACCAAAATCTAGTCACCTCAGGTACTTTCTCAACAATTTTTATATCACATATCATATTAAATAATGCAATTATATAGTTAAGTAAATTAAGCAATAATATCTACCATGTATACTACTTATAAATATTTAAAATCACGCATTACAAAGTGGTATTATGACGGGATAATGACGGCGGATTCACGAATCACTTACCTAGATCGTCCCTGAAGGGCCATAGAGGCTGTTGAAACAGTGAGGGCAAGCTGGAAGCAATGATGCAGATATTTGATTAATACGACGTCGCTAATCAATCAATGAGTGGACTGAATTATTGGTCAGGGGTAAGTACAGTATGGTTAGATACCTGACAAAAGAAAAAAAGGAAATGACATGACAAAGGAAAAGGGGGAGGATGGAGCGTCAGCAGGAACAAGCCGTCATGAAGTTGGGTAGCGAGCCGTTCGAGGGCACAGCATGGCTACTCTATGTGCTTATTCAAAGGGGGCTGGCAGCTAGCTTGCGCAAAGTTTATGTGGAGGGTTAAGGGGGGAAAGAGAGGCAGGCGAAGCAGAACCAGTACAAACCATGATGAGGGAATCTGCGAAGTACACTGTGAATAACTCCAACATGATACAAACAGGGAGCACACTGAACCGATTATAGTCTCCCATATATAACTTCTAACGACAAAAATAAAGGGGTAGTGTCACAGCAAAGCCATCAACCTTTTTGATGATGATGGCGCCTCTGGTGGGTAGATGATAAAATACACGTCAATAAATGTAAGTAGGATTTTTTAGCAAACAAATTTAGCACGTCGAAAAATTTGAAGCCTGTATTGCCACATTACGGAATGGGCAGATTAGATCATGATGCAGTAACAATATATAGGTAGACATTAATATCGTTGCTAGTTTCAGTTATTAGCGCAGCAGGTTAGGATTGCTGCGTCATTATTAATGATGCGTTCTAGGTGCGGTTAACTAAGAAAAGAGATGGTGATTTAAGACTATTGGTAGCTGAAGCATGTTAAGGAGATCTGGAGATTTTCGAAGAAAACTTATGTTTCATGGTATCTGACATGGATTTCAAAACTGCCGATATGCGGCGGTATAGTGAAAATAATTATTCCTTTTAAATAGAAGATTCTTCCGGCTTTAGGTTTTGCTGTTTCGCAGCAATTCTTCTCGAGGGAAAGGGGTCCATCCCAAATTAGAACGTAGTGTGCGCGCTCAGATATCTACACATGTGTGCTGCTCTGGAGTCTGCATGACAACTTTATGTTTGGATTGGTAAATCATTTCCATTTCACGCGTTGCCTAATATTATTAATTCGAGGACCCCATTGCGTGAACAAGATCATCAATAATAGGGGTCTCCCCATCATGGTAAGCCCTCGAGCTACTTATCATTGGAGAAATGACATAAGGGTTCAGTCTAAGAGCACACTTATTGGAATACCTCTAATTCCTGCTGCCCCGAGTTAAGCTTTGTGTCTATTGGATAATATCAAACATTGTTTAGCACCTGAAAAGAGAGCGCAATCAACTGCTTGCTACAACTGTGGGACTTGTTCCGGACGCTGTATTCCAACATTCGCGGCTTTTGATTATGTCTGGTTTCCTGTCCACTTCCCAGGCAAGTCGTGAGAAATCAGCATGAACTTTTATCTGTTTCCTGCAGCCTCCGGTTGGACTATGTATTTGGATGCTTCTTAAGTATGGCTGCATATAAACTCTCTAAAACATTTCATCAATGGCTTGAATAGTAGCAGCTATGACCCCAACCGCTTTTTAAGGAAGCGAACCTCAAATCACCCTTCGACCGCTGATAAGGCATTGATGGGAAGTCTTATGAGAACCGCCCCGCGCTCTGCTTCCTTCGCTCGTACCTAACTGACTCTTTATATCCCAAAATACTGCTGGGACTTGCAACTCAAGTTGGGCATCTTTTAACAGTTCAATGATAAGCGAGTGTCTTACGGCTTTCCTAAACAAACCAAACCCCTAGCTAAAGTTAGGGGTGCTAATGTCACTAAGCGACCCTGAGAACATTACAACCTTTTGATGTTTCAGTAGTAAGTGGTTGGACGCAAAGAAAAGGATCAGCTTAAAATCTTTTTCAATACATCAATAGGGCGGCTGGTTGGCTGGAAAGTGAGAACTATTCAATCTAGCCGTCCATTCATTTTTTTCTTAAACTTGCTTAAAGCCGTGAAAATTCTCTGGATTAGCAAGCTTTGATAAGGCTACGTATCATTCTATTATCGAGGTTAGTAAAGCGTAATATTAGGCGTATTTCCCGCCCTTTAGGGAGCACGAGAGAGCCTGGTTTGCTAAGATTATAGGCCTCTTAGTTACCAGATGTACCTAATATTGGACTAACGATGCTATTGTTGTTACTGTCTGTCTAAGATAGGGGGAAAATCTACCAGAGAAGTTCGAATATCCTAGAAAAGATTACAATTAGACCAATAAGGTAGTGTTCTATCATGTTTCATTTTTAAAGTGAGAGACTCATCGACGGTAAATCGATGCCCGCTTAAATCCCCTTACCTGCCTCGCAGGGTTCGTTTGCGCCTAGAGCTTACGATGATACGTGTCTTAACAACGCTACCATAAACACAAACCGAGAGTGTCATAATAATCCTATGTACCGCCATAGCTAGTAATAAAAAAAACCCATATGTCCTGCATGCGATTTTGTAGTATATATTTAACATGAAAACCTTAGGGATTAAAAGTTTCAGTGTTTAAATACAATCCGCGCCTTAGATTACCTGCGTAATAACCTAGCTTAGGTACCTGTACTAATATGTGCTTTTAATTCCCCAGGTTCTTACCTCTAAAACGCAAGTTAATGAATGCAATGGATCATAATAGAGGCCCAAAATATTTAATAGCGCTTTTAAAAACATTGGCAAGTTACAATTTATGTTCTCATCCCATCTTATAGCGATAGACATGATAAAATGATGCATTGCAACGAATGTAATGGTTGGTTTACATGTTGTAACTATAATACAACTATCAACAAATCAAAGAGTTACCATTCGAAAACCAGTCCCTATTTCTCACCCGAAACCAACGTAGCGACAAAGAACCATTGATGAATACTACGACCCCTCGCAAGGCCAATTACATTCAAATGGTAACTTGCTTCTTCTTCCACATGAGCAAGGTAGCGGGAACCTGTAATGCTGCCGAGACGCATAGAACAAGGATCTGTCGATTGTATGCTTCAGCGAGAACATGCCGAACTTGATCTTGAAGACCCTGGGGCAGCGTGCCCAGAAACGATATGAGTGTATCAGTATCTGAACTCCCCAAGAGGGTTTGGAGCTGCGGTCGTGCGTAGGTATTGAAAACGGACGTCGAGATGGCTAGAACAATAGTACCACCCATCATCCTAAATTGAGATCCAGCGCCCATCGCAGTAGCTGGGGGAAGTTAGATCGACCTATTATATACTCTTGATGAGAAGACTTACCATGGTCACGCTTCTCATTCACCCATGGGATTAGGATGAAAAGTAAGGCGAAGTTGATTCCGCAACCCCAGCCAGCAAGGATTTCGCCCCCATAGATACGGTGAGGTATGTCCAGAGTGGAAGGGAGTGTGCCTAAGAGCGCGAAACCAAGTACCTGGAAGCAGGAGCCTGCCAGGAGTAGATACACGGGCGGCACCTTCAGCTTCCCAGCTATTGTCGAACCAAATATTGAGCTGACTGGGATGATTACCGTGAATGGAATCAATCTAACGCCTGCATCGAGGCCAGACATGCCATAGACGAGCTGGAATCTTTGCGGGAGGATGAACATGCAGATAATAGTAGGTCCACCAAGAAAGACAAAGTTGCTAGCACATTAAAGTTAGAAAAACGCACAAAAGATCAGGATGGGAGTAAAGTTGATGTGCGTACAGTAATATCCCCATCATCTGGCGATTGATCAGGAACCTCCAGGGTAAGATTGGTTCACGAACTCCGTTAGAATGTGTGACATATCTCTCCCAGACGGCTAGTGCAATCCAAAGCAACCCGGATGCGATCAATAAGGTAATGACATAGGCTGATCTCCAAGGAAACCTCTTGTCGGCTTCCTCAAATGCAGATGTCAAGGCCAAGGTTGCAAAGAGAATGAGGATAGTACCGGGTATGTCAATACGATGAAGTGTATTTCTTCCCATCATCTCCTTGAAGCTCTTTTGTCGGTGGTCTGGTCGATTGTGATATGGAAAATGATTCGGTATAGCAAAAATGGCAACCAGAAATGCCGGGACAGCAATAGGTATACTATCGTATGAGGTGGTTAGTAGGTGTTTAGTATACCTATATCTACCAGGAGGTAGGTACCTAGGTAGGTAGGTAGTTTACATGTGCGTAGGGCATTGTAGAACTTACTTGATAATGAATATCCACCTCCAAGTTGTATTAGAGGCTATGGCACCGCCGATGATTGGTCCCAGCAGTAATGCCAAAGCATTAACGATAGATATGTTCGACACGAACTTTGGATACTTCTCTGGTGGAACGAGCTCTACGACAAGGATCGTAGATAGAGACCAGCAACCGCCGCCACCGATACCTTGAAATGCTCGGAATATCACACTATAATTAGGTAGGTACCTAGATTAGCATGCGGTAAATTCAATAAATTGGCTAAATGTCTTACAGTTGTACCATCGTCTGCGCTGCACTACATGCGGCTGAAAATATGATGAACACTACTGTGGATAGCAAGAAGACGGATTTTCGACCGAAGATGTCGCTGAACTTGGCACAGATGACGATGACAGCTAAGATACGATGTAAGTCGACCAGGAGAAGTCTAGGAGTCCAGCAAACTAACCTACCTACGTAACCGAGAAGGTAGCTAGCGACAACCCAGCCTACGTTCTCGAAGCCGCTCAGATCGTTCGTTATTGCAACCAAGGCGGTGATTACGACAGGAACTTCTAAATTGGTCAGAAACATCATTATTGCTATGCTATTACAGGAGTTAATAAGTTGACCGGCTTGTATGAGGAGTGTTTTCTCTTGACTTACGCGGCAGAGATAGCCCAGAACCGAAGGCCTTGGATGTACACAATCTGATCATCGCCATCAGAGAGCATGGATTGCTCGTTAACGACGTTAGCCCCTTCATGTTTCCTATCATATTCCATGTTATCAACTTGATTAATCGAGTGATCCTCCCCAAAGGAGGATGTTGGTAGAGCATGCGAGTTGACGCCCTTCCTTGTTAGGCCATGTGATATACATTGGGTTTGTATGTAGGTAAGTACCTAGGTAGGTAGGTATATAATTAAAGAAGGAAAATGAATGAATTATGTCCCTTACATCCTTAGATAGGTATGCATAACTACCTACCTACCTACCTACCTACCTACCTACCTAGGTAGGTACCTAGGTATCTACCCAGCTTCTAACATACGAATTTGTATGTAAAGATACCGAAAAAGCAAATGACCAAATCTGCTAGCCTTTCGAATCATGGTAAGTTGTAGCCCCATCCCGTTGGGAACACCATATGGTCTTTTATGATTCAATAGTCCTAGATTACAGTAGAAGGCTTTAGTGTCGTTAGCCAACGACACGATTGGAAAGAGGATGGGGCAGTTGAAGTTTTGGCACAGCTTCGGCTGCAAGGTAGCGACGAATTTGATTTCATGAGATTGGTCAAAGGAGCCATGCATTAGCGAATAGACTCCCGAGTCCTCGGCTCCCGCTATTACAGAGCCTTCTGCTCTTGTCCTTAAGTAGCTCGCCGCCTAGGCTGTTTAGCAACCCGCCAGCGTTTGACGGCTTGATGCTTATTAGCCCACCGTTCTGGCGGTCCCAGCCGAAGCTGGAACCTACATGTTGGCTGCTCCGAATATAGACTTGGCCGGGATGCCGCTCCTGTGTACGGTCCCGAGCGGCCGCTTTCTCCCTTGGTCGGGGGGAGAATAGCCGAGAAAGAGATACTTCCACTTCCATGCCAACCAACGGAACCATCGCACTAAGTGTGCAATGGTCGACTAACATATCAAAGCACTAACCCACTAACTAGTCAGGTCAGTTGCAGCAACGGCTTGGACCTCATGACTTGTTTTCATTATTGTTGGTGATGGTGGATTGGGGATTCTGATGGGTAACTTGTTGTCTACTAAGAAGTAAACTGAGCCTTAGCCAGAGCCCGGACTCTCATAATGTACGGTTTATTCTATAAAGGAAGGGTGAATCGGAGCGCGCTGTCTGTATACCCCGTCAAATTTGGCTTGAGGATGAGTACCTTGGTCTAACCTCGACGACTGCGTTCGTTATCTTCCTCCGGACCTCCGCTCGTTCCTCTATATAGTCGAAACTTGTTGCCATACAGCGCCCACTCGTTCTCCTCATGGCATGGAGGGTAACCTGGTCTTCAACGACGAGGGTCACTTCGAACATCTGACTACGAGATTCGTACATAGTATAAAAAAGGGAGATGGGTTCGGGTTGGTAGTCGGCCGGCTTATCGCGGTCTTGGCTTTGTTTCTCTTCCAACAACTCATGTTAAGATAATAGCCCCCATAAATGCTTATATAATAGATATACATATATGCGAATTCAAGGGGTTACTCCAACACGCGTGGCTTAGCGATGCCTGTAGATTTTTGAAGCTACAGCGCGGGGCTTGACTAAGGTTATTACGTAGACCAGACCCAGAGCTTCAACAGGTACCTACCTAGGTACCTAATTCTCCTCGAATAAATTCGAAACAATTAGACAATAATATCAACCTCCGCAACAAATCACAAGCATTCTTTAATTCCATTTCCTACACCCTACCCTGCTGGACACCCTTTAGACATATTCGACAAATCACATACTCTCCTCTAGTCCCACGAGCAAAACAGCCCGCCATGGCGAGCAATCCCTACGAAGGTAAGCTTTGACGCTTCCAATTCGAGTTACCGTCTTTCACCTAGCTTCAAACTCGCTAACCGTGCGTGCGCGCCAACAGTCGAGCACAACATCCAGGCGTCCACCAAGCCACCGCACCGGCGGCGCCCCGACATGTCGAGCTTCACATCGCACCTGCACCAGATGACGCGAGACGCGCCAGGCACGCCGCAGCAGCAGCAGCACGCGGGGCCGACGCCGGTGGACATGGCGGGGCTCTTCGCGCTGGTGCGCGACCAGTTCGCGACGCTGGAGGCGGACGCGCCCACGCGGTCGAACCGGGAGCTCCTGGTCTCGCTCATGCGGTCGCTGGAGCAGGACATGGACGCGCCGCCGGCCGAGGTGCCGGGCCTCGACCAGGCCTACCTCGACACCCTGGAGCGCGTGTCCCGGAAGCAGCTGGAGCGCAGCGCCGACGACGCCTGTCCGATCTGCGCCGAGCGGTATCTCGACGACAAGTACCCGCTCGTCGTCGAGCTGCCGTGTCACGGCACGCATTGCTTTGACCTGGAGTGTGTTGGTCCTTGGCTGCTGAGTAAGGGCACTTGTCCGTTGTGTCGGATGGATTTGACGAAGAAGAAGGTTGTGGAGGTGCCGAAGGATGAGGAGGACGAGGACGATGATTTGGATGGGCTGTATGGTTGAGCAAGCGGTTGGGATGTTGTTAGGTGGGTAGGCCGGTCTGGAGTTGGTGATACCCCCGGAGCGAAGACATAAACAAATTATTACGATGCTGTTCGGAAAAATTGGCTTGGTATATACGTGATGCATTGACGGTGCTAGAAATAACTATGCCTACGCCCAACCGGTAATCCCCAAGTTCGAATGCGAAATATGCGGATGATCGGGTGGAACATTTATTCGTTCAAATCTTCCCCCCCCTACTACCTACCCCCTTATCCCCCCCCGCGAGAACAAGATACCCATGACCTAGGTAGCTTACACAGTCTTCCCCTTCTTCGGCGCGCTCCCACCACCACTAGCCTTCTTCTGCCCACCATGCGGTCTGTCTTCCTCCTTGCCCCTGCCTGCTTCCGCGAAGTCCTTATTCGCGGGACTCTCGTTCAAAGGATTGCCATTGCTTTCCGCCGCGGCGGCGTTTACCTCGGTGTCAGGGTCTGTCTTGTGGCGGTTGAAAGCAGCGTCTGATTTCGCGGCGACGTCGTCGTCTGTCCCGGTCTGTGTGTACTCGTGCGCCTTGGGTTTCAGGGACTCCCGGTCCATGTCGTCTTTGTATGGCAAGCGCAGCGTTGCGGATTGGTGCATTAATCGGCTTGTGGTGGCTGGTTTTAGAGAAGTGGTGGGACAAGCTCGTAGAGCTGTGCGGAGGGTTGTGAAGCTCGACATTTTTTGGGTTATGTTGACAATTGTTATTATGATTTAGATTTAAGTATATTAAGATGATGATCGATAATTGATATGATTGACTGGATCAGCAATGTCTAATGTTTATATTACAGAATAATTGTATGCAGTTGTAATTCTGACGGCTTGAAGAGTAGAAGCAGAAGCTCGAGATGAGCGCTACAACGTTATGGTGACGTCACAGATTCAATTGAGCTTTAAAAGGCTTGGCATGATGGAGCTTTTCCTGAGTAACTCTGACCCACTTTTGGATTCCATGTTACAATTCTCGTCATCACTTTTGAAGCTTCATCATTTCTTCCCTCTGCCCTTAAAAGTTAAATTTGAGAAATCCCCATTTCGTTATCAGTCAACGATAAATTGGAAGCAAGCTTGGTCCTACGATACCTTAGTCAGTGGTCTTCAATCCGTACTCCGCCTTGATCAGATCCGCTGCCTTCTCCGCAACCGCATACACTGTAGACTGCAGATTACCTGGAGGTAACAACGGCACAATGCTTGAGTCGACAACGCGGAGGTTTTCCACGCCATACACCTTCAGATTGGTGTCGACGACGCCCCCTTTCTCCTTGGGAAGCATCGCACACGTTCCCGCAAAGTGCCACATTGAGATGACACGGCGTCGAATGAACTCCTTTGCTGCTTCCGTGTCAGCGAAGACAGCCGACGGCGTCGTGAGCTTCGCTGGTTGTTGAAGCAGTTCACTAAAAGGTGGCGTCGCAGCGACTGTATGGAGATAGGCCACATGCTCTGCAAAGACCTCGACATCTACCTCGTTCGTGAAGTACTGCGGGTCCGCGATGGGAGCCTCCGAAGGGTTATCCGATTTGATGTGAACGCTTCCGCGGGAAAGCGGCTGGGTAAGAATCCCGGCGAGGCTGATGCATCCTCCTGGAGAAGGCACCGAGGGTTTACCGGTAGCGGGGTCGGGTGAAGTGAGGTCTTGTCCGATTGCCGTCAAGTAAGCTCCTGTAGGTGCCGCAGGATTGAGAAGAGTCTTTTCGACTATCTCGTAATAAGCCGATGCTCTAGCTTTAGCTTGACTTGAGATTTCCTTTGAAGTATGCCGGTTCCTGTCTAGCAATTGCTTCAAGAACCGTCGCCTGGAACACCTAATATTAGTGACTGCAAGATGTAGGTCGACCGGGAAGGACAACAGAATGGCTCTCGGTCGGATTAAACTAAAGAGAGGGAGATCCAGACATCACTTACCCTTCGTCCGATTGATACTTCATGACCGGCATATACGAGTATGTCTTGATTCCACCAGATGAGAGCAAGCCTGTGTGCTGAGTAGTGAACTCCTGCATGGCTTTCCCTAGCATCTCGGGGTCTGATATGGCATCAAGTGTCTCCACTCCATCCGCTACCTTGAAAACGAGGCTGCATACAAGGTGATCTTGGAGATTCTCTCCAACTCCCTCCAAGCTGCTGATTACCTTAATGTTGTGCTGCTTTAGGAGATCAGCGTTTCCAATACCGGATAACTCAAGCAGTTTAGGTGACTGCAGAGCTCCAGCCGAAATGATAACCTCGTTGCGGGCGGAAGCAATCTTCCTCTCTGCATCATGATGGTACTGGACCCCAACCGCTTTCGTCGGGCTTTCGAACAAAACCTTCTCTACAAGCGCATTGGATAGGACGCGAAGGTTCTCACGGTTCTTCACTGGATAGTAATAAGTTCTTGCGGAATGATTCCTTTCCTTTAGTACGGGATCGATAGTTGTGAGGTTACTGAAACCCCCGACTGCTACTGATGGGTCTACCCAGGGGTCATTGGGCATTGGGTACCCCAAATTCTTGAACGTTTTTACCCAAGCCTCACGAATGGGATGATTGGGATTGCCCGGGAAGGAGACCTGGATGGGACCTTTGCCCAATTCGACTTTAGCAGGCCAACCATCAATGCCTAGTGGTTTCTCGAGTTCGCTGGCTACTGGCGGGAAAGTGAATGCTTTGGCATAGTAGTCACCTAGCCCTTCCCAGTCCCAGCCCTCATTTCCCAAGGAAGCCCAATTGTCAATCAACTGCTTG
The DNA here is from genome assembly GCA_002120315.1 of Hypoxylon sp. CI-4A. Lineage (NCBI taxonomy): Eukaryota > Fungi > Ascomycota > Sordariomycetes > Xylariales > Hypoxylaceae > Hypoxylon > Hypoxylon sp. CI-4A. Next base: position 638,208 of record KZ111523.1, read on the forward strand.
GTTGGTGGTGCAAAAACGTGTGCGTTTAGAATACTGGTACCGCCTAGAGCTTTGCCCTACAGGGTGTAATAGTTTAGCAGTCGTTGCACTTATATGCCTTGTCGGTGCAGCTTAGTCTTCTGTCTCTGGTAGGAAATGCCGACTGGCAAACCTCGGAGAAGGAGGCGGCAAGGAAGAGGAAACTTGAAGCTTTTGAGTTTACCTGATTGAGATTCATTTGTCTGCCATTGAGACCGGGCTAGCAATTGATTTAGCCATTCATCCTATAGGTGGAGGAGAATATAGGGCGTGTACCTGAAGTTCGGATTTGAAGTCCCAATCAACCTCGCTTGCAAGCAGAGCCGAGTAAAACGCCGGGATTTTGACCCGTGGGTCTTCACTGTGGTCGGATCCAGCCTCCAAAACTAGGATCTGCTGGGTTGGGTCCTCCGAGAGACGTGCGGCGAGGACAAGGCCAGCCGTCCCACCGCCTACGATGATGAAGTCGTATAATTCAGAATCCATGTTTTTATATAAGGTACCGAATAAGCTAATGCGATTCTGGAGATGTTGATATCTTAGACTGCATTTGCCGGAACATAGCTCGGGATGGGTGGGAACGAGAGGATGTAGGGGAGCTATAGCGGCCTTATACGCCGTACAGCTGATGTAACGTATACCAACCGGGCACATGCATTAAATAATGTCTTGCCAACAACGACGAGCTGTGCCGTTGAGCGGCGTCCATCCAGGGATCGTCAACGAAGCTCGGGATTTATTTGAAGAGCGGTGTTTACATACAACACAAACCGCCTCATGCTAAACTTTGTGAAAATTGCTCGAGTCTTAGCACGATATTCATCTGATATATCCTGGTATCATCAATTTCCCCAAGCTGAAATATAGGTAGGTAGGTAGGTAGGTAACCAATGCTAACGATGAAGTCCGCGATACCAAAGCCTCCAACACAGCACAAGGTCGGCGGATTAGCACATGGCTATCTGGGTACCTACAGCCAGCCACGGTAATAATTTTTTTCGGAAAGTATCGGTATAACCGGCGCCACAATTTTCTGTGCCACGATGTTTTCTTTCACAGGGGCGGGTGATCGTTGTCAGTCATCCTGATACTTCGGGGTTCGTCGCGCACGCTACATGAAGGCACACGGGATAAATCGTATAGATTTGGGCATTGCTAGAATCAAAAGGTACGTAAGAATGAAGCGACAAAACAGTTTCTATTTTTGGGTATCCTCGCATTATTATTCGCTATGCTTGCTAATGGTATCTCGCATCGCCATGATTCGGAGGCATTAATTCAGAAGCACATATTAAACAACTCAAATTCCCTTTCTCCATCATTACACCATCATATCCTCGGTTGTTGTTCGTCCCCCTAAACCAATAAAGCGGCGACGACGGCAAGACCGGCAGCCATCCTGCTATCGGCGGTAAATACGCCGCCGGCTTGCTGGGACACGGTGGTGGTGACGGTGGCAGTAGGAGCCGCCGTGATAGGTGCATCAGCGTTCGAGTCTTCGGTGGCAGAGCTTGTTGGAGTAGTGTGGCTGCTGGACTCGGTGGTCGTCGTCTCCGCAGTCGTCGTCGTGCTGTCGCTGCTAGAAGCAGACGTCAAGAATTCATAATCCGTTGAAGTGCTGGAATCGGTGAAACCGCCGTCGTCACCCCAGAAGTCGTCGTCGCAGAAGCCATCTGAGCCACAGGTGCCGAAGTCGGGACAGTAATGCAGCTCGTCGGCGCAGCAGGTCCCGTCCCACGGTATGCAGAGATCACCGCACGGCACTTCATCCAGCTCGCACTCGTTGTAGTCGCTGTCGTCATCGTCGTCGTCACCGAAGTCATCGCATGTCTCTCCATCGAGACAGCATGCGTCGGGGATGCAGTAGTAGCCCCCCGGACAGTACTCGTCGGTGTTGTCGTTGCAGCAGTTGCCGTCGAAAGGCATGCAGCTGTTCTCGCACTCAAGATAACCCGCCCCGCAAGTAGCCAGGGTGTTGGTGAGCTTGTTCTGGGCTATGCTCTTGGGAACACCGGCGCGTGCGCGTGGCTTCGCGGCGAGGGCGAGAGGCGCCACGAGAAGGATCAGAGCCTGGGCACGCATTGTGTCTTGGAGGTATCTCAGGTCGGTCCGCGGACTTGATTGATGGTCGAGCACTTGAAGCCTAGGTAGATGGCGTAGCTTGTCAATGTGAGATGATGGAAGCGCCTGAGGAAGAGAAAACCCTCCACGACGATGTTGGCGGCTGCCATGCTCCTTTTATCCTCGTGTTTCTTTCTTCGACCTCATCTCCGTCTAAGTCCTAGGCGGCACAGCAATCACGGCGAAAGGGACATGACTGCCTAGCTGGGCTGAAGAGCCAAGAAGCTAGTACTATGCAAGTTCAGACCAGGGGAGTCATAGTGTCGAGCCGTCTATATAGCACGATCATATCAGGCCGCCCTATCGCAACTAGCCACTAAGATGTTAGCGAGCCTCGGAAATCTTGTATGGATTCGGACCAATTTCTCGCCGCACGACTATTTTAGAAAGAAAAGTCTAGCTTAAGCTTAATCCCCAGTCTCCTAAGCGAGATATCGTCGGCTCTCGGTTCATCGCGGTTCGGTGAATAAGTACTGACTAGCGTCATTCATTCGCTGTCAGTTATCACATTTGGCAGCGTCTCAAACTTCCATTTCTGCCATCACGTTCGCTTTTTGCTGCACCTTGCTTTTTTCTGCATGTCAACATGCAATGTGTCACGCGGCGAGACGGTAAGCACCTCCACCTCCGGGGCACAAGCGAGTTATACCTACTGAACTGTGAGCGAAAGCTGAACGAGACCCCCTGAACAACAGAAAAGCCCTAGTCGGTCCTCCCCGAAAAGTTTTCACCAATAGAAAATCGTCTGATGAGATATCAAGGGGCAGCTAGCCTTATTAGCAGACATGGGTCCGTTGGGCTGGCATAGCCGCACCCGCGGTACCCTAGTCGAAATCGAGAAGTTAATTTTGACTGCCAAGACGGCGAGACTCATCGGGCGTCCTATCTCGCTACTTGTCTACCTAGGCATCCACGCCGTTGTTGGTTGGTGTTGACTTTTCTTTTTTTAATTCTTTTCTTCGGTCAAGCGGTGAGGTTCTGCTTTGGCGTTTCGCGTGGTTGTCGCGACGTAAATTTCCTTTTCTATACTCTAGAGCTATTCTTGTTCCGAGACTAACGGCAAATCTGACTGAATATGCTTTCATGGCAATGGGACTAAGTGGCCTACACCAACGCATTCTACATTTCAACAGTTACAATATAGGTGGATAATCGTTACCTGTCTTTCCTTTGGCGGGGAGTTCTGCCATGGGCCGAAGGCCTACATGTTGAGGAGTTTGCAGATTTAACCCCTAAATTCAGGGGGTGAAGATCCAAGATTATCATGCGCTGCGGATTATGCCTCTATACTCAACATGTGTCACCAGATGACGCTGGTTCAAGTGAGAATCTCGAGGAATAAATCCTCTGGAGATAGACATGAGTTGATCTACATACATCCCAAGGACTAATTGAACTTCGGAGATATGTCTATCGCGTCATGCAGCCGTTTAGAGACCTACGAAAGCTTTAGGACTGAGGGAAATACTCTTCACAACTGTCGGAACGATGAAATCCTCAACGCCGATCTAGACAGCTGCCTTTTAAACTAAAAGACAACAGCCCAGCTAAACTCTATCTTGGCTGTCGTCTCGATACGGACCATCAGATCTTGCAATCGAGCCTTGTGTTAGGATGAACCCAACTCTGACAAACTCTAAGAGGCATGGTAGCAGGCGATGAATGACGAAGTCTAAACTTTACTGCTGATGGTGCGCACTCGAATGAAGTGCTCAAACACGACGAGATTACACAGAAACTGGATACTAGGAGCTGGATCTATTTCATAGGAGACATCTACCTGGCTTTATACGAGGTGATTTCGGACACGATCCCACATCGATCTGCCGGGAATCCAACCGTCTCTTCGGGTACTATGAGTCGCATGTCTGGCACAAGGAGGACCGTGGCTTGCCAACATGGTCCGCCGTTTCTGAATGGCCTGTCGGCAATCAAATAAGCTTGAGCGCTGCAGCATACATAGAGCCTATTCTACGACTTCTTGAATATTTTTTTTTCCTAGCCAGTCCCCTTGCTGGGCAAAGGAGGGAATACTCCGTGTTTCTTTCACTCAAGGCATGACAAAGATCTCCGGGCAGGTTATCGTTCTATATGTCATGATACGTAGATGTCTAGTCCTTTCCTCGCCATCTTCCGTGTATTGATAAAGCGAATCTACGTCTATAACCTTGCCCTCAGATCTTGTCACAGCTAGGTACTAGGTAAGTCCAACCATATCTCGAGTGCCGCAGCGACAAGAAACCCCCATCGTCACGGAACGACGATCAAAGGTCTATCAAGATGTCCATCTCCGCAGCCGACACGGTCACCAACTCCATCGACATCACGAACTACACATGGGAAGACAAGGCCCTCTTCGACATCGACCTAACAACACCTTACCAATCGCCCTCCAGCACCAGCATCTCTCGCAAAGTCCACTTCGTCGACGACGACGACAACGACAACGACAACGAGTACCCGTCGGGCCCAAAGCTCTACCTGGTAATCCTCTCGCTCTGCCTGGCCGTGTTCCTGGTAGCGCTCGACCAGACGATAATCGCGCCGGCGCTGGGCGCCATCACGGGCGAGTACGGCAGCGTCAGTGACATCGGGTGGTACGGGAGCTCGTACCTACTGACGTCGACGGCGCTGCAGCCGCTGTACGGCAAGGTGTACCGGATCTTCGACATCAAGCTCGCGTTCCTGGGCGCGGTGGCGCTCTTCGAGCTCGGCAGCCTGGTCTCCGCCGCGGCGCCCAGCTCCACCGTCTTCATCGTCGGCCGCGCCGTGGCCGGCATGGGCAGCGCCGGCCTCTTCTCCGGGTCCATCGTCATCCTGTCGTACTCGCTGCCCCTGCGGAGGCGGCCGGTCATGTTCGGCATGTTCGGGTGCATGTGGGGCATCGCGTCCGTCGCGGGCCCGCTGCTCGGCGGCGCGTTCACGGATCATCTCACCTGGCGGTGGTGCTTCTACATCAATCTGCCCATCGGAGGCTTGGCGATGATGGTGATATTCTTCTTCCTGAACATCGCGCGCGAGAACAACCCGGACGACCAGTCGTTTCTCTCCCGCGTCCTGGAGCTGGACCTGGTCGGCGCCGTGGTCCTGATTCCGGCGATCATCATGTTGCTCCTGGCGCTCCAGTGGGGTGGTGTACAGTTCCCGGTACGTGTTTTGGTTTCGAAGACAGTCGAGAGGGGATCATAATTCGGGTTGTAATGCTAACTCTAGACTTTGCAGTGGGGTGACAAACGCATAGTTGGTCTCTTTGCAGGCGCTGGTAGCATGGCATTGCTTTTCATAGCCATCGAGCATTACCAGCAGGATAAGGGGCTGCTTCCCCCGAGGTTCTTCAGGGATCGCAACTTGCTCTGCGCTATGTTGGTTAGTACTGTACATCTTCACGGTCACATACTTGCAGGAGTCACTAACATTGGACGGCGCAGTTCGCCCTTTTCTTTGGCGCATCTTTCTTCCCCCTGATTTTTTACCTCTGTAAGTATAGCTCATCCTCCTCTCGTATCAAGTACTCTATTGCATATGTACATGGCTGACCCGTATCCCACAATATAGCTCTCTACTTCCAAGCAATCCAAGGCGACAGCGCCGTCGAAGCCGGCATCAAGCTCCTGCCGCTCCTGATCTCCGTGGTAATAAGCTCCATCGTCTCCGGCGCCCTGATCACCGCAACAGGATACTACAACCCATTCATCCTGATCGAGATCGCCATGGTCGCCGTCGGCGCGGGTCTGATCACCACGTTCGACCAGCACACCCCCTTCGCGCGCTGGTTCGGGTACCAAGTCCTCGACGGTCTGGGCGTGGGCGTGGGCTTCCAGGCCGGCGTCATCGTGGTGCAGAACGTGGTCTCGCGCGACCTGGTCCCGCAGGCCACGAGCTGTGTCCAGTTCTTCCAGTCGCTGGGCGGCGCCCTGTTCATCGCCGTGGCCCAGACCGTGTTCCAGAACGGGCTCGTCCAGGGCCTGAGGGAGAACGCGCCGCACCTGGACCCGGCGCTCCTCACCCACAGCGGCGCGAGCCAGGTTCGCGAGGTCCTGGCCTCGGCGCACCAGGAGCGCGCTCTCGACGCGGTGCTCGGCGCTTACATGCACGGTCTGCGATACACGTACTGCATCTCGGCGGCGGCGGCTGCTATCGCTTTCGTGGCTGCGCTGGGGCTGCAGTGGAAGAAGATCGATAAGAAGGAAGGCTCCGTGCTTGCGAGGGCGAACTATGCGGATATGAGGGCTTGTACGCCAGCTCCCGAGTTCGATGCTCTATTCGAGGGTGCTGGTGAACTGCACGCGGCGGCGAAGCTACGGAGGTAATGGTCGGTATATGCGATTGATTTGCTGTTGGATTTCAATCTAAGCGTGCACTTTTCCATCTATTAAAGACCCTTTGGATTGGATATTTTTGTGTAATTAGCGATATCTGCCGGGGAGGAAGCTTGACGGGTCAGTAAGATAGATCCGGTGTCAGTCGTGTGGAACCTCTCACGCAAACCAACGTCTACCTGAATCAGTCAAGATCAGTCATAGTCGAGGTTGGGAGTCATCACTGATGCAGCGTCACGAAGATTGATGAATCCTCAAGCAGACTTTTTATTAGCCATAAAGAAAGCTTTAATCCGGAGCTAGAATTAAATACAAGCGCAATTCATTGATAAGCAACGCTCACCCTCATAACCACTGCCATAACAAATATTTCATTACACATCAATTAAAATTTTTTTTTTTTTTTTTTTTTACCGATGTCCGTCAATAACTTTCTTAGTCGATCCTTTTTTTCTCGTTCCCTTTTTTTGGACGAGGAGAGGGGAGAAACCACCGAGTCCTTCCAGGAGGCTAAAAGCCCCGGCAGGCTATGACACAACGAGTCTACGCCAGTCTTTAAATGTAGTACATGGTATCTTTTAGTCTGGGGTGAACCTCGACTGAAGGCACATTGACTGAGCTGTTCGTAGACTGCGTCTCAGAACGCTCGAAGTAATCGGCGAGGTACAATCGCTGTCGAGTGCAGACAATATCAGCGTAGTATGCTGGAGGGCATATGCTGACCGCCTTGGTGGCTCGACCGAAGAGGTAACACATCTCGTGCGTCAAGGTCTCGAGACCGTTGGCAGCTTCTGCTCCAAGGGTTGATCGGAAGACTTCATCTAGCAGTACCGTATAATGTGCCGGCCGTGCCGTACCTAAACAACATTTGGTTAGCAAAAGATCAGAAATCTGGGATGGCAGGGCAAGTACCTTGTAGGGCTTGATGGGCTGTCAAAAAGAAGTCCCAAACCGTGGCTTGAGTAACACCTCGATCCACAACGGTACCGTTCTTAATGTTGCGAGAACTCGTCATGTTTTGAGGATCCGTTGGGAAGAAGCGGGTCTGGTGGCGCTTCACGGAGACAATGATTGATATCTTTGGATGTTGGTTCGCCGGATATGTTCTGGCGCAAGCCTTCCGTATGAGCGGAAGTTCCAAGGTTAGTACCTGTTGGAACTGCCCTTCAGACACGCCATCTCGAAAGATGATAATGTTCTGGGGGAATTGACCTCGGTTGTGTCTGGCCCAGAGGCTCAATCGTCCGGCGAACTTCTCCTCTAGTTGCTCTTGCAGCATCTCTACCTTTCCCGTCTGAGCCCAAGCTGATGCCGGCCATTGAGCCAAATTCGTGTCGATGCTTGACACCATCCCCACCAAGCTGGGGAGACCTTCCGCGTTGGACTGCAGGTTGGTGGGGTGTGTTACGTCGTAACCCACCACCATCGTCTTCCCGTCTTTGATAATGTTGACCTCGTTGCTCAGCTTGTGGTTGATGCCACCCATCTTCAGGTTTACCTTCAGTGCCACATTGGCGAAGTACTGTAGGTTATTCCCATCCCGCTTCGTTACATTGGATCGTAGTACGCAGACAGTGGGGATCCCAAATTCAACATCCCCCAAGTACTTCACGGCTTTATACATATCAGTATCCGTTTTCTTGCCGGGAAGAACGACGAACACGAAGTCCGGGTTTTCCTTCGGGAACAGCTTAAATCTCTCCCGTAAGGTGTCAATATATGGGATTCTTCTCTGGATTCCAACCCTGAAGGGAATTTGACCGGATGAAATGGGCGCTTCAGCCATGGCAATACCCATGTTCAGGCGCATGAACTTAACAAAATTCCTCATAGAGTTAAGGACAAGGTCCTGATCGAAAGGGCGTCCCTCATCATAATCGACATGGATCCATGTCCACTTTTTGATAGGGTTGCCTGGCCTGGCAACTTTAACATCCCTCATGTTCCAAGAACCTTCGAACGTTTGGATGGTCTTAGTTCGCTTAGCGCTAGGATCAAGGTAATTAATGCTAGGCGCCATGAGTTCGCGGCCTTTGACAGTGAGGAGTTCTTTGCCTACTGCCACTTTGAATTCGGCCTATAAATGATTAGTAGTCAAATCAAAGCCCATTCGTAGCATTACTCACAAGCTTTGAGTTGTTATCAAGGCCCAAAAGTTGCCGGCCTACGCTTGTAATGGAAGATGCATTTGCGAAAGGTGATCGACAGGCAAACGTGATCATCGTCGCCGTCTCATCTGGGGTAGTCTTGCGTGCGAGTGGCTGTCCCGGAATGACCTCTAGCAGCTCGGCTGGCATATATACGGGCCTGAGATCCGATCCAAGTTTGATGACCGGGTAGTTCTGAACCGTGTGGCCGTACTCTGAGCAACAATTAGCATCAATCAATCACGACGATAGAGCATATCAGTACATACTTCGCAAGTAATACTCTGCAACCGTGCAATAAGCGTCTGCTTTCAGGCCAGGTGGCGCAGAACCCGAAAGGTAAAACGAGACATCTTTCGGTCCAGCTCCAGCAAACTTCACCTTTGGCCGAGTCGCAGCAGCTTGAGTCTTGGCATCGGTCGGCATTGCAAGTCCAGCAATCTTCTTTTCAATGATTCTTTCTTTTTGCTGTCCCCCTTTCGAACCTGGTACCACCTTCTCAGGCAGGATTCTGCAGCGGACTCGATATCCGGCTATGAAACGTCTCAACCTATTCAAGTCACCGAAGCCGAAGTCCTCCATGAGCTTGGTTAAGCGACCATGAGGGCGGAAAACGCCATGCGACACATTGACGTTCAGAAGCATCCGACCGGTCGCTGGTCTGGCACTCTGGAAATAACCACGAATGACAGCATTGAAGTCTGGTCCGCCCAATGACTGGAGCTCCGAGGAAAGATTAAGCGGAAAGTGTCGGCTTGAACCTAATGATCCAACTTGATCACTCCCTCTCGCTTGGAACCCAGTGATGGTGCTAATAGCATCAATTGCTGGGGCGTATCGGGGGAACGAATCATCATTAGATCGGTTTTCCATCGTTCGGATGTAGGACCTAAAGGCATCCATATCGATATCTGGTGCACGATCGAACGCCACATTGTACGTGTCGTCTTTGCCTTCGTCCGTATACGAAACCTGGACAATGTTGTTTTCAGGCAATGGAAGGGGTTTCACGCAAATTACTTGGGCCTTGTATTCTGTTGCGTGAAGAACATCTCTTGCGACTTGGTCCAAGGCGGACTTGATAATCTTCTGGAGCTTTCGCCCCTTGGCTTGAGGAAGGTCCTTCTCCTTCTTGTCCTTCTTTTTCGAAGAATTATCAGGAACGTCCTTAACATTCTTTTTGGATTCTTTCTGCTGAAGCGTTACTTTAAGGGCGTACTTGTAGAGCGATGGTGTTTTGACATCGAGCGCATAGTAATTGGCCCAAAGTTTGACCTCTTTACCCTTGGTGCCGAAGGCTGGTCGGCAAGGTAGATGTTCAGAAGGTGTTGAGCCCTTCTTGGCAGATACCTGGAGAGCAGCCATTTTGCTCACCATCCCTAGATCCTTGAGTATCGTGTCCTCGAGTTGTGTGATCTTCGGGTCCGGCGCAGGTGCAGCATTTGCCCTACACTTACATTAGTATTGGACCTATGATGATGATGGCGTGCTCAAAAACTTACTTGAATACCTGCTCCTCCCCTGCAAATTTATCTCCGCCGAAACCACCTCGACCGCCACCACGTCCACCGCGGAAATCTCCTCTGCCTCGTCCTCCCCGGTCACCACCACCACCGCGGCCACCGCGGTAGTCACCTCTCCCGCCTAGTCCAGAAAAGGTGGCACTACCACCACCACCTCCTCCTCCACCGCCACGTCCGCCACGATAGTCTCCACCACCACGTCCGCCACGATAGTCTCCTCTACCGCGGCCTCCGCGATCACCGCCACCACGGCCTCTACCTCCTCTTCCACGATCCGCCATATTAGTCTGTTAGGACCTTAGGAGGAGAATTTGTGCGTCTATGTACGAGACTAGACCTTGGATTCAAGGAATAATAGGTGTCTTGATAGACAATCAAGATAGAGTGCGTTGAAAATCAATGATAATACGCTAATATCAAATACAGAGACTGTGAACAAATATGAGTGTAGTTGATAGGCTTTGCTCAATGAAGGCGACACAAGTGTCTCCGGAGATGGGGTGTAGAGCACTAGGTCGCAGGAACTGCACGATGCAGAAAGTACCTAGTTGGACGAAAGAGTGGGAGGGGATAGACAGAATGAATAATTTGAATGTATGTAGGTAGGATGTATATTTATTTCTTGACAATGTGTGCGCTGGCTTGGTACATAGATAAGAAACTGGTGGCAAGTTTCTTGTACAAGCGAGGGGTCGTTTGCAATTGTATGAGGGTGTTTGACTGTGGGTGAAAACAGAATAATACTAGGATTTGATATTGGTGGTAATGAAAGAAAGCAAATGATAGATCGAGATGTAGGGTTCCCGAGACTACTGCACCGAAGCGTTGCTGGAGTACCTGTGTAGGTTGGTTACATCCAGTTACATCCAGTGTGTAGAGGATGAGAGGATGATGTGGTGGGCCTCAGCCGTTGGCAGGTTGAGGTTGGTTGTTAGAGCTCTAGGCAGACATTGGATGTAGGAAAATGCTACCTCATGAGGTACTGAGAGACAGCGGTTAGAAGCTGCCGAGAAGGTCAATATCTACCTGTCCAAGGTTCCGTCGTCCAAGCAAGTTGGCAAGGATGAGTGGTGCTTGAAAAGGGTGGGTTGCAAGAAGTCTTACGTACCTACAATAAGACTACTAACCTGATACGTGCAATATTTTACTGTAAAAGAAAGATGTGAGGAGAAAAGAACTAGGTAATGTGAGTGTACTTAGTTAGGTAAGTATGTATGAAGAGGAAAATGCGCAGAACAGAAACATAAACTGGAGTAGAGGCGGTTCGGTGGGATTTGGAAACCAAGGCCCACTCTGCCTGCCAGCAAAACGGCAGAACGGTCCCGGAGGGATCCAATAAAGAACATCACGACAAGTGATGAGGTAGGTACATCCTATCTATGTCACTTACATGTAAGCATAAATTGTAATATTCCCAAAGATTATCATAATTCCCTGCTTTTTTGCTGCTGCTGCAGTTTTGCAGGTAAACATTTCTTTTTTTTTTATCCCTATTTTCCTTTCTCTTCCCGTTTAGAGCGGTGTGCAGTCGTCTGTCTCTCTACGTACATACATGTAGGACTTCCGGCGTCTAAGTCGACGTGCCCCCGTCGGGCAGCTAAACCATTTAAGGCCCAATTTGGCGTCTTAGACCCGCCCATTTGGCTCCGTATCTGTGCCTTCACCTATCCCTGCCATAGCTGCACCCCTGTCTTACCTACCCCTCCATCGTGTTTCTCCCCTCAGCCATCTCTTGTACGCTCGCATCAAAGGACGTCATCAGATTGAAGTGGTTGTGAAAGAAGAGAGAAAAAAGACTAAAAAGCTAAGATTACAATATTTTAGACATTTCAACTGTTATATGTGGTAATTGGATCGTTGTGTTTATGTCACTTCAATATTTTCTTCGACATTATTACACGTGCTTCTAATGGAATGGTGTTCAAAAATGTAGCAAAGGCATACAAACGGGCGAATGTGCATCAAACAGGGGCCACCATGTCAACTTGTTCAAACTGAATTGTCTTTGTCATGTTACATCTCTTTCATCTGTGTCGTATACGGCAGCATAATTCTTCAGAGAACCAGCAGAGCCAGCTACTTGTTATGCACGCACAGCTTATCAATGACATGGAAGTTATGCTAGAAATGACATGTCTCTTTTAACAGCAACACTTGTCGGCTCATCATCCTAGCTACCCCATCAGTCATCTTCAAACACAAGCACCCAATGATATCTCTAGGTCTCTCCTCAATATAATGATTACATCTAATCAAGAGCAATCTTGTGAGTCACAATTTTGTACTACCAATCTAGGCCCCATGCAATCACGTACGAGATAGCTACATGTATGTATCTCATTGAATTAGGTATGTGGCCACAAGATCTCTCGTAGGGCTTGCGGAAACACGCAGATGGCTAGCTCTGTAGTTTATCCCGGATCACGACGATTACTTGGTTATTTCGCCAGAAAATGCGACGTGCATAATATGCCACTATGAGAATTGTGACTCACTCGACGACAAACGGACTTCAGCCTCATCTGTGCGTTAATTGGCTCGATGCCGGTCTGGACATCCTCATGCATGTTACAGCCGAATAAGCCGCGCCACTCTGCAGCGCAGGTTTCCGATCTACATATGGTACCTCGACGTAGGGCTACTTGTTAGAGGACGAGAATCGAGCCACATAGCACGTCTACCATGAACGGCCTCAGGCAGTCTATTGACACGTATACTCGTTAGCCCCTATTCGTCTAGACTTACCAACCACCATGAGAGATCGGAACATAACATGACTAGCAGAAGCGAATACGGGACAAATTCCGATAGAGGATTCCGTACATATTAACCCTACCCTAATCCCCATGGGGTACTACCGAGTCGGCCCGCTTAGGACTCTGGCTACGGTATCTCTCCACTGCCCATAGCTACATAAGATACTTGGAGGTAACAAGTAGGTAAGCCGAGAATTCTAATGCTTGTTCCGATCGAAAATCATCCAAGCAGCCAAGCAGCGAGGCATCATCTTCACCTCCTCAGTCGAGGACAAAATTCGCGAGGCCGGGCCCGTCGTTTGCACAACCCAAATTGATCGACGGAGCGTCATCGTGGTACAACATCTGCATGTATCGCGTGTTGTCTTTCGCTGGATCATAATTCGACGCGGAAGCATACAGCACCCACTTATATCAATTGCCGCATGAGGCCAATTTCAGACCTGACGAATACTATTTTAGGCCGTCGTTTGCTATACTCACCTACGGGCTATAATCTGGCCGCAGCTTGGTTGAGGCGCGCGGGAACCTGCTGAGGCCGTTTCTGGTCTGTCTTAAATGATGACGTACACCAAAAACTTCTGTCTTCGTCTCGACCTGCAGATACGACTAGGGGATGGAGCATGTAGTGTAACAACCAGAAAGGGACGCATGCAAGTCGGGCGTAGGAATAGCATCACTGGTTATGCCAAGACTTGAAAATCTGATAGGTAGATTTCATCGAGTAGGATAACATAACCAACTTTTGGCAATTGTCTCAGAAACACACAGACCTGGCTGCCTGGTAATTTTAACCTACATATTATCTGCCTACTAAGTATGTAGGTACCTAGTAGTTTTGATAACCAAATTGGCAGACTGGTCAGCTTGCATAGAAGAAAACAAGGATTCTGTGTCCTTCAAGGGTGGTTATGCTGTATTGTGACACCAATTCCATTGAAAATCTTGTAGGTGCTAGAAGGTAATGTCCAATTATCAGGGGTGTCGAATGAAAAGCCCAATATGAGGTATCAGAGGTAGACAAGCCGAACTTGAACGTTGAGTGGGGAGAAGAATGCTCGCCATCTGCTCCATGAGAATTGACCAATGGAATAACAGGAAAAGAAATCAAGCGAGGGCAGTTGCACCGGCACAACATCGGTGCCTACCCCGCGTACGATATAGTCTATCAAAACTTAGCAAATTATCACAGCCCGGTTAGCTCAATCGGTAGAGTACGTTCCCATCCTCCTCACAACATATAACTCTATCACTAACATCATCACCAGGCGTGAGACTCTTAATCTCAAGGTTGCGGGTTCGACCCCCGCATCGGGCTCAAATCCTGATGCGTCTCTTTGAATAGAGACACTTCGAACCAAACTTTTTTTTGATTTTTTTCTCCAATTTTCTTAGTGTTTTATTCCGTATCCGATTTCGTTTTTGGCTGTCAGGATGTCCAAGGTCCGATGGATCTTGGCCTTTAGATGGTGACTCGATCTCCCACCTTATGGACCGCCCATGTAGGAGGGAAGTCTTGCGCTTGACTGCTTGAATTTGACATCATCACCTAACGATAGTTCTTATAGACACAGTCTATATAACCAAGGCATTGGACTAGGAATTGATAAGTGTTTCGATATGTTGGTATTATACTTATGTAGATTTATCATGTCCTGCCGTCGCAACCTCTAGTATTTCCTTTTCAAGCCCAGCGACATGAACAAACTCAATTCCGGCATTCTTCAACTTCTGCTTGCTAGAGTTTTCGCTAACGAATTTCTCCGGCTCGTAGACCCCAACAAAGACCGTCTTGATCTTGTCTCCTATAGCCAAAATCCTATCCACGCAAGGTAGATTTCCACTCAATCTGAGCGAACACGGTTCCACTGTCGTATAAAGAGTGACTTGGTCTGGAAGTGCTTCACCTAGACGATCCGCTGGCACACCGTACTTTTCTGCGAGTTTCTTAAAACAGCATTCTTCCGCGTGGGTGTTTCCCGGAAGCTCTAGGGTGTAACCTGTGGCTAATATCTCATTCGAAGCCAAGTCCACCACAACAGCTCCAACTCGATAATTCGTGGGCTTCGGAGGGGATTTAGTAGCTAGAGACAAGGCAAGTTTCATATATGACTGGTGATCTTCAGCCTTTATGTTGCTAGCTTGTTGCTGGATGTTTTCTGTCATTTTTTTTAGAAGGTTTGATAGATGGAATACTGAAACTGATGAATGAATTCAGCAGGTACCTTTTCGTAGGTGGGGGAGCTCACCTTGTGTGGGTCGATCAGGAACCCCGCTACGTATGACAATTAATAATTAAAATTTAATTAACAAGGGCTTATCGATAGAGCGCGTAGACCGAAACGCGTGTAACGCGACCCTCGCTCGTGCTTCATGAAGCTCCCCTTCTTTTACTTTTCATTTCTTATTATGCTTTGAGTAATGCACTCATCAACCTCTTCTCATAATGGATAACTCGGACGATCTCCTAGAGGGCGAACCTCCTATCATCGACCCGTATGAGGTCCTCGACGTAGAGCGCACAGCGGATGAGAGCCAAATCAAATCAGCTTATCGCAAGCTCGCTCTTAAGAACCATCCAGGTAAATTTTCCAACCCCTCAGCAATATTTGCTTTATTGCGCATTCTTACATATGCTATTCTCTAGACAAGGTTCCCGAGGACCAAAAGCAGAAAGCCCACGAGCTATTCCAATCAATTGCCTTCGCATACGCTGTGCTGTCCGACCCGGCAAGACGCAAACGCTACGATGAGACCGGTTCCACATCCGAGTCCATCGTCGACTCAGATGGCTTCAGCTGGTCGGACTTCTACAGAGAGCAATACCGCGACACTGTAACGAGCGATGCGATTAAGAAATTCGCCAAGCAGTACAAGGGATCCGACGAAGAAAAGGATGACATCTTAATTGCCTATGAGCAGAACGAAGGAGATATGGACAAAATCTACGAAACAGTCATGCTCAGTGATGTCCTCGGAGATGATGAAAGATTCCGCGCAATCATCGACGAGGCTATTGCTAGCAAAGACGTCCCCGCCTTCAAGGCCTACACGAACGAGACCAAGAAGTCCAAGGCTGCACGAATCAAGGCTGCGAAGAGTGAGAGCAATGAAGCCGAAGAATACGCCAAGGAATTAGGTGTACATGACAAATTGTTCGGCAAGGACAAAAAAGGTAGCAAGGGCAAAGGAAAGAAGGGAACATCAGAGGACGACCTGGCAGCTCTTATCCGTCGCAATCAAGAGGGCCGAAACAATTTCCTCGATAATCTAGCTGCCAAGTATGGCGCGAAGACGAGCACAAAGAAAGGAAAGAAGCACGCCAGTCCAGAGGAAGAAGAACCATCGGAGGAAGCTTTTCAGGCTGCTGCAGCGAAGCTAAAAAAGAAAAAGAAGGACCTAAGCCCGGAGGAGCCTTCGGAAGAGGCTGGTACCAGAAGGTCGAGAAGGGGCGGAAGGCGTGCTGTCCCGGAGGAGGAGCCTTCAGAGGAGGCCTTCCAAGCCGCAGCCACCAAGTTAAAGAAGGGTAAAAAGCATGCGAGTCTTGAAGAGGAACTCGAAGAAGAGATTCCCCAGACTACCACTACAAGATCAAAGAGAGGTAAGAAACGTGCAAGCCCAGAGGAACCTGATGATGAGAGTGTTACTACGAGGTCGAAAAGGGGAAGAAAGAAGTAGAGCTAAGAATCAGGGGCCAGTCGGGTTGATTTTCTTTCATGGCGTTGGGCATTTGGTATCGAGAGGCAGGATGGATATGCGTTGCCTTCTGCGGGTTACTTTACCGCTTTTCTAGTAGCATAACTTTTCCCTTGACAATGAATGCGAATTTCCTCCAATTCAATTAATGGTTGATAATCGCACTTCGCCCGCCTTGTCTTAAAACTCCCCGAGGTGTTCGTACGCTATAAAGAGCCTATAAATAAGCGGGGCAGCTACCTGTACACTTAGAAGCTTTCCGCGTCTGTCGCGTCATCCAGCAACCACTTTACCCAACTTCAACTTTAAGAAAACGCGCCAACCTGGAAGTGTTGCTTTTTAGCAATCGGGTTCCGCTACCAAGATGCAATGACAAGTGCGGAACCGCTCGTATACTATCCTGCCTATTGCTTCCATCTGTCCCCAACGATAAACAAATGGTGTCCCCTGCGCGCTGCCGACATTCAGGGTCTTGATACTCGGCCTGGATTTGAAGGTATCTAGCCATTTTCAAATCATATAGATGCGATTTGCAGCTAACCATTTCCAAGGCGACAATGTATTCTTCTTCCTAAACCACCCTATTCGCTGGGTCCGTGTCGTTGGCGTCGTAGTTGCAATTGACGAGTTCTATGGCCGTCGCAACTACACGATCGACGATAGCACAGGCGCATGCATCGAATGCAGCCTAGATGTTCCGAAGCCAATTGATCGCCGGCAGCAGAATGGCGCAGGTGTCCAGCCGACAGTAGTCCCCCCTAATCCCGCTCCGGATCCGCATTCGGATATCGATGTCGGTATGGTAGTCGAAGTCAAGGGCAGCACGAGGCTCTTCAGGGATGAGAAACAGATCAAGATAAACAAGCTGCAGAGAACAAGGTCTACGGCACAGGAAGTCCAGTTTTGGAACAAGATCCGCGACTTTCGAAACGACGTCCTGAGCAGACCATGGGTCTTGGAGAAGAGAGAGGTGCGCCGATGCAAGAAGCAACACATGGCCGACGCGGATGAGGAGGAGAGGAAGAAAAAGAAGAGGAAGAATGGAGACGGCACTAACAGCGTTGTCCAGATCCGAGAGTCGAGGGCAAAAGGCTCAGATGAGAGAAGCAAGCCCTCGAAGGACGCCGTAACTAGGACGGAAGCCAAGGACTCATATATTGCAGGACAGTATGAAGCGTTAGGGCTATGAATATACCTTGGTCACTAACAATGATTGATAATATCTCCATCCACCGGCTATGATCATTTCGTGCACGTTCAAAATGATTGATCACTTGGGGCCGACATCAGTAATATTTGCAGCTATTATAGGTAGCAAACAACACGGCATCAGCTCATCTACATATACCGGTCACTCATATCTCAAGCTCACTATTAGAACATTCGCATACCTTGCTCATGCGCCTATTAGTTCTATATAGAGATATGTATGCATCTAGAACCAAGCTTGAAGTACATATCATCTCTTATATGTAGTAGCAGAAGTACCTACCTACCTATTATTAAAACGGGGCCCACAAATTCAAACAGTAAATTGGCGAATGCACCTTACAAGACAGCACATCTTTTTCAAGCAAGTAGGTAGGTAGTCCCTAGGCTTATTTCTATAGCCTCATTCTTTCCATCATACAGCCTTCATTCTAGATGCGGAAGTCGCTGCTTGAAGCACCTATGCAGTTATTTTTGGTGACTAGCGTATGGTCTAGCTGAACCTCTCCAACATCACCTTTTTTTATCAACATCCATAAGCCTCCCTTCTATCTACAAGTCCTAAGGATCTAGAGCCTCTACCCACTACCTAAGGTAGCTTTATATATCATTATTGCTCCTAATTCTATAGTTGTATCTCATACGACTTGCTTTTTATTCACTCTTCAATCTCGGCTTTCGCGACTCTATTCTCATTCCAACGAGTCCTTCTAGACTCTATTTGCTCAGATTCGTCATATAGGCAAGTCCATCAGCCCCTATTCAAGACAACACATTCCTCGCGTCACATCCTCTCTACACGTCGCTTGATACTAGTAAGCCTGACTCGATCATCACCTGGTGCACCGATGTCATTCTTGGGATCTATACTCAATTCACCCATCATGTTATTCAAAAACCACGTACAGCCCGCCCATTATGTGCTTGGGGGCTGGATTTTGGGTATTCAAGTTCAAAATTTTTATTTAATAAGCCATGCCAAATATTTTTACTACTTGATACCCCTTAACGAAAATACGAAATCACGATATCACGACCCCCCAGAATTCACGAGTTCAGCGCTGTTTATTCTGAAGAGAAACTTTTGCATAAGAAAACAATTTCCCTGCATAATAATATCCTCCTAAACCACCATGAGGTTGTACTGGATGCTAACGCTATTCCAGGTCCATCCTATCCTAACAGCCCGGCTTTGGGCTTTGAATGGTAAGGTTAAGCCACAGCATCGAGGTAAACTCGCAGGGCGAGATCAACTACGAGAGAACAATTACCCCATTACCGCATTACAAGATCCTCATCGTGAAGGGTACCAACCCGTTGCCACTATCACAAACTCCGAGTCATCAGTGATCCCAGAGGTTCGTCCTTCACTGTCTAGTGTTGAGCCAAGCACCACGTATGACGAAACGAGCAAAACACCATTCGAGACATCGAACCCGACTACTATTCCTGCAGTAACTAGACCAGACACCAACCAGTCAGACACATCTACTATGGCTCCATCATCAGATATCTTCGGGGCACCGATTGCAACCAGTGCCCCTGCACCGTATTTCCCTGTTCGAAAGGATCACCCCGTAGCCCGAGCGGGGGCCATGGGTCCTACGCCAATAGGCACAAACAAATTCTACGCCAACTTCTTCCTTGGTAACAAGACATCACCGACATATGTCCATCCGTATTCAGTGGTTTGGGCCCATGGCGGGGGACCTACATCCAGCTGGGGATTAGCGATCTCGCATATTGAAGCGAACCAGGTGGTATATGGCGAGAAATCGGACGTGACTGGAGCGGCTAAGTACTTCTTAAGTCCCGTTGGCATCCATTCCTTGTGCCTATCGGCCACGGAGCTTGGTAACCAGACCGCCCTGACGACCGACAATCTATCTGCACATTCGGCCAATGTCAACTTGCATGTTGACTCCAAGGCGAAGCCCCTTGTTACATTCCCTCTGGTGCAAGGAATGGCTTTCGTAACCGCAGTGTATAAAGGAGGGACTCCTGTTATCAGTACCGGTGTCTACTTCAAGACGGTGACGAAATCGATTAACGGGCCAAAGCAGGGCATGACCAAGTACACCTTATACCTTGAAGATGGTAAAGTATGGCATGTGTATGCCTATTCGGCAAAGGGCGATACATTCGATCTCACCGTCGTCAACAACACAATGGCTAAGGCAGCGAAACCTTTTGACGGTATCGTTCAGGTCGCCAAGGATCCCGGCAAGGCTGAGACCGTGATAGACGCCGCATCTGGCGCATACCCGGTTAATGTGACTGTTTCTGGCTCTGTGGCTGGATCAAAGGGCACATACAATTTCGACTATCACAAGGCCGGGTTCTCAAACGTCAAGCTACTGATGTACGCCTTACCTCATCACGTCGACTCATTTGACAATACCACTTATAAAAGCATCTCGACGGCGAAGCTACAAACCACCACCAAAGGAATGGCAGTTGGGGTGGTTGCAGATTCGTGGACGATGGTTGAACCGCATATGCCCGTATCGCTGGGGTTCGCCCCTTGGGATCCCGTCGATGGCGAAAAGAACATTTTGGCAGACTCGGCGATCGACACAATCCTTCCAATAGCTGCAAGCGAAGTATCTCAAAATGTAAACCAACAGTCTGATCAAAATTCGATGTACTTTAGCGGAAAGGTAACGTTGCGGCCTACTCATGTGTCAGATATCATTCACTAATGTCTTTGATAGGCTTTGGCAAAATTTGCTGGCATCTGTTACGCAATCAGCGACTTGATGAAGAATCCGGATTTGGCTCAGAATGGATTAAACAACCTCAAGGCTGCCTTTAGCCGGTTCTCAGCAAACAAACAACAGTTTCCGTTATACTATGAGAGTAAGTGACCTATGGTTGTAATTTTATTAGACTTAACTGACTTTGAAAGCTGTTTGGGGAGGGTTGGTATCTTCTGCATCCTACGCGACTGGAAACGATGGTGCAGACTTTGGAAACACTTTCTACAACGACCACCATTTCCACTATGGATACTTCGTATATGCTGCTGCCATCATCGGCTACTTCGATCCTAGTTGGCTTACGAAAGAGAATATCGATTTCGTCAACACGCTAGTCAGAGACATCGCCAACCCATCTGCATCAGACAAGTATTTCCCAGTCTCTCGTAACTTTGACTGGTACCATGGTCACAGCTGGGCTCATGGTTTATATGAGACCGCTGATGGAAAGGTCAGTATTACTCGTGATCTAATTCGGAGGTTTGACAGTACTAAGCAGTGATACAGGACCAAGAATCGAGTTCAGAAGACGCGATGCATGCCTATGCCATCAAGATGTGGGGAAAGACTATCAAAGATGCCAACATGGAAGCTCGGTAAAATCTCTTGGTCTTGGTTGTTATTTCTTTGGCTGACGAATTTCATAGGGGCAATCTAATGCTTTCCATCATCGCTCGGTCTCTAAATCGATACTACCTTTACTCAGAAGACAACGATGTCCAACCTCCGGAGTTCGTCGGAAACAAGGTCGCCGGGATCTTGTTCGAGAATAAGTGCGACCACGTCACGTACTTCGGGGCAAATATCGAATATATCCAAGGCATCCATATGATGCCACTCCTACCAAGCACGAAGCTCACGCGACCCGCTAATTTCGTTAAGCAAGAATGGGCAACGTACTTTGACCAGGGACGAGCTGACAACGTCGAGGGAGGCTGGAAGGGAATTCTCTACGGCAATCTGGCCACTGTTGACCCCCAATCTGCATGGGATTTCTTTTCGCGCAAAGATTTTGACCCAATGTGGTTGGACGGAGGTGCATCATTAACGTGGTATTTGGCCTACGCTGCAGGTAAGTTAAGGTTGGTTCCATTTTGTTCGATCTAGAAGGACTAATAGTATTTCAGCCTTCATGTGATGAGTTGACCAGCATTTGCCCCCTTTCCATCGAGGACGGGGTGTATTGTTATGCGTCGCAGCGATGTCTCGGTATATATGGATGTTGAGGAGGACAATGGCGTATTTATCAAGTTACTTATGAGAATGAGTTTTATACGATCACAAGATGATTTAGAGTCTGGAGGCTGGCTGACTTTGCAAGAGTGGTTAGGCGCATGGCATCAGCATTAGAATATTGGTAGTACTCGCATCACCTAATAAACACAACCCCCTATTGACACAATTGAGTTCTTACCCCCCGCTACTTCGTACACTAGGTAGGTAATATTTTTGTGGACATGGTTAGACGAATTGGCTATTGCAATTGCTGGAGCCCTCCTATGTATGTGTGCTTACAGTATATCTGACCTAGATATAAGAAGATCTAATCTGGCAGTCTGGTTGTTCTTGATGATACCAACGAGGAATCTCTTGCTTCTGTTTCTTCTAAACGACGTTAGTTCCCCGCTAGTTGAAGCGTTACGCAATAGATTTTCGAGACGCATTATCGATAAGACGCAAGCGCTTCGCTTCACTTCTCCAGTCCCAATTGAACGTTTCAAGGTGTACTGATCTAGATGATCCTTCCAATTGGATTTCACCTTAAAAAATATAGTACGTACCGTGCACGACCGGGAGGCCTCTTTTTACTTTCGACCAATTCCAGTTTCAACTTTTGGTTTCACAAACATTCAATTGCATAGCCACGCTTGGCACTTTATTCTATCTTCCTTCGTCATCCGCCAAAGTGTTTCTTTCGATTCGCACTTTTTCGGTATCAGCCATTGATTGGTACGGGATATCACATTAGCAACTACCGCACACTCGCTTTATCTTCCATTTTTCGTCTTCGGATGGTTCGGGTTATTGTCTTCTTCTCCATTGAAAATCCTGAAGCTGTTGGTTTCGATTAATCGTTTTGTGTTCTCGTTGGCTAGGAGATCGCACGATTCATACTCGGAGCTAAAAAAACACAAATCCTGTAAGTTTTACTTGATGCGCTTTAGTGACATGCAGAATCTCACACACCCGCACGCACTGCCCCTTGCTATCTCCCAATCCCTGTGCGTCCTTCTATCTACCGCCACGTTTTACTGCAGCTAGGTACTGCAGGTCTGTCATACATTGGAGAGCTCACCGTGTTGGGGTGGGGTGAACTCAGCCAGCTACCTACTAGCTCCAATACCAATAGCTCCTGGAGCTTAGGGATTGTACATATTGAAGATCAGACGGCGTCAACATTTCGACGGTCAACAAAGACCTGTGGAAGGATTTTTCTAACTCCATATCAGCTATTTGGACCTAGACCTTTAGGACAACTACAAGTTTTATTACGGTGTGCCTTGCAAATCTGGAATTTGCCCAGCCATTTTTCCCCCATACCAAGAAGCCCAAGACGCGACAAGCCCGACGGCGAGCTAGGAATAACCAAGCTCACCTGGCTGTGGTGGTCACAATTTGCCCGGATTGTTGTTGCGCCCAGGAAGGTTGTTCCATTTAGCATCTTACTAACACACCCTCTGGCAGAAAAGCACAAAGGGTTTGAAGCTTACAGGACTAACCTGCGCCTCGTTACTCGACAACTCGTGCACCAATTTCCGCACATTGAATCATATTCGGAGAAAGTCCCCAGTATCTCCCAATGGTGTGTAAGTAGACAGCCTTACTTTTTTTTTGAAGGGATCTTCTTGATATACATACCCAATTGTATGCCCAATTATTAGTCAGGGCTATCTCCCCCCCTTTTTCCCTCTCTCTCTTGTTACCGTTTTGTGTTTGCGCGCGCGCTACATTTCACGGTGTATCCGATGCGAGATCTCGTCGACGGACCGACCGAAACCGCATCTAAATTTATAACTGTTGGCTAACCATGACGCGCGACGATGGACCGCGATCCAGTCAATTTACCAAGTTTTCACAGCCAAATCCGCAAGACTGTGACCGGCTTGACCAGTCACAGTCTTGGTCAGGGAAATGGGGAAGCGCATGAGAATACGCCTTTGTTAGCAGGCAATGGCCACGGTAACGGCCACGCTGTCGCAAATGGACATGGCGAGACCTACGAGTTCTTTTTCGATTCGCAACATACCCCAGGTACCAACAACCCAAAGCCATGGGTCAAATATCCGGCCCATGTGTGGCATATCACCAAGGCCACTTTATTGAGTAGTACGTTAACCACACCTGAATCCCCGAGTACTAGTGATGCGCTACTAAATCCGCACGCATAGGTCCGATCAATATTCTTCTCGTCGCTGTGCCCATCGGCATCATTGCTGGCAAGACTGGATGGGATCCGGTTGCTGTATTCGTCATCAACTTTTTTGCCATCATTCCTCTGGCTGCAGTGCTTGCATTTGCGACGGAGGAGATATCCGCCAAACTTGGCGAGGCTCTGGGTGGCCTGCTGAATGCCACTTTCGGCAATGCTGTGGAGTTAATCGTAGGACGGCCCCCAACCCGCAATTACGTGCATATCGCCGGTACTGACAGCCTTCCCTGCAGGTTAGCATAATTGCATTAAGGGACAGGCAGATTGAGGTGGTGAAGTCTTCGATGATTGGCTCGATCTTATCGAATCTATTGCTCGTCATGGGCATGTGCTTCTTTTTCGGTGGCATCGTCAATATGAGGGACGAGCATGGTCATGGCCAAGAGCAGTCCTTCCAGACCATTACCGCCCAGACAACAGCCTCGTTGATGACCCTTTCTGCCGCGTCTATGATTCTTCCTGGTACCGTAAGTTTTTTATTTGAGATCTGCTCAAGTTGGCAATGAATATTAATAATCCATGTAGCTGTTCATGATCATCAACGATAGCGACGACGGCGACAAGGATGAGCGCAACAACATCGTACTTTCTCTATCACGTGGCACTGCTATTATCTTGCTACTTCTCTATGTGATGTATCTATTCTTCCAACTCCGGACACACCACAAACTGTTCAGCGCCGAAGCAGGAAACGGGCAGGATGAATCCCAACTACCCATCGCCGCTGAGGCCGAAAATCTGCGACCGGCGGTGGATGATGAAGAATCCGAAGCGGAGACGCATATGAGCCCATGGTCCGCTGGTGCTGTCCTCATTGTGACAACCGTCCTCGTTGCAATCTGTGCCGATTATCTGGTAGAAAGTATCGATGCTTTGGTGGAACGCGCCCATATCAGCAGAAGCTTCATCGGTCTCATTCTGATCCCTATTGTGGGTAATGCTGCGGAGCATGTCACTGCCGTCGTTGTGGCTGTCAAGAATAAGATGGACCTTGTGAGTACCCTCCTTAAGGATCAGGCCAACTTGAAGCTTACTTATGATATAGGCTATGGGTGTAGCTATTGGCTCCAGCATTCAGATTGCTTTGTTCGTGACCCCGTTCCTCGTCGTTCTTGGATGGATTATGGATAGAGAGATGGACCTGCACTTCGAGACTTGTAAGTTGATCTAATTCGTCTACCACTTTTTCAAAATTGCTAATGCTATCTAGTTGAAACGGTTTCGTTTGCTTTGGCTGTGCTGGTCGTCATCTACACCGTGCAAGATGGCAAGTCTAACTATCTCGAAGGCGCAATGGTAATGTTCCCAGTCACTTTTATTGAAATCGAAGCTAATGTTGGATTAGTTAATGGCTCTTTACATCATCATTGCTTTGGCCTTTTTCGTCACTCCCAGTCAGTACTTCAACACCGATTGGGTTGCCGGTAAGCTCAGCAACGTGGTTGGTTCGACATAACGTCCTTCACAGTTTGCCCTCAGGGCCCGTAACATACGTGTAAGAAAGACACGTTTCTACTTTCGCATTTCCGATGCATCGTCAGCCGGTGCGCTTGGTGGTGCAGCGCATTATTCGGTATGAAAACGAAGCATTCGGAGCGATGTTCTTTTACTATGCAGTCATCTTAACAACCTTTTTTTCTTTTTGTTTATTACCTTGTACATTAGTAAGTAGGGCTAGGCCGCGAAAATAAAACAAAGCGCAAGCTGTTCATCAGAAGTTTTGGGGTTTCCTACGACTAGAAATTTTGAGTATAGGAGGCGGAGTGATTTCCTAGGATTGATTAGGGGATAGAAGCTACTAAATCCCAAGTGATTAATGCAGTGAAAGTCTTTGTAGGGAATCGAACACCCGACACCATGGATGAGTTAGCTCAGTGTTATGCTATTGTGGGGCTGGAGGGGTAGCTGCGACGAAACGTCATTAGTATAGCGTTCTTGTTCTTTGCTATATGGAGAAACTCGTATGGCCGGTTGCAGTTGCACCTATTCCCACCTCCATAGGGTATAGAAGAGTTCTCCGCCGTATGTCTTGTCTGCGCAACTTTTGTAGGATCGCCCCGCAAACATCTATTCTTCGTCCATCCATATCGTTTACGAGCAAGTATTCCACAGGTATATACGTCTAATCTGGAGGAGCTATTAAGTAGAAACGAAAGATCTAACGCTTCAAGCGTATAGGCGCTTGGCGTACCTTCACAACCATGGCGACAACCACAGACGTGAATAACTACAAGTTCAACCACTCGATGTGAGATCACACAAGACATACCGTACCTACCTTGAGCCACGAGAACAAGCTACTGAACACATGGACTCAATCACAGGCTTCGAGTGAAGGACCCCAAAGCATCTGGTATGCCTCTCCGCCTCAGCACCACCGCGAACCCCGCTGGGCATCCCCGACTAACAACAGCCAACGCGATCACCTCCGCACAGTCAAGTTCTACGAGTTCCTAGGCATGAGCGTGGTCAAGCACCTGCAGTTCCCCGAAGCCAAGTTCGACCTGTACTTCCTGGGGTACGACGGAGCCCAGTCGCACTCTCGGGGCAACAGCACGTTCGACCGGGAGGGGCTCATCGAGCTGACGCACAACTACGGCACGGAGCACGACGCCAGCTACCGGGTCAACAGCGGCAACGCGGAGCCGCACCGCGGCTTCGGCCACGTGTGCGTCGCCGTCGACCACATCCGGGCCGCGTGCCAGCGCCTCGAGGACGCCGGCTACACCTTCCAGAAGCGCCTGGCGGACGGCCGCATGAAGAACATCGCGTTCGCGCTCGACCCCGACGGCTACTGGGTCGAGATTGTCAGCTTGAAGTATGGGTCCAGGGGCGCGGACGACCCGGAGGAGCAGGGTGTTGAGACGGATGTTGGGACGTATCGGATGGTGAGTTCTGTTGTTTCCCCATCTACCCATACAAAGCAGTCGGCTTTATTCCGT
Organism: Hypoxylon sp. CI-4A; assembly: GCA_002120315.1. Lineage (NCBI taxonomy): Eukaryota > Fungi > Ascomycota > Sordariomycetes > Xylariales > Hypoxylaceae > Hypoxylon > Hypoxylon sp. CI-4A. The sequence goes on from KZ111523.1 coordinate 665,128, forward strand.
GAGGTTGAAGGGCGTGCGCACTAACGAAGAGAGGTAGAACCACACGATGATCCGGGTCAAGGACGCCGAGAAGTCCCTCCAGTTCTACCAGGACGTGCTGGGCATGAAGCTCTTCCGCACCGTCGAGCAGTCCGCCGCCAAGTTCAACCTGTATTTCCTCGGGTACCCGGGCGCGAAGGGGGTCCCGGAGAACGGGTTCACGGCCGACTACGAGGGCTTGCTGGAGCTGACGTGGAACTACGGCACCGAGAAGGACGAGGCGTTCAAGTACCACGATGGCAACTCGGAGCCTCAGGGCTTTGGGCACATATGTGAGTTTTGGGATTAATTCCTCTCGTTTCCGTTATTTTGAACATGGTACTGATAGCTTGTTAGGCGTTTCGGTCGATAACCTCGAGGCGGCGTGCGCGCGGTTCGAGAGCCTGCAGACGAATTGGAAGAAGCGGTTAACGGACGGTCGCATGAAGAATGTCGCTTTCTTGCTCGACCCCGATGGATATTGGGTTGAGATTGTGCAGAATGAGCGTTTCTCCGGACAGGAGAACTTTTAAGTCTGACTATTGGGTGGTGGAGAGCCTAGATCAGCTACTATGTGACATGACATCTCGCTGATATTATAGTGTCTAATTAAATAAGGTGACGTAAAAGTGACATTCAACGAATTAATGCTGTTTTAAAGCAGTCGTATGACCACTTCGAAGGAAGGGAAGTAATTACTTGCGATAAATGGTAGAAACGATGAGATTATTCCGAGAATGTATTCTCAAGATGGGTCAATTACAGTGGATGGACTTGTACTGCGTCACCAGTCAGTCCATCAAGGTACTCATTGTATTCCTATCTTGAATAGGTGGGATCGTCAACTTGACTACCCCCTGAGTCATTACGCCGTTCCTCTTGTTCCCGAATTCGTTGGCGTTCGGCCTTTTCTTTCTCCTTCTCCTTCTCCTTGAACAAGCCGAGCAGACCTATGTTATACAATGTCTTGAATACTCCAGATAGAACAAACGCCACCCAGAACAAATTTCTCTCAACCAGAACCCCTGTGAGTACCGGTCCAACACTCTGGGCCATGGTCTTGACGACATTCAGGGCCCCCATAACAGCCGTTCGCTCGCTCGGCAGAATGATGGTGGCTAGAAAGGCGGAACGCGGTCCGGTGTCCATAAAGGACAAGATGGCGTTTATGATGAGGAAGGTCAGTGCTAGATTTACGTCGTTGACGCCCGTGAGGGCTCGGAAGATTTGCGATGGGATGTTCGTGAATACCATGGTCTGGCAAGAGTGGGTCAGCGCGAACAGTCCTTCGACCTAAGGTGGAATTTGAGGGTAAGGGAAGATATGGAGTACATACATTGACATTACCGAACCGCTTGGCTATAGAAGAGGCGACGATCATGGACGCACCGGAAAGAAACTGGGTGACGAAGAATATCGAACCTAGTTTTCCCTCTTCGATACCAAATTGATATTGGAAATAATACGTAGTCCAGGACCTGGTAATGATTAGCCCGCTTGCGGCTTGAGAGGTAGGTAGCTCCTATGCTGGCATCGCTTACAATGTCGCAACTCCGGTTCCAAGAGAGTTTATAGCGAACAGAAGGCACAGCATTATGACCATGGGAATGCTCTCCCTACTAATATCCGGTAATAACGAGTATATCCCTCGCTTACGAGATGGGCTGGCGTCTTCCTCGCTCTGTCCTAGTAGTGGTGCCGTTTCATCATTCCTTACACCGTTCTGCCGTTGCTTTTCTTCCGACTCCGACGCGTGGCTAAGAAAGACAATCATAACCAGTTTCACCAGTCCAAGGATGGCGTACCCAACAAAGACGAGGCGATATGCGGAGAGTAACTCCCAGTGCAGCGTATCGGTCAGATGTTGAAGAACCCAGCCGCAGACAAGGGAGCCGCACGCAGCGCCGACTAGTCCCAGGAGATTATACCAAGCGTAGACGTCGCTCCTATTCCGAGGGTCAATCATCTGGGCCACAATGCTCTCCTCGATCGCCCGGAAGGGACCAATCTCACCGCCGCTTCACGGATAGATGCTCATGTCAGCAGAGAATCCTACGTAGCCCTGAGGAAATGTGCTTGATAGAGACCATTCATATGTCATACATACCTGGGACTGATCACGCCCACGATGGCAGCAGCCAGAAGCACCCAGTAGTTGGCGAAGAGCGCAAACACGACACCGCTGGCCGCCATCATGACGGCGCCCAGCGCGAGCACGGCCCTCCGGCCCAGGGCGTCGGCGAACAGCGTCAGGAGGAAGCTGATGCAGATGTCGCCCGCGAGCGTGAGCGTCATGAACAGCCCGATCTCCGTCTTGGCGACGCCCAGGCAGTCGAGGAAGGCGACGAAGACCAGCGTCGAGATGCCGTACGCGAACATGCGCGCGAAGCGCTGCAGACACAGCAGCTTGACGTCCCGGGACGATGCGTACATGGACACCAGACCGAGCTCCTCTAGGATGCGGAGCAGCAGGCTGTCCTCCTCGAGGGCTTCGGTTGGTGGCGGTGGGTTGGTGGTGTTCTCCATGGTGAGAGACTTGATGCTCTGTTCAACGGCTCAGAACTGCAATGGATTGAATCTTGACGCTGTTGTGCGTGATGCGTACAGCACCAACCTAGGTATGTAGACTAGATCCAACTCTAGAACCATAGCCTTGATAGATGCTAGAGGCAGGACGGGCCTCTTGAGTTGGATTAGTAACACAATCCAGGCAGCAGGATAACTGCTGGGCGCTGTAATGGAACCGGAGTTCTGAGCTGACGCTGTCGCTCTCATTGGCTCGAACAGGTGGTGACGTTCTGTCGATCACTACGGCGCATAGGTATTCAATAAGGAGGTAAGAAGGGACTCGCTGTTGTGAAACGAGCATTCATCCTGTCTGGTAGGACGGTGGAGGCTGTGTAAGCGAGCGACGGGTCGGTTTGTGATGAAGGAATGGCGAATCATCTTCCTCATATCACCACAAGCAGTGGTGAGCGTGACGAAAATGCAGTGCAGAAAAGAGAGCCAATATTTCAAGCACCGAAAAGCCAAAGGTATTATCAGAGTCTGCTCGGTGTAACGCTGGCTTTACGCCATATCATGAAAGACGAGAGAAGAGGAGCAGCTTTGAACTCGAAGCTCGAATTCCGGAGTTTTGTAGCTCGGGGGCGCAGCGCGGGGTGGTACTGGGCGGTGTGTACCTCTGGCAATTGCTAGGCGCCTATGTATTATTTCACTGCCCGTTTCATAGGGCGTTTAGGGGGCAGGTTCTAAAGTTCAATGCTTTAAAGAAAAGGATTGTTGGATGTTCATTTACATTCGCGGGTATCAACCTTTACAGTAGTAGCAACAGTATATTAATGGTTTAGTACTCATCCCCTTACTGACAAAGATACATATATACTAAGTTCTAGATAATTAGAGTCTATATCGGAAGTGCTTATTCTGCTTGTCTGTCAAATCTTCAAAGCCCTCCATCAGCTCTTCTTCCACTTCAGCATGTTGGCCCAACCGATCTCGCTCTCTATTATCGAGCCAGCACCACAGAATATACAACCCTTGAAACACGACTACAGCACAGTATGTACCCAAAAGTCCCTTAATAGCAGTCGGATACCTTGGTACCTCCTTGGACAGGAACAGATGAGGGCCGATGATACTGCGATTATCGTTAGTAGCTATCATACCGACATGTCTGAAGCTCAACTTACTTTCCAACCACATAAGTGACAAAATAAATACCAATGACGGTACTTCTTTTGGTGTGACCCGCTACGTTAAGACCTGGAATCGTCCAACTCAAAACGACAGGCGAACCAAGTACGTTTTGTAGCCAGCACATGGCGACAAGAGCATAGCGATGTTCGATATCAATCTTGAGAATGCCCACGAGACCAGCTATCCCAGGCAAGCATCCAACGATGACAGATACGCCCACCATATTCGGGAGTTGCGAGAGCCACCCGAAGAAAAGACAAAAAACAACTTCAAATCCGCCTCCTGGAGCTTGTAATAGAGATGCTCGGAGCGCGTCAAAATTGAACCCCTTAATGATGGCCGACATGAAATTCGTCACGGCGCCGTTGAGAATTCCGAGCGCCATTCCACTCGTCCACATCAAGTAACATTTTCCGTCCAGAAGCGCCTCTTTGATTTGGTAAGGCCTTATTGTCGCATCCTTGAGACCAATCTGGTTCTCCGAAACGCGCCAGACAGCGACAACGCGTTCGTATTCGGTTAGCATATTCGCATTGTGCGGTCCATCTGGAAGATAAAGCAAGATGACGAAGCCCCAAACGAAAGTAAGAGCGCCGACGATCTATCAATGACCGTATTAGTTTATATCGCAAGCGCCAGAGAGGAAATCTTACCAAGAAGATCAACTTCCACTGAGCAATTGTCAGACCTTCAGCAACGCCGGAAGCGTAGGCTAAGAGGGCTCCCAGAATGTTCGATACGCCGTTCGTGCACAACCAAATGGAGCTGCGTAAAGTCTGTTCCCGACGAGTCCATAGCATCGATGTCAGCAACACCCATGCCGGCGAGATGCAAGCTTCAAGCATGCCCAAAAAGAACCGAATAGCAAAGAAACCGCCGAAATTAAACACGGTGGCTTGCAGCATGCAAAGAGCTCCCCAGACGAACAACATGCCGCCGACCAATTTCCCAATGGCAACGCGTTGCAATAGCAAATTCCATGGCCATGCTCCGCCTTCGTCATCAGTGTTAGCATCTGATGTATTCCGCATGTCGAGATTCAAAAAAGAATCACCTACATAACCAGCCAAAGTACAAGGCCGAAGCTACCCAAGAGTAGTTGTCACCGGTCATGTGTGTATCCTGTTGTAATCCGTATGCGTTCGAGTAATTAAGCCTATAAACAATCGAACAGTTAGATAATGGTGTACGATGAATTTGACAGGATCAATCTTACGTCTGCTTGTCAAGAAAAGATAACATGTATGTGGTCATCATCTTCAAGAAACATATCAGTAACAATCCTGCAGATCGAGGGGTGTTGGTCCTAACAACCTACCATCGGAAGCACCAGAAGATCTAGTTTCCATCGAACTTTGATGGCATCTCTTTCAAGTTGAGCTCGGTCATACTGCAACGACTGCTGCAACATGTCCTTGCCCAGTTCATTGAGGTCATTGCGACGGTGGATAATGCGCTGGAATGCGTTTTGCTTTGATAATACATGGGTGATTCCATGTTCAGTATCAAGTGAGTTCTCTGCGATGGTATCTCCTTTCTTCTCGGACATTTTCGCGGTTACGTTTAAGGTGAGTCTTAGGAGAAGCAGATAATTCTTGAGGATAAGTAAAGACTATGTTAAATGCTACCCCTCTCTATCCAAACACTACCTAGTCCTGAGATAATCGCGACCTGTTCAAATATCTATGTAATAGCTATGATAAGATCCTTGCCATATTTGCCAACGTGCAGGCGTGACGTCGCTCCTCTGCGCTATCAATTACACGTGGATGCAGTTGCATCGAGGTGTCGTACCATAGTATTCGAAGCGATAGCTAGGGAACAGGGATACTATCAGAGCGATCACTCACCGAACTGACCTAGAACTCAATCCTACATGCCATACAACCATTTATCAAATCGATTAGCAGCTAAACAAAGAGATTCTAGGCTTTCAGCTTGGTCGAGGTAGGACACATCAGGATATCTGGTAAGCACCAGATAGGCGTTATCCGATTCCTTGCAGGATGCAACGATAAGGTAGGGGATGAAAACAGGTTGGGAAAGGAGATGTTGGGGTAGATTATCTGATAATCAAGCATATAGTGGATCTAGGAGATATAGAACTCCAACCTTCAAGTCTTGGGACTTTTCTACGAATGATAGGAGGGATACTTCCCCTTGTAAGGTCTCCCCATCTCCAACTCTTCGGATAGCACCATGGATTCATACCCCGCCTCCTATTAGATACGGACAGGCAAGCTTTGGGAAACGTCGCATTGCATGTCATCATGAGGGGCAACACCTATATTGGACATATTCCCATCCTCACACTTATTATCAGATGATCAGATAGCTATCTGCCACAGTTCTTGGTACTCAAAAATGGGCATTGACCAAGATTCAGTTCCCAGGAAGTCCTGGCAAGAGCTGGTGGCAGCGAAGAAGGCAGAGCAAGACTCAAGGATACCTAAAGAATGGAAGCTGAATCCAGAAGACATCCCGCCGGATGATACAGTCGATCTTCGACCTTTTGTGAATTCTTGTAAGATTCTCTCCCCGGCCGAGCTAGCAATAACTGGCGAGGAATACGATGCGACCTCGCTGGCCGCCGCCATCGCAGATGGCAAGTTTACAGCCTTGGAGGTTGTCACTGCGTTCTGCAAACGCGCTGCGGTTGGACAGCAGCTGGGTAATATGCTTACGGAAATTATGTTCGCGGATGCGATAGCGAGGGCCAAGGAACTCGACGAGGTTTTTAAAAGCACCGGGAAGGTCGTTGGTCCGCTGCACGGCGTGCCCCTGACGTGGAAGGAGTGCTTCCACTTCAAGGGGTACGACTCGACCAACGGATACCTCTCCCGCGTATTCCAACCGGCTGACCACACGTCACCGCTTCCGGAGCTCCTACAGGCTGCTGGGGCCGTCATTATTTCGAAAACAAATGTGCCCCAGACCATGTTGGTTGCCGAAGCTCACAATAATGTATTCGGGCGCACCAAGAACCCCGTAAATTCCCGCTTGACTTGTGGCGGAAGTAGTGGCGGCGAGGGCGCGAGCCAGGCCTTCCGATGCAGCGCTCTCGGTGTCGGAACGGACGTCGGCGGCTCGATCCGAATACCAGCAGCTTGCAATGGTGTGTACGGCTACAAGCCAAGTTTTGGGGTCATTCCTATGATCGGGTACTCCTACTCGGGCTGGACGGGTTCCAACACAGGAATCCCAGCCGTCACAGGACCCCTGGGGCATTCGGTGCGTGATCTAGACCTTTTCACTAAGGTTGTCAGGAACGTGAACCCTTGGGACATAGACCCTGCGGTGATTCCCAAGATCATGGAGTTCAGTCCCGTTGCTCGAAAGCCTGTCGTCGGTGTTATATACGCCTCCGGACTGACACCCCATCCACCCGTGCGCCGGGCCATGCGAGAGGCTGTGGCCAAACTAACGGCCGCCGGGCTCGAGATCCGCGAGTTCAATCCGCCGGATTTCATCGGCATCCGCGATATCTCGGAGCAGCTGTTCACGCTCGACGGGTTATCGTATGCAAAGCAAGAATTCGCCAAGTCGGGCGAGCCGGTAGTCCCCAGCGTCGACAAAATCGGGTTCTGGGATATCCCGCCCAAGACCCAGGAGGAGGCGTGGCAGTGGAACACGAAGAAAGGACATATCCAGAAACAGATGTTGGACGAGTGGAAGAGAGTTGGTTGCGATGTGGTCCTAACGCCGGCTGGGCCGCACACGGCGGTTTTGCCTGGCGATTGGACGAGTGATATCTATACTGTGGCTTGGAACGTTGTTGATGTAAGAAATATATCCATTCCATCCGCGAAGAAGCAAGGAGTTTCTGATGTGAGCCGCTGACTGACATGCGCCCTTAGTATCCTGCTATCATCGTGCCGTTTACTCACGCCGATCCAGTTCTCGACCCCGTGGATACCGACTTCAAGCCTCGACACGAGGCCGACAAGGAGAATCAGGATAAGTGCATGTTGCCTTGATAGGATGCATCTAGTATTGGAAGCAAGCTAACATGTCGACTCCAGATGACCCCGAGCTGTTCAAGGGAGCGCCTGTAGCTTTGCAAATCGTCGGACCGAGACTGGGGGATAAGCAACTGCTCAAGGACGTGGAACTCATCGATAGTGTACTGAACGGCACCGCTTCCACTTAGGACATGTCTTTTTATTTGTCGTTCACGATACGATGGCCGCTATCACTATCAGTAATAAACATTCTTCCATCCCATCTCCACTCGCGCGTCATGTAAGCCCTCACGGTCCCATCTACTTATGGCAAACTAGACGGCGGATCTTATAACAGAAGACGCGGAAATCAGAAACCCTTTGGTAGTCTAGTTGGTTATGGCGTTCGGCTGTAATTGAAGAATGATTATTGTTTACCGAAAAGTCACCGGTTCGATTCCGGTCCGAGGGATTTCCTTTTGCTAAATTTTTATCTGTTTTTACCAAGGCGTATTGAGCTTTTCGGTGTGGTGAGATGTAGTGAGATGGGGCTTGAGTATAGCGCTGATGTTAGGGCTCGACCACCTGCTTAGTGGAAGGTAAAGCGCCCTAGCTTGCGTTCGACTATCGTCAATTCGGACTTACATATTTTTCTACTCAATAATATCTGGACAGCTGGAGCCACGTGGGTACGTAGTAGAAACGAAGGGAGTTATAGGAGCTGTAACGTATCTTCTGGCTTTCTCTGGACGGCGTTGTCTCAATATTATGCAGGACTCGTAAGCCAAAAGGAACACGAAGAAGTGGGAAAGGTGACAACGGAGTTATAGATGCATCCCGCTCGATAAACACAGCTAACGGATGCTGGTTCAGGGCAAGCGGTGTTTGCTATAGGATTGCGGCTTGCATTTAGCCGGGGCCGGACCCGAGACCCAGCTGCGGTGTATCTAACCTGCCTAACTTCCGGGCCCTTGCATTGGTGAAAGCTTCGTATTCACAACCCAAGGAATCGGGAAGGAAGACCAAAAAACTCTGTTTTTACTTGGTGCTACCCAACCTTGTGGGTTAACGTATGTAGCTTGGTGGCGCGATGATGGGCTGAAATAACTGCGTCTCTGGATTTGGCACCGCTACGGCGGGAGGTGCTGTATTTAAGAACGCTATACGCTGTGGGAGCTTGCATGCCATTTTGGTGTCCTACCCTAGACACATAGTCTCTTGACTTATAGATAAATCAACGCATTTCACAGCACAAGGGATTCAATAATTACAAGTCTTACACCGAAGGAACACCACAGCTTCGACGCACCATGCAGTTCCTCCCTAAACATCTCACGACCTACTTGGTCACGATCCTCCTCAGCGTGACCAACCTCGCACACTCCTACGACGCAACGCCATTCATCGGTCCCTTAGACCCGTGGCAAGTCAGCAGCCTGCAAGTGACAACAACCGCGACAACAAGCGATGCCACCACCATCAGCCTAGCGATCCGGAACCCGAACACGGTGTCAGCGGGACCGGCGCCTTTTGCCGCGGGCGGCGGGTACCTGCCCTTCAACCCGAGCGCGGCGAACTGCAGCTTGGCGGGGAGCAGCGAGGCGTGCATCGAGACCACCGAGTTCTCGTACGGCGTGTGGACGGTCGACGTCGCCCCCGGGTTTGACCCGCGCAGCTTCGACGCCAAGTTCTCGCTGGATTATAACGTCACGCGCTGGAATAGCGTCTGGTACAAGGTCTACAAAGGAACGGGCCATTTTGAGGTTGGGATCAATCTGGACGAGGCTGTCTGCGAGGATGGGGATGAGAAGAAGAATACTTGTGTTTATGGGTTGGGTGCGGCACAGACGCCGGTGCTTGTTACGCCTACTATGACGGAGTGCAAGGGGACCTGTTCTTTGCCTTCTTCTGCATAGAGTTGGATAATAGGGGTCGTGTAAATATAGGGGATTTGAGCATATTAAAAGCACGATGTAGCTACGTCCTTCTCATATACCATGTAAACGGCACGGCAAATAGAGACTTGATTGCCTCTGGAAAAGAATCCAATAGGCGACCCATCAGTCACGACCATATGCCCTGAAGCTAGAAAATAGACTCATACTTGCGACTCGCGCTTCATGTACACCCTAAGACCGGGTGAATCGAGTTGGACTGGGGAAGTGAAGATGGCTGGCCAACCGGCGTCTTCTCGCGTGGGATTGCGCTTATTATTAATACTGAAGGGCAGAATCAATATACTACCGACAGCTCTAGAATGCCCATCGATGACATGCTCTCCAGGAACAAGAGTTATGAGGGATCCGAGCGTGCATACGGACCGTTAGCTTATATGCTGGGACGGGCTGGGAAAATGCGGAATAATGAGAGATGCATCCGGTGGGTGGTACAGCAGGATGCGCGTGAATGGAAAACGGGACGGCACAGTGTTGCAAGCTAACCTGAGTATAGGAGATCTTGGATTGCCAACGTTGTAATAGTAGTTGGTTGTTAAAAGTAAAAAGTTGTTGACGCAGCTTGATTACGAAGGCAATGAATAAATTTATTGACTGATTGATTTTAAGCTACGAGGAAAGGGGGAAGAAAAGGGGGGAAGTGAAGGAACAAGAGTAAGAAGGGAAGAGCAAGCAAGAAGATATCCGATGAATCGGAGATAGCGGAATGCACAATCTGTGCTACAATACATTAGGAAGGCACCTTTTTATCGGCGTATTTTATTTGGTATACAAACCAATTGATTTATCTGTGACGCTCGCACGTGGTCGCTTATGACGCTAGGTTCAATGTTAGTAAACTTGGTCGTTCTCAAAACGAAGAATTAACAAACTTCATCTGCCGAAATTCTCACTCCCATCTAATTATGGACCCCCCCNCCCCCCCCCCCACTCCGCAGAACCTGTCCAAGGCTTAATTAGGATGACATCCAGGAGCCACTCGTCGTCATTTGGATTCGGCAGTTTTTCAAAGCTCCATTATGTCTATGGCCCATATCGTCATTACCACGGCCAAAGTTCCAAACGCCTGGTCTTCGCTGCCAGATCTTGTCGCCTTGGTCTAGATCCGGTCCGACTGCATGCGCTTATGGTCGTATAGAATAACACCCGACAAGGCATAAGGTATGCTGATACACATCTAGATGGTCACCTGAGTTGGCATTGGAAACTTCAACTTCAAGCGAAAAGAAAGAAAGCAACGATGTCACTGGTGATGGTCTATGCGATTTGATACCTCATTACCGACTTGCATAGCATAGTAGTATATGCCGAAAGTCGGTTGTCGGGCCTGACACTATGATCACTACCACCACCATCTCTGATCCAATCGCGATCCCTAATTCATCGACAGAGAGCCGCATGGCCTGCAAGCACCGCAGTGTCTTGTTGCTCTCAGCATGTCTATTGTACCTACCTAAATCACCCAAGTGGGAAAACCATGCTTACGTCGAGTTAGACGTGTATAGGAAAATCAATGCGCCTTAGTCCTTTCAACCATCTGCATTTCCCGAGTGTGTTACCGTCTTACTAACATCGTCCCGCAACCTAACCTCACCGGTTGATCGTCGTGGCTGTAGTCCGAAACATGGAATAATCTCCGACTCGTGGTAATGTACTTCTGTCTGACTATAGCTGCCAGATCATTGGGCTATCCATCTGCCGAAATCACTTCTAATACAGCCCAAAGTCCCAGGTCGAGCTCTTCACATGCCTATACCACTTGGCAACATGGGTTTTCGTCTCAATTTCTAAACCAGGCCATATTCCCCCCTCCCCGCTCACCTCGTCTGTTTGGCCGGAGAGGGCGGCACCCCCCTTTTTTTATTCCTCGGTGGGTCGGCGGGGACCCCAGAATCTTGGTTCGTTAGTAGCCTGGCTGGCTTGTCCCTGGGCGGGAAGCTCAAACGGGTATGTGAGATGCTTCCAAGGGTCCAGGAGCATCAGAAGGCTGATCCGAGTCATTTGTAAGCCTCGAATTGCCGTCACAAGCGTCGCGGTCCTTATATGATGTGTCCAATCGTTAAGTACAAGTGTACTCCTAACTCCCCTCGCTCACTGTCGCCATCAAACCAACCCAGGCCAATCGCAGGTACCGGGACTCTAGCCCTCGTCCAAAAATTATCAGAATTCGCCGACCTGTCTATAGGATAGCCGACAAATAGCTTCGCATATATACCCACCTTGGCACACCGGTGTCAGCAGCACCTAATATTCGGCTTACCACGCCTCTCCTGCTATTCGTTTCTAAGGCTTTGGGGGTGTCTTGGATTGCCTGTGTTGGGTGTGCAACTCTTATTTGACGAGTTACTCTCAACATCTGGGAAAATCGAAAGGTTTCAACAACCTCTCGGTGTATTATAGATATCCTACTATCCTCTTGAGGTGGGAATCTACGGTTACCATACCCTGTCTACTTCCTAGCTCACCATATAAGAGCAGATGAATCGGTAGGCAATGTTGGGAGTTGAGAACTCTATGGTTGGGAGCCTTATAGCTCACTTCTGGCTACCTATAACCGTATCAGTAATACTTGGGTGGCTGGTGCGGAATCGATACAATAATGGTCTGAACAAATACCCGGGGCCTTTCTTGGCTTCGTTGACGGATTTCTGGCGGTTTTGGGATGTCTACAACCAACGACCTGATATAACACATCGGCGATTACATGATAAGCATGGTGATGTTGTACGCTTAGGACCCAACACTCTGTCGTTTGCGGATCCAAAAGCCCTGAAGTCGATATACGGCCTCAACAAGGGATTTGTAAAGGTACGAACTGCAGATACAGCTCTTCTGGTGAAACAACTCTGACCTCCTCTGTTTAGTCCGACTTCTACATTGTCCAACAGTCGGTAGTCAAGGGACATTCCTTAGCCTCGCTTTTCAGCACAACAGACAACGATTTTCACGCGCAGTTTAGACGATGTGTCAACTCGGCGTTTGCCATGTCTGCCCTCGTCCAGTACGAGCCATTTGTTGACAACACCACGAAGCTGTTCCTCAAGCAGACCGAGGACCTCTTCGCTGGCAACCCCCAGGGATGCGATTTCACACAATGGTTGCAATTCTACGCCTTCGATGTGATTGGAGAAATTACTTACAGCAAACGTCATGGATTTGTTGAGAAGAACGAGGATATTGATGGGGTAGTTAAGTACCTCAGCAGCTTATTTCTCTATGTAGCACCGGTATGTGTAAAAATCTCATGGGCAAAGGACTTATGGAACAAGCTGACACATTCTACAAGATTGGTCAAATCCCGTGGCTCGACCGCCTCTTCCTTAAGAATCCCATCTACCTTAAACTTTCCCAGTGGGGATTCATCGATGCCACGTTCCCAGTGGCACGCTTTGCGCGAGCTCGCATGGCTGAGCGTCTTGGTCCTAATCTTACAGGAGACCCCTCGAAGCCTCTACTTCCCGTATCTACGGAAGGCAAAGCCGAACTCAAGTCACCCGATCTTCTGTCAAAGTTCCTCGCCGCACGCGATGTCCGGCCCGACTTTATGAATGACACGCTGGTGCAGACAATGGCTGTGTCGATGGCATTTGCCGGTTCGGAAACTACTGCTATCTCTCTAGCCAGCGTTTTCTACTACCTGCTGCGCAACCCGTCCTCGCTCATCAAGCTGCGGAAGGAGCTTGACGATGCTGCCTTGGCTGGCAACTTCAGCGATTACGAGACGGGCCTCGTGACGTGGACCGAGAGCCAAAAGCTACCATATCTCGACGCATGCATTAAGGAGGCGTTCCGATTGCACCCTGCAGCGGGTTTACCACTCGAGCGCATCGTCCCCGAGCCTGGCGTTGAGATCGCAGGACACTACGTAAAAGGGGGCACCATCGTCGGTGCCTCCGCATGGATCATCCACCGCCGCCCAGAGATTTGGGGCGAGGACGTGGACACATTCCGACCGGAGCGATGGCTCGTGGACGAGAACCTGAAAGGCGAAGCGAAAGAGGAACAAGAAAAACGCGTCCGCGAGATGAACGGTATGATGTTCCAATTCGGCATGGGTAGCCGGACATGCATCGGCAAGAATATCAGTTTGTTGGAAATCTATAAAGTCGTTCCCAGCTTGCTGCGACGGTTCGAGGTAAGCTTTCTCTTTCTCTCTTTTGTTCTAGCTCAAAATGCGTAGTATCAATGATAACTGACACTCGTACCTTTGGCAGATCCGCTTCAAGGACCCGAGTCAAGAGTGGAAGCTCGTGAACGCCTGGTTCGTCAAGCAGCAAAACTTCCAGGCCATGTTCGAATTGCGAGATCTGGTAAAGCCTACAGATACCAAGGAGTAAATTACCTACCTACCTACCTAGGCCGGCTGTTGTCTCAGCTCTGAGATACGTGTGAGGTACTTGTGTCGATAATGCCGAGAACCGGAAATCATGGTGTAGTTTGCAGTGCGCATAATGGGTTCACGGATGTTTGATTTGGATAATCTACGATGATGCGGGAGATAAATAATAATAAATTTTTAGAATTGGAACTTGAAAATGCAACCATTTCGAAGTGCGATGACTTGACGTCGGCTGGAATTTATCTACAATTGACCCCTTTAGGATGTGTCGCAAGTAAAATTCATTAACGCATGTAAAAAGGGTATTGGCTATTTAGGAGGTAGCTAGACTCGAGATGCGGTAGTCCGAAAATTGAAAAAGGGGGATGCCTCCACCAATGCCTCGCACGGATACGCTCATAGTCATACTTCAGCTTATTGTATTACAACTTTCCCATTACTCTTCTCATATACATCACAAGGTGGCCGTGACAAAACGAGCTCACTCGACTAACCTCCTACCTACCAACCAACCAACCTCCCTCCTAACCCGACTGACCTAAGGTATCTTATCTGAGTTCCATCTCCCATCGCCCTTCCTAGGGAAAATCATTACAAAGCATGTCGGTTGTTTTCGAAAAATAAAATAAAATAAAATATAAACAATAAGAATGTCCTCCTTCAATGATGCTACTCGATCTGACCCAATTCTTGACAAGGAACAACAGGTCTTTGCAGCACACGTAGATAGGTACATGAATGAAGAATGAAACGGAAAATGTATCCAAGATGCATATATGCATGCACAGGACTTGGTATCAAGAAGTAGAACGACGCAATATCTCCCCCGTTGTGATGAAGGAAGCGAATGTCCTCACAAGGGGAGCCGATGTCGAAACTGGGAGCGAGAGGATCGTGAATAAGGTGAGGTATCGAAAACGAATAGAGCTACGATTCTGGCTTATTCTTCTCGAGAAGTATGCGTTATCGCCTTGAGCATGCTATCACTAGAGTTAGTCCTTTACTTCATTCAACAGTGGTGGACATGTATACATACCGCGTATTCCGCTCCGACATATCCTCTTCCATTGCTCTTAAGCCCTTGAGGGATAGATTAACTTGCGCTAGCTGTTTACAAATAACAGTCAGCCTCGTTTCCGTATAAGCCAACACCTGGGAAGACATCGAGGGGAAACATGAAGTGGGTAGGTAGAAAACATGATATGGGTGGGGTTTTTGCGACTAGCAAGCAAGGATGTGTGTCTCATGGGGTACTGCGCACCGCACTCATCGCAGCCGATGAATGGTCAGGTTCCTCACCAGCTGCGGTTGCCTCCGAATCGGCAATGCTTTCGTCGTCTTTCGAGTCTGTTCCATTCTCGCCCGCGGCGAATCGACTCGCTGATAAGCCCTTTTTGGGCGTCTGCGCCGCTACCTTGGCCTGCTACTTGATTAACACAGGTGTTTCGAGATATCCTTCGAGGATATGGATTGCCCTCATACCAGTGCTTCGGCGATCTCGGCATCCTTGACCTTCAACTGAGCTTCCATCTCGGCGAACCTCGACTTGATATCAACAGCTTCCTTCTCCGCTACCTGTTTCTTCCTCTGCTCTTCCTCCACCATGGATGTGAAATTGTCATACATCTCCTTATAGTCAGCTTCGTGGCTCTTGTGCTTAGCCTCTGCCTCATTCTTATGTGCCTCGAGATCCTTCTGGGCGATGAGAGCATCCTGCTTAGCTGTTATTATCTGGTCTCCGAGTAGCTCGAACTCCGCCTTTGTCGCTTCGTGATTTTGCTTCAGTTGTTTGAAATCCTCCTCGGACTTGATCGACACCGACTGAGCGGCGACTAGCTCGTCAGCGTGCAACTTCTTGAGCTCTTCAATTTCCGCCTTTAGGGCGTCCACGGCAGACGTATCCGGCTTTTGGTTCTTCACGGCATCAAGCTCAGCCATCAATTCCACATTGTTCATCTTAGCTTCTGCAAGTTGCTGATGCAAGTCTCCAGACTCTGCCTCGAGCTTAGCAAGCTCCGCACCCTTTGCCTGAGCTTCAGACAGCTCAGCTTGGAGAGCGATAGCTTGCTCCTCAGCCTTGGCTAATGCCTCCTTCGCTGCAGCCAGCGCTGACTCGTGTTCTGTGGCAGCAGCTACATGCTTAGCTGTATCAGATGTCAGTGCGGAGAGCTTTTCTTCGTGCTCTTTGACAAGTGCCTCGATAGCCTGGACATGCTTGGCCTCGAGGGCATCGATAGCATCCTTCTGAGAACCTGTTGCGTCCTTCTTCGCAGCCTCCACTGCTTCAGATTGCATCGTGATCAACTTCTCGATCTCGGCAGAATACGCGTCGTCGTTCTCTTTCTTGAAAGCCTCAAGAGCAGAGGCGTGACTAGCCTTCGCGGTCTCAAGTTCGGCCTGTGCATCCTCAACCGCCGTCTTCAAGGTTTCCAGTTGGGTAACGTAGGCGCTTCCATCAGCCTCCTTAGTGGCTAGCTCCTCAGCCTTAGCAGCCAGCTCTTCAGCGTGGGTAGCCTTGGCTTTGTCGAGTTGCGCGTGGGCATCCTCGAGGGCGAGCTTAAGTGCCTCCAGCTGTGTAGCATGGGCATCCTTGTCGGCGTCCTTGGCAGCGAGCTGTTGAGCGTGATTAGCCTCGGTTGCCTCCAATTTAGCTTGGGCCTCTTCGACAGCAGTCTTCAAGGCTTGTAGTTGGGCTGCATGAGCGCTGCCATCGGCCTCCTTGGAGGATAACTCTTGCGCGTGAGTGTCCTTCAGCTCGGCAACCAACTTGTCCGCTTCCTGCTTCTGGGCATCGAGAGCCTCGGCATGAGCAGCCTTGAGAGCTTCTAATTCCTTCGCAAGGGCGGCCTCGCTCTCGGTTTTGGTGATCTCGATCTGCTGCGCATGACTTGCCTTGAGAGCGTCTAACTCTGCTACATGCGCATCCTTATCGGCAGAGGCACCGCTCTTGGCATTTTCCAAGTCCATTGCATGACTGGCCTGTAACGCATCTAAGGCCTTTTGGTGTTCTTCCTCCTTGGCAGCGAGAGCCGCTTCAACAGCAGCCGCGTGCTCTGCCTTCGCGGCCTCTATTGCCTGGGTGTGGCCTTCAATCGATGTCGAGTGCGTGCCAGTTAACTCTTCAAACTTAGTCTTGAGTTCGTTATGCTCTTCCTCAAGGACGTGGAATTTGCGCTTGAAGAAAGCATCGCCTTTGAGGCTCTCGATCTCCGTCTCATAGTCTTGAGATACCTGCTTTAGTTGAGCCTCATGTGTTTCATCCGAGACCTTGTGTTCTTGCTTCAACTTCTCGTATTTGTCCTCCCACTCTTTGATTTGAGTGGTAAGATCCGCGCTGGATGATACGTCCGCTTTAGCCTGGCCCAATTCTTCTTGCAGGTTAGCGAATTCGGACTTAACCTTAGCTAGCTCTTCATTGGTGGCCTCTGCAGCAGCGAGAGATTCTGCTAATTTTGCCTTCACTTCCTCCAATTCCGTCTGAGAAGCAGTCAGTGCAGCTTTGTCCTGCTCAGCAGCAGACTTCAGCTCAGCCAACTCAGCCTCAAGCGCAGAAATTTTGGAGGCATTCTCGGCACCTTCGCTCTCGGTTGATGATGTTAACTCATCGATCTTCTTTTGCAATGATTCATTAGCAGCCTTGAGTTCCTCAAGGGCCTTCTCATGCTCGCCCGAAGATGTTTTATTTTCGTCAAGCTCGGCCGCGTGGGAAGTCTTGAGGGCTTCAACGACAGCGCTATGTTGCTCATCTAGAGATTTGCGTAGCCCGGCTAACTCAGAAGCATGCTCTTCAGCAGCCTTAGCCAGAGCTGCCTTACCATCCTTCGCACCAGAATCCCTATCGAGCTGGAGGGAGTCTAACTTGCTTTGGAGGCTGCTGATCTCTACATCCTTGGCTCCCTGCGAACTGGTCAATTCGGTAAGTTGCGTCTTGTGGGTTTCGAGCTGCTCCTCAGCGGTCCTGAGCTTCTCGAGGGCTTCGGAGATTTGGGTACCCAAAGCCTCCTTTTCGGTAGCATGAGACGCCTTCAAGGTCTCCAGTAGTTGCTCGTGGCCCTCTCGCACGGCGTCTTCTGCACCCTGGACCCCATTTACTGCACTATCGATCTTCCCCTCAAGCTCAGTGACCTTAGCCTGCGAGGTAGCAACCTGCTCTTTCAACGATTCAACCTCTGATTCTTTCTCTGCGAGCTTCGCTTTCAAGTCTTCGACGTCCCTCGCAGCCGTAGCGGAAATAGTCGAGGATGTAGAAGGGCGGGGTGCATGCCTCGCAGTGCCAGTAACTGCCGGCGAACCGGTAACACTAGACAAGCGCTTCCTTGCATCGGGAGCGGTACCAGGGGCTCCGAGTCGGGTGGTGGTAGGGGGTCGCACCGAGGCTGCGCCGCCGATAGAAGGTCGCCCGAGAGTGCTAGTTCTCCCAGTCGTGGTGCTGGTTGCTGGCGAAGGCTTCCTTGCGGTGGTGGTGGTAGGAACACCTGGTCTCGCAGTGGCCTTCCCAGGAGAAGTCAAGTTACTTGGAACTGTCGACGTTCGCCGCGCAGCAGAAGTCATGCTCGGTTTCTTTTTCTCATCTTCCGAGACGGACGGCTGGGCGCGATGAGTCGCAGTGACGGTGGTGGTGGGTTTCTTAATGGTGCTTCCAGGAGGAGGACGAGCGGGAGGCTTGCTCAACCCACCACCAGCGCGAGCTGTTGCACTTGCAGCTGTCTTCGGGGCCGTTGTTGTACCGGTTGTTCCTGGGCGACGAATAGTGTCAGTTGTTCCAGCCGGTCGCTTCGTGGCCGCGGCGCCCTCTGGCTTGGTTCCATTGCTAGACTTAGCCGAGGATTTGGGCGATTCAGTAGCGCCAGTACCAGTGGTACCCGCGGTCTCTTCGCCCGAAAGAACCGACTCCTCGTGCTGAACAACCTCGAATCCCTCGGCGTCAGACATGGTCGCGGTGATTACGATTTTTATAGGAAGGATGTATTGTCACACGTATCGAATCGGTCGCCTATCGAATATTCGTAGGTCGGGAACCCGAGTAACACAAATACTACCGATCTAACTATATGTTAAGGTGAGCGCGGTTCTGGTAATTGTAGAAAATATAATTGATGATATCAATGGTTGCGGGAGTAGATGGGATGGTGGAGATGCTATAATAGCAACAGGATAACTTGCAGCATGGATTCGCATTGACCATGAAATCCATTAATACTACGATCAACTATAATTCGCAGCGTCGACACGTCACATAAGGGAGGGGGGTTCAAGCGTCGTGGTGGTGGGCTGAATCGGGTATTGACTGACCTTTGCCTTGCGCGAACGAACTCCTTTTTTTTCTCCCTTCCTGCAGTGGTTTCTGAAATTAAACGCAAATAAGCGCCACTGATTATTCTCAGCAAAAGAAGTACAACCAATACTTGTACTTCTCCTTCAGTTCCTAAGCGCGTTGTAAACGACACAGATTCGGAAACCCAAGCAAACGCGATGGCCAAGCAACGAACGTGATTCGCTCTTCGCGATAGAAATATTCAATCGGTACCCGTTCGTGCGCGTGGTGGTGATCGTTAAAAAACGAGAGAGAAACGAAGATGTCGAAGAAGCTGGTAGAAAAAATAAAGGGAAAAAGGGTAGGTGACCACCAAGTTTTTTGCTTCAGCGTTCCAAGCCGAACTCCCTCGACCAGCCTAAGCAACTGGGGCTAAACCCCGATAGGCAAATGTCGTTGGAGGGGATCACCTATCACAAGGGTCTCAACAGGGGGTTTGCAGGGGTCAGGGAGGGTCAGTGTCATTGAACAATTAGAGCTCTAAAGCTTCACTAAAGCTCATTGGTGTTACTGATTCGGGTCATCATAATCATTAACCAGCACCAATTAAGCTAGACCTGTTGGTACCTACAGTTCGCTAAAGATAACTAAAACAACCTTCCATATAGTGGACAATTTTAGAGACTCAATTCCCGTACTTCTATTAATCCAAACAACTGGTAACGAGTATTAATCTAACTGTGGCAGCAGGAAAATAAAAACAGGCCACACAAACTTGATCATCTTCTTTTTGCAAAGGTAACATGCCTCAATTTCTTTTTTTTTTATTGCGACGTCGCCATGCTACGTCGTCTTGGCCATTCGGATGCAAATTGATACGTCAATCCCATAATCAATCGGCGGCGTAGGGGTTCATTTCGTTCGTCCCCTCGTTCAGTGGATCTGCGCTACTGTACCTCTTAATCGATTATAACATAAAATAAAATAAAATAAAAACAGCGCGCAATTGCAGCCGAGGCTACTACCGACAGAGCGCCCAATGCGCTGCTAGTTTACCTCCATTACTGCTAGGATCACGGCAGCCCGCGACGAGTAAGATTCACTAATCGACGATTCTGCAACTAAACCTCTCCAATGCAAAGCGCATCTGCAACCATTCACGACTGAGGGATAAGAGTTCGGGGATGGGGTCAAAGAATGGACCAACTGTAGTTCGTTTCCCCAGCATACTGCACGATGCATGTAATATATAGTTGACTTGTGTTGGCCTCCTATTTGGCGCTGCAGACCTGCGACAACGTCTAGAACGCTGCGCCGATGGTGGTATCTCAAGCACCACAAGAGCTAAAAACAAGATATTTTAGTGAATTAATTGCCTCACAAGTATAAATGCCCGGATCAATCATGTTCAAGGCGCACGGAACCGCGGATTGGAAAACTATCGCATGCTGGCTATTAGCTATTAGCTATTGGCTATTGGCTATAGGAGCTCATGTTGTTACCTAGGTAAAGTAAAGTAAAGTACCGTACAGTGCATGGAAGGGTGTGTGTCATTAACTTCAACTTAAGGAGCAATCCAGCTCAATGGGACCAGGTACGCCTATAATTCTGCATGACCTCTTGAATATGTGCATTTCTATCTGCAAGTGACTGCTTTGGAAGTGCAGCCTCAAGCATAAGGTCCAGGAGTTCTTCGGTCATGGCCTCCACGCTTATAAGGCTTCTGGCGAGTTCCCAGCGAACCTCGTCTAGATCTAGAAGGTTAGGATAGGTTTGCTGGATCTTCTTGAAGAGATATGTTTTCTCCTCGAGTGTCCACTCATCATCATCTTCTTCATCTTTTTCCTCCTCCTCCTCCTCCCCTTCCTCAGGGAGTAATTTTCGGGATGGTGCTCGGGGTGGTAGAGCATAAGATGAGGCTTGAGAGGATATATGTGAAGGCACCTGAAGAGAAGGTATTCGGTGTGGTGCTCGCTGTGGTGCGCGGGACGATATTTGAGACGCGGGCGACTCTCGTGCAGATGATGGCATTGATGATTCCGGAAATGGTTTATGAATTCCTCTAATGGACATCAAGGATCGCCATTGTCGTTCTTCGATAGATCTTTTTCTCTCTTCTTCCTCTCGTAGCCGTTCAAGCTTAATCTCTTCCTGTCGTTCCATCCTTTGTTTGCGCTTCCGGCGTTCCAGGACCCGTCGATCATCCTCCTCCTCAAGCGCATCTGGGGCAGCATTTATAGTCGAACGCAACCCCTTTAAAATTCTATCGAGTTCTTCGTGTTTTGCCCTTGTAAATTCCGGCTGCTTTGATAAACCGTCAAAAGGGTTTCCAGAGGAAGCAGGCGAGTGTTTTCTCAACTCCGAAAGAAACGGACGGTATAAAAGTCCAATCCACGCGACCACTCTCCTAAGCAGCTCAGTCGTGGCAACTGTAAAAGATGTCCGATGCCGATGAATACCGCCAAAATTCCACGCAGATGCTAGAACATGAAATAACAAAGGAATAACAAGCAAGGCTATTTCCTTCATTATAGTCTTGCGGTATTTAAAGATGTTCTCCCGTGGTGGAATGGATTTTTGACCCGTGAGTATTCCTCGAATGCTTTCAATGGCAGGCTTAATCTTAGAGAAATAATATATAAGTAGGTTACTATGTTTATTTAGAAAGGCGTTCTGTTCCGCAATTCGAGGTGCCCTCGGTGTCGCCTTGAATAATCTCTCAAGTTTGGCTAGGAGGCGGAGAAGAGTTTGGACAAGTTGGATCTCTGACAAATCAATGTCAAAAGGCCGACTAGTCCAATCCGTTTTCGTTCCTGCCCAAGCTTTGCGGCTCATAAGCAGAAGCGCCTCGTCCAAGCTAGAAGAGTCAATATGTACTACGATATCGTCTTCTTCAGGGGGGCCTTCGAAATGCTCTTCTTCATCTTCGAAACCCTCGGGGTACTCATCTCTGAAATTCGCTACATCTTGGGCAAATGTCTCGGTGGATAGGTCAATGTCCGGAAGACTTTTATTGTCCGCGTTAGCTTCGTCGTCATATTCCGAAGCGTTGCTATCTTCGGCATTTTCAAGGGCCTCTTGCTCTGGGTCTGCTTCAACGCCATCTGTCTGTCCCAACACAGAAGGGTCGCGATATTCACTTTGTTCCGGGAGTTGAGGGTGTTTGACACCATTGGATTTATTTGATCGGGGTAGCTGGGCATGTTCAGAAGAACGCAGATGAACTTTGATGCGCTTTCCTTGGGATCTTGAAGAATTCGTTAGCTCTGCTTGCTCAACAGGCCGCGATTGTTCAGGCGAAAGAGGCACTTCGTAAACATCATATTGACGTTGGATCTCGGTTGAATTGTCATGCGTTTCTCTATCATCTGCTGCTACGGGTTCTGGTATATGGGCTTCCTCACGTCCATTCATGGATTCGGATGGGCTTCTGTCCGACCTGGACGTGTCGGCTTCGAACTGGTCTTTCGGTCTTTTTATGTCCCCGTCCGCCTGCTTCGATTCGGTTTGTAGATCATCTTCATTTTGTATTCTCGTCTCACCAAGTACCTGTTGGTTTCCTCCGTTCTGTGTCTTTTTCAACGCAGCCATAACAGTGTTCATCAAACCAACAGGTACGTCTTCGGGACTAGGTTCTCTGTCGTCATTTTGACCAGTCGTCGCTTCGGCTGCTTGCGCAACAGAGGGTGAGGCAGTGGTTGAATGCACAGGTACCGCTTCGTAACCTCCCATAGAGTTGACCCTCCGTTTTTTAAACGGTCCAGCATGCGGAGATTGATTATCACTTGATTGTCGGCTTCGGGTTCGACGATGGTCCAAGGATCGTACTCTTGGGTCGATTCTAGGTTTTTGCGAAGTATTGGGAATCTCTTCATCGTCGTCGCCAGAGCTAGGACTCTCCGGTTGGGGAGGTTGAGCTCGAAGCCCAGCTCCACTTCGAGTCCCCGCCGCCATTTTAAACACAAATTTCCGGGTCGAATGTTGGATTATTAAAGGTCGGATACTGATTTAGGTGAGACAAACCAAAGGCAAGGGATGTATGGTTGCTTTTCTCCATTGAAATCGTTTAGTGATAAAATAACGACGGGTGCCATTCGTATAAGAGGTACTGTATGTAGATGCTGAGCCTTATCGTGAACAGGTGATTTAGGTACTCCAAAGGATTATGCTTGACTCAAACTCTGACACGCGTTTACCTGGTCGCTGGCCAGGGAACGAATTACGGCGGGGTGTACGGAATATAATTGAAGCAGGTAAGATTTTGGCGCGTGCAAAGCTGAAGTTGAAGCATTCATGCATGTGGATTAGGGACTTACGGTACCTAAGGGAATGGTCTGTGCAGAAGCTCCCCTCTAATAATTAGCGCGGAAGCGGAAGTGGAAGTGGAAGTGGAAGTGGAAGTGGGGGCGGGGTAGGTACAATACTTTGTAGTAGCTACCTCAGATTATGCGCGATAGGGCTACATTACGTACATACATACATACCTTCTAACCTCAACAAAACTACCTAACTCTACGTACTATCTACGGTAGACATCGAGGTTGTTGTTATTTTGGTACCTACACACATGTATGTGACATCATATTGATCATATCTACTTGAGTCTTATCGCCGCTTTGCTAGAGCTCTCAACCAGCAAGCGAGACATATCCCCGTCGACATGGCGGATCTCCAGCGTCCACGACAATCCGAAGCAGACGCCAGCAATTTTCCCATCCTAGAGACATGGGATCCTTCCAAGCAATACAGTTTCATCAGACCCGTAAAACAGATCAACGATGGCCCTGATGTCGCTAAATTCCTAACCTCAAAGGCCTATAGGGACATTGGCATATTTGTCATGCAGTTGAATCGCGCCATGTGCCCTCGAAAGTCCGTAGGTGACGACGGGAAGGACAAGATCCAGACTTTTCAGATAGGCTCCGAATACGAGACACAACCAGTAGAGTCCGTACGGCGTCTACAAGAATTATTAGCTAGGATTGAGTCTTATATTGACGAGGCCCCACCCGATCAAGGTCCGAGACGCTTTGGAAATATCAGTTTTCGCAAGTGGTACAACTTGTTAGAAGAGAGAATCACAGGCCTCCTCCAAGAGTTTTTACCTGAGTCGGTGTTAAATTTCGGGACTAGAGCTGGACAAGATACTACAGCAAAAGACGAACTCACTGCTTATCTGCTCGGTGGTTTTGGAAGTGCACAAAGACTCGACTATGGCACCGGTCATGAGTTAAGTTTCCTAGCTTTTCTGGGGGGGTTGTGGAAGCTTGGTGCGTTCAAAGATGGGAAGCAAGGTGGCGACATAGAACGCAGCATCATACTCGGAGTCTTCGAGCCTTACTTGAGAGTAGTGCGACGTTTGATCCTGACCTATACTCTTGAACCCGCTGGATCTCATGGTGTTTGGGGTCTGGACGATCACTCATTCCAGCCTTATATATACGGGTCGGCGCAGCTAAGCCGCGCAATCACAGAATCCGAGCCTATGCCGATCGAAGGATCATTGTTTAGAGCGCCTAAACCTGCACAGGTGGTCAAGGCCGAGTACGTCGAGCAAGAGAGGAAGAGGAACATGTATTTCTCAGCCGTTGGGTTCATCAACGATGTGAAGAAGGGTCCGTTTTGGGAACACAGTCCTATTCTCTTCGATATCTCTGGTATCAAGGACGGCTGGGGGAAGATTAATAAGGTATAGTAGACGTACCCTTACCAGTGTCTTCAACTATCGCTAATTATAGGCAGGGGATGATCAAGATGTTCAATGCCGAAGTTCTCTCTAAATTTCCGGTGGTACAGCACTTCCCATTTGGATCTTTATTCTCTTGGGAACAAGACCCTGATGCCACGACTCCCCAACAGTCAGTCCACATGGCAAACCAACCTCCCTCCTTTACTTCTATGCCACCACCGCCACCCGCGGCCGTAGGAGCTGGTACGGCTGCTCCATGGGGGCAAGCAACATCTATGCCTAACGCATCTGGTCCTGGTATTCCATATTCACGAGCACCGTGGGGTCCAGGACATCCCGTCCCCAGACCGTCTCAGCCACAAACCAGAGCGCCTAATAGCCAACCCGCAGTCACGCAAGCCCCTTGGACAAAGTCAAGCGATAGGCCAAGTGGGTGAAGAAGCTTGGTGTTATAATAGCAATAGCAATGGCAATGGCAATGGCATGAATATTAGACGTCTCTGTGCTCGCTTAGCCTTGCCTAACGGAGTGTGTTGGCTGGTAGATTAGTCTAGAGGAATCCTGTCACGAATCTCTCCCGAGGGCATGTATAACTAGATTTCAACTGTGCAGTTTAACGAGATACCAATCACATCACTTTATCATCCCTAGATTTGGCAGTTTATCTTCAGTATTGCCCAGGCAATTACAACGTTTCGGTCCCAGTAATTAAACAGCTTCGCTTCTAATACCAAACTTGCAAGTTGTATGCCTCCTATGTGGCGTTTACTCACTTACCCAATGAAGCCCCTCCAGATATATAGCTAATTTTCCTAAATTGAACAGCTTTAGCATGTCTAGGATAGGTCTGATTTCCAGAAGAAGACAATGTTACAGAAGGGGACGCCAAATGAAGCCAGGGCGAAATGACCCCTGATTTTAATAGCTATGCCTTATGACAGTCTCCCATGCAAGAGGACCGTGCGAATAGGCGTTCGGATCAACTGTAGACGCCGTCCAGGTCCTTAATCGGGTAAAGCGTGGTTATTCTGCCACTTGAGGCGCACTGGGAGCATGCGCCACTTAACGTTAAAATAGCGTCACCTCTAGCTGAGGCGGTGCATAGAAAAGGGGTCAAGCACTGTAATTCACGTGAATGTAGACGTGCAGACAGGACAAAGGGTCTAGGAAGTAGGTCGAGAATAATTGTATTGTTTCTCGAAGTAGAATAATTAGCAAATAGGTCAGCATTAGGGTATCTCTCAAACCGAAAACTCTCTTGGGAATCTTTGACTCCGAACCGTCCCAGCAAATCACGATCGTATTGTTAATTCTCTCCTCCATCCAGCAAAGCAAAAGGCAACCCCAAGCTCTTGTCCAACCTTCATGGTTTCCATTCTCGTGTTATCTGAACCGAACTGATCTTGACGTGGGAAGAATGGATAGAGGTCGACAGATTTAAGTGGTTGTGGTGGGTTTGGCTTCATCCTTGGGCTCTCCAGCGGGCTTGGCCTCGGCAGCGGGCGCGGCGACCTTGGCAGGAGCCGGGACGGGCTCGGTAGACGCCTCAGTCTTGGGAGCCTCGGCGGGAGGTGCCGCGGTGGGAGCAGCTACCACAGCCTCTGTTTAGGGAGATGATTAGCAAGTGCTACACACAAGGGTTTAGGTGAAAGATGATGCTCGTGGAACACCACAGAAGTCTCGACGGGATCCTGTTCTTGTGTCCCTTGAGTACGAGAATGAGGGGGTTAGACTTTGACTTACGGGCAGGATCGGTTGGGGCAGAGGCCGGCTGGTCAGACGCCTTGGGGGCCTCAGTGGCTGCAGGTGCGGTTGCTTTTGATCAATTAGCTATTAATTCGGGTAACGACATCTCGTCGCGGCTTCAATTTCGCCAAGATCAAGAACTTACCAGCAGGAGTAGCCTCAACCTTGGAGGCTTCGGTGGCAGCGGCACCAGCCTCAGGCTTGACCGCCTCAGCAGGCTTGGTCTTGTCTTTCTTCGACTTGCTAAAGGCCTTCTTCAGCTTAGCCTTCAGGTTGTCTAAAGCGTTAAGCGCTGTGGTAGGTAAAGTTAGTATGATCATTCGAAATATATGCTAAGGTTGTCTATAGAGATAGATGACAAAATGATTTATCATACTACCATTAGACATAGAAATAGAAGTAATTGGGGAATGTGTTTGTGCATTTTGGAGATCGCGAAATGGTCCTTCATCGTGACCTACGCACGGGTACTACACGGGATGACTAGAACGGGAGATAGAGGGGATGACTTACGAACACCAGGCATCTTGACTGATTTTGTTGGTAGAATTTAGATTAGGAAAGTGTAGTGAGTAGTTTGGATTTGATGATGTAGGTTCGAGAAGAGAACAATGTTGAGACGAAGGAAACGGAATGCGTTGATGTTTAACGTGTGCTCTTTGTAGGTGTCTCGAGGAAGAAGAAAAGGTCAGAGAAGCGTTTTGGGGGAAAGGTCGAGATTAAAATTGGAGAATCGATAAGCTGGAAAGAGGGCGCGCCGTTGCTACATATTACTGCACCCTTGACAGCCCCCCATGCAATGTCCTTCCTGTTTTTTTAGCGCCAGCTGCCAAATGTAGGACGCACGAGCCTCAGACCAGCAGAACCAGCCAAGCGGCTTCCAGTTCTGCCAGTTTATTGAGGTTCAGGGGGAGAGAGGGGCTTGAGTTCGAGCAGGTCCAGTTGAGCTCCAAGCCAAGCTAGCTTCCATACATGTGTAGGTACCTCTTTGCATAATATCCTGTTTCGGCGTAGTTACACTGCTTTATTACGCATGTACGCAGGTAGGTACCTTACTTGTGGTCTACAGTTTGATTACCACAGCTGCCACGGCAGGAGGAGGGTTCATAGATACAGTACGTGAGTGAATCTTCCGATTATCCTTTATTAGTCCATGTTCTACAATAACGTACAATTTCTACGTATATCTCCGCGTTACACACATCTGTGGGCACGCTCCAAGCGTTCCTTCGACGGTCAGACGGTTTTAATCTGGGGTAGACCGGCACAGGCGCTACCTATGGCTTGCATACTTCGTAAGTTTTATTATTAGGAATCTTACCCGCCTGCCCGTCCGCTAGCCAAGCGCCTAGCGAAGCTCATCTACCATCTAAATTCGACAATACATAGCACCGATCTAGCGAGATAACCCACTGTGACTTTGTTGTACCTCAAGAAAGGGATCCTTTGGAGAACTCGACTCTCATCCTTCTCGAAAGTGACAGACAATGAGATTCAATGGCTCTCATCAGGGGCAAGCCCATAGCTACCTACGTAGTAGATACTTGAGGAAATTGAATAAAGACGATTCCCATGATTAGTAACTTGTTGGATTGGCAATGAATACAGTGTCGACAAGCCCTATGCTTGCTACTGGGCATGTATCCCTGTAACCTCATTGTCGGTTTACCGATTGTCGAGCCACCACATTCATTTCAAGGGCTTCCTGATACATTAGGATGAGCATTGCAATTCAAGTCCGTAATCGACCATTTGTAATGACTAATGAGTCAGTTTGGGCCTTTGTAGGTCCGCAGCCAAGAATGACCTTAGCTTTAGACCACTCCGATGGAAACCAATCCAATCAGAGCTTGCACAACAACTCGTGGCTATCCGCACCGCGATCGGATTGCAAATAGTCACCGGTGGGTTTTAGTTGGTCGGCATAGGCCCTGAGACAAAACAGCGTGCGTCGAGGAATTGTATGAAAGCCAGATGGGTTGAACTTTATTGAGATAAACAAGAAGTTGTTCGTTGATCAAAATTTTTGAAAATTGCCCCTCTTCATCGAAATCTACTTCCAAATCCCGAATTCCAGATCCACGTCATTGTGTTACCAGAACCCTTCGCAGCAATGGCTCCTGTGATCCATCTCGTTCGACACGCCCAAGGTTTCCACAACCTCAATCAAGAGAATCAGCAGATATCAGACCCAGAGTTGACTCCGTTGGGCCAGAGTCAGTGCGACGAACTTTGCAAGAGATTCGATGCCCATGATAAAATTACACACCTTGTTGCTTCCCCACTGAGAAGAACAATCTACACTTGCTTGCGCTCTTTCGCACCGGTAGCTCAGTCGGGTAAGAAAGTGATAGCTCTCCCAGATGCCCAGGAAATATCGACATTGCCCTGCGATATTGGTTCGGAGCCTAGCAAGTTGGAGGATGAATTCGGTGATCGAGTAGATCTACGCCTTGTCCAGAAAGGATGGAACGACAAGTCCAGAGGAAGCAAATACTATCCGAATCCTTCCAACCTTGAAGCGAGATCAAGGGCAGCCAGGCTATGGCTCAGAGATCTGGTGAAGGAAGCTGGAGATGACGCGCAAGTTGTTCTTGTCACTCATGGGGGTATACTCCATTTTCTGACACAAGATTGGGATGGCGTCAAGGTGGAGAAAGGTATGCAAGACCATCTATACCTTTGATCAGGGCCGATAGGCGAACCGTATTCAATACTGTCGCTGATGATTAACTACATAGGTACTGGTTGGGAGAACACGGAGCTGCGCTCATATGAATTCGAGGATCCAACTGGCCAAGACCCCGACGCCAGTTTGAAGGAGATCCAGTCAAGCTGGCGACGTCGACGAGGAAGCGCGATTCCCCTCACCGAGACCGAGCAATTGCAGCTACGACAGGCATTCCAGATTGCTCTTGACGAGGACACCAAGGCACGCGAAGACTCTTCCCAAGCTGTTATTGATTAGAGGGATATTCTATTGAGTTGGGATCTATCAACGGTCTATAGATTGGCATTATAAGACTAGAACGTTACATACCGGTTAGAAGCCCCTATTTCACAATGGACGCATATTGCATCGCCGATGAACCATACAAAGTACGCATGAGAGAACTCTAAGCTCATGCCTAACTTCGAGGCCATGATTCCAATCAACTAAATACCCATTCCGCGCCCATTTCTCCCTCTTGAAATTGATCGCTCGTCCCCCAACTAAGACGGGTATGATTTCAGTCTACGAGAGCATCACCATAGTATCCTTGAATTCCAATTTCAATTTATCATTGGAGAAAATGACCATAAAGAGGTTTGTTCAGTCTATTTGAGATTGTCACGATGCCATGAACATTCCTAGGCTCAATCCTCCATACATGCAGTCAGTTTCGGCATCGTGTCCCTATTGTTCCTGGCACTCTCCTATAGTACATTCCTAGTACATGTATATCGACATATGTATATTAATTCAGTTACCCCTTTCAGTAAGTCGGTTTAGATTTACCCACTCTCCCCTGTAAGCGCAGGCTCTTTCTCAGAAACTTGAGCAATGCCTGCCAACAGAAAAACAAGCTCAGATCACAGCTTCCATACAGGACTGGTGGGGAGCTTCCTGTCAGTCACCTCGCTATTTCTCATTAATGGACAACTCGTACTTGCTGAAGTTGTCAACTCCACACCAAAGTCCACATACAGCAGAGTTTCGGTCAACCATTGAAGCTGCTTCATAAAATAACGAGTAGAAAGTATGAGCCCAAATTACCTTCCTACAACCGGCTATTGCGGCACAAAATATAACCAGCACAACATAGGTAGGTAGTGGGCAACTATCATGTTTGGGGAACTTGCGACTACGTGTAAAGAGACTTTGGCGTACCGTTTCAATTGAGATATATTGTGTCTCTATGAAAACGGTGTCCTGGTATTTGGTAGGTTCACCAACTCTTAATTCCAACTTCTACCCCTATACTAGGATAACCCAACACGCCCTTGGTTGCAAGTTACCTACATTTGATATCACGAAGACTTGGGTACATGCACCGTACCTACCTACTTAGGTACCTAGGTAGGTATCTACAATTATTGAAAATCATGTTGGAAGTTTAGGAAAGCGGTTTCGCCTGTTGAGGAAAGAAGCAGTCAGTAGGAGAAAGAATAAGCTCTCGATGCGGAACATGACTCAATCACGAAGTGGGCTCTCACTGCCTACTGAAGTGCGTGAAGGCAACTGCCCCCAATGATGACTTGCTCACTCGGGGTTTCATGGTGGTATGGAAATATTCTCTATAGGAAAGACTGACGGTCATTCCAGGAAGAAAGTCCCCTAGGTTCTTACATTGGAAACCTAAATACCTATGAGACGTCAAACCGAACCAAACCGACACTCTCTGGTCTTGTCTTTTGAATTGAAGCCAGCCCGAACTATCCCCCAGACAAGAAATCCGTTCGCCAAGTTGGCTTATTTTCCAATTGATATTTGAGTCTAGCTTCTGATCGTCTGTCCATCCCGAACTTATCGCACTATCACACAGCGTTTCTTTTGCTCCCTCACAAGCCACTTATCAAGTTCGGCGAGACCACCCTTCAGCAACCATGATGTGGACTCCCTATCTCACATGTGTTGCTCTCCTAGCTATCACCGTCAATTCTGCACTGAACAACTTCACCAACCTACTTCCTGTCCTGGCCCCAGGCTATGATATTACAGAGCTTGGTAATATCGTACCATCTACTAACGTCAGCCTTGATTATGGCTTAGACACTCCTGTTGACCCTCGCAGCAGCGTCAATATTGAGCTGCAAGCCAATCAACCCGCCGTGCTCCTGGAAGCCATTGGGCAGGTGCTCCGAGTTGCCTGCACAGGAAACTCCGTGACTGTCACCTTCGACAGCGTAGATGCCTTCAAGCGCAGCATCTCGGAGTGGCCTCGAAACGGGAAGTTCTACCTGATCACGAACCACCTAGAGGACTGCAATGCCGGAGGTGAGAGGGGGATTTACCAAGTTACTAGCCTCGACTGGGACAACGACACGGTGACCGTGACGGCGCAGACACAGAAGTCAACCATCGCAAGCATGACAAGTGAGTTTAATCCAACATCCTGCACTGGAACTGTGCTAACCCCAAGTCAAAGCTTCCATGGCTGTCACTTTCTCCCACGTTCAGAATTCGATGCAGAATAACAGTGGCAACATCACATTCGACGAGCCCGGTATCAATGTCGCATCCAACTTCACCCTTCCTACCGACATGGAGATCTTTTCGGAGCCGCCTAACTTCGTCGCCAAGGCGAACGAGGGCTATCTTAGTGATGCTGCAATCATCCGCGGCTACTTCGATTATGATGTTCCGAGTTCTCAAGTCCAGAATCTCTGGTTTGACATCGATGCAGCCTTTTTCGGTGACCTGTCCCTCACTTTTAACCTCACCAAGCCTCTGAACAACAATAACTATGTTTTCTCCCCGGGAATATTCTCGCCAAGTGCTATCAATGTCCCTAGTGCCTTCAGTCTTCGGCCAGCACTTCGATGGGCCATAGGTGCCGATGTCGGTGCCGTGGGTGCTGTGTTACACAACAGCAATTTCACGATCACAATCCCCGATGGCCATGCACACGTCGATTTTCTCAATAACACCCTTTCACATGCTGTCGGCTGGGGCCCTCGTTTCACAACCTCCTTCAACACCAACGAGGCAGCTACAGGCCATGTATCTCCATATGTTGATTTCACTGTTGAACTGGCTCTCGACGTCTTAGATGGCTCTTTCAACACCACCGGCGGAGTTGCTGCGAGACCCCAACTCATCAATGATCTGAACGTCGCACAGACCCATACACGAGTTAGAAGAGCCGATCGAATGATATGGCCTCGAAACGTCACATGCAACAACGGATTTGAACTTCGCTCGGATGTCAACTTTACCGTGACTGCATACGTCAAGGACTCGTGGGAAAAGACGCTGTATAATACCGAGATCCCCGTTGCTGACGACTGTTTTCCCTTCAATCAACGACAATAGACGACTTTCTTCCTACACCTTGACCATGGTGTCGTGACGGAGATGTTCTATTTCCGAAGCCTTGGTATTTCTAACCCACACGGCGAAACATAAGGATTAGTTGAGGATGAATGGAATTGGAATCTGCTTCGTTATTTGCTAAAGGGCGATTATGTAATTGTTAGCGGCTGGTGCACGGACCAAGTTCGGTGTCCAACGAGCTGTACGGGTGGCAACGGATTCCCGCTTCGTATTTCTACTCGATGTCTTCATTCAATATAGTCACACGACAGCCACCAATTTTGGGTTGAGTCATCTCGATCATCCTAGAATAACTGATAAAGCTCATAATAAATTGATGACTCACATTACTTGTCTGGTTTCAAGCGTAAGGACGTCTCTTTTATCTTGTGTTTCCTTTTCACTATACTCCGCTCAGGCAAGAACTCTCATCAAGGATCTGGAGGACATTCCGCTCACTGGACTTTTCGTTTTCTTCAACATAACATAACTTCATTATATTGAATTTCATATCATGATTTCAACGGAAAATCTCCATGAAGGGACCGTCGATGGTCGTCAAGCCGTGGTCAGAGCCCCAACTGGCCATGTTGTACCAAAGCCAGTCCCCGAGTCGCAGTCTCAGGACCCACGAAGATACCAGCTCAACCAGATAAAAAAGCGCTACTCTCCAATACAGAACAACCTGCAAGATGGAACAACCAATCTCTTATTTCGGCTTAAGCCATCAGATCCTGATTTCCCTTTTGAGTTGGATTATTTGGAATGCGAACTTCAGGTGCCCGTGTCATATCCAGAGAAGCCTCCTATTCTCAGGGTTAAGAATAAGGATATCCCCCGCGGATTTGCTGTCAACATAGAAAAGGGGTGGGATAAACTCGTCAATGAGAAGCAAGCTTCAACCCTTCTAGGTTTAACGAACGATTTGGATAAGAATCTGGAAGGCTTCCTCTCCGAGCGGAAGACAGAAACTGTAACGTTGTTGTCTTTCAAAGACACGAGACATCTAGACAGCTCCGTGACTGTGTTAGGTGAAAAATTAACTCCAGCAACTCATGCATCACCGAAGCCGGCTCACGCGCCTCCGAGGACGTATGTACCAGAGGAATCCTTTACAGATGAGCAGGCTACCGCGGCGAGAGCGAGACGGGCACAGGAGATCAGACAGCTCGAATCCCGAATGTCTCGGATGCCTTATTATCAAAAATCGGCAGACGGTGTGATGTATTCATTACCCCTAGAACCACGGCGACGAAATGAACTACCAGTTGAATTACGACAAATTTCATCTATCCAACTGATTATACCCTTACTCTACCCCCTACAACTACTCAAGATATTATTCAATGACGTGGAATCGAAAGATGCCGAAGTTCTCGAGGAGTTGTTTGCAGAAAGGGCCTCCCAGCAGAAACAGATGAACCTGACAAGCCATTTAAATTACCTCGCGGCGAATATTCACGTAATGGCCAAACAAGCAAAAGCAAAACAAAAACAGGCCGAGGCGGCAATAAGCCACTCAAGCGGAAGCACTGACGGTACGGCTCAGAGAGAATCTACTTCCCGTATCACCAATGAAGAAGGGAAAAGCCATATTCATGTCATTCCTCGACCACCGGAGTGGAGCTTTGGTGATGATCCCGGAGATTCAGATAATTCTGATGACGATTATTTCTGGGATTCGGAAGATGAATCAGAAGATGGAGGCGCTGCAGTCAACGTGGGGAATGAAAGTGTTACAGGAATCGCACAGCAAATTGAAAGGGGCACCGCGATGTCGTTCCCGTCTATTGAATTATACGGCATTGAGCTACTCCAAGTGTCGATACTAAGCCTTAGTGTCAAGTGTGAGCGTTGCCGAACATTGAACGACATCACAGGGCTAAAACCGGAGGCTGAAAAGGCAAGCAGCTGCAAGAAGTGCGCTACGGCGTTCACAGCTAAATTCCGTCGAGAACTGGTGCATCAGGGCTCGACCCGGGCCGGATTCATTGATGTAGCTGGCTGCACCGTCGCCGATATGCTTCCCAGGTACGTATCCAGCCCCCTACAACCCCATCCTCTCCCCTATTCCGGTATCAGTCGCTAAATTTCCGTCAGCACGTTCATACCGACATGCTCACGCTGCTCCACGCCAAGTCAAGGCCTAGTCTCAGTTCGTGGTGAAGTCATCACCAACGTGTGCCGGGAATGCCACGCCAAATTCACCTTCAAAATCCCGGAGATCAAATTCCTGCACATTACGCACGGCGCAAGTCCCCACCCCACAGCCGGGCCCCGTCGGCGGGACGAGAAGCTGGGACTACACGCGGGCGAGCCGCTGCCGGACAGGGGCGCGTGCGCGCACTACCGAAAATCCTACCGCTGGTTCCGGTTTTCGTGCTGCGGTAAGGTGCACGCGTGCGACAAGTGCCACGACGACGCGGAGGTGGATCACCATCAGGAGTGGGCCACCCGCATGATCTGCGGGTGGTGCAGCCGAGAGCAGAACTACGCGCCCGAGGCCTGCGCGTTCTGCGGCCGGAGCGTCATCGGCAAGAAGGGCAGGGGGTTCTGGGAGGGCGGTAAGGGTACTCGCGATAGGGCACGGATGAGCCGGAAGGAGAAAAGGAAGTTTCGACGTGTTGGGGGCAGCGAGGCCAAGAAGAAGGATTAATTCGTTGCCTGTTGGGTTGGTTGGTGGTCTGGTCCTCAGTCACGATAATTACTCTATTGTCAAGGCTGACGAACCTGACCGTCGCCAGGCAAATCTTCTTACACTTCGGATCGCTGCGCGATGTTTCGAGCGAGCTCGCCTCCGAAGCGAACTCTAGAATCTGGATGTTCTGACACAGGATTACATCGGGATACCTTTTAGGGCGCCCTGTTACCGAATCCTGATGTACTATTGATCCTTTACAAAGACCAGGGGTTAAAAAGGTTTATCATGGAATTTAATTGATAAAATATTTTATTTTATTCTATTTTATTTTATTTCATTTCATATTCTTGCCTTGGGCATAATTCTCCGACCACAAGAACCTTGCTAGATTTCTCCCCCAATTATCTCACATCATCCCTGAAGCGAACATCGACCCGTACGAATTCTTCATCCAAAGCCACAGCATTGGGAACGATCCAGAAAACAAGAGTCGCGAATCCACATACTTCCATGGATGATAGGGTTGTCGAGGGGCGCTTTTGTTACTTCTGAGACAAGCCTCTTCCCGATAATTTAACTACCGTTCCTTGTCCAAAGCCAGGATCCCTTGTTAACACTTACTCGGGATGCACCGCCTGCTCTTCCGCCCGGAACCCAACGTAATATTTCTTGCGGAGCCTCAAGCTATTTCCTGGGTTTGATGCCCCTTGTTCTTAATAGCCCAAGCCGGATGGATCATGAGCATCATATTGAACATGCAGCAATGATATTTGGCAAGGAAATGCCCCTGCTGCTAACCCCCATACCCCCATACATCGTCGCTCTCACGATTCTCTTTCCACATTCGATTTGTTCAATGCTCAACCATGGTACCAACATTATTCTATCATCCTGCTTGCTTAACTACCTAGCCCCATGCAACACTCCACGCCGTCAAGTACCTAACTCACGGGCCAAGGGAGATTAGCGACATGCTTGTCGAGCCGTTGGAGCCCAACACGAACACGGCACAGCAAGCCACCCCGTTGGTGAGCCCGAGAACATGGCCGTGGTGCTATGTTTCCCCATCGACCATGCCGGCGATCGCAACAACGCCGCTCTCTCTTTCCCCAGCGCCACCAGGCCCGTCGTCGTGGGTTTGGGTGTTTCTAAATTGTGGATATTTCCGAGAGACGCATTAGATAGGGCGCGATAATACAGCAATTTGCGAGTTTCGTGATACCGCATAGACCTACCTAAAATCGTCGGGTACATTTCATGACTAGTTTTACGGCATCTGCGTCAATCCTCTAGAACTCAAAGGCCTGCGACCTTCGATTTAGCGGTGGGTCGGCCCGACGGTGTGGCTCTTGGTGTGTATTCCTATGGAGACCGTAGTCGTGATCGTGATGGTCATGATAATAGTTACATGTATGCAAAAGTAGCATGTTTAACGCCAGAGGCGCGAGAAGCGCGGTGGATTTCTTCATTCCATCAGGACGGTACTGCTCCATACCTACCCAGTACCTACTCACACGTGTATATCTGAATAGGTGCATACATACCTGCATAGATCTGAGACGCGACAGGAACGATACGATTGGAAACAATCAATGGGCAAAGGAAATTCTCCGCGGAGTTCAAGATTTTGATACGTAACATGAAGGAAGAGATAACGTTCTCTCATCCCCCCAAAATGTGCTTCCGTATCACACCGGTGACCGGCATTCGGTATTCCTCGATTCGTGAGTGGTTGCATGTTGGAGATAAGTCGGGTAGGCATCGATGTACCTAGTAGGAAGCATTTGCTTTTCTGCTTACGGCTTACGCCCTTCTATCCTGCTCTGCTCCCACGTAATAACCCCCAACTCATGTAACAGCCCCCCAAGCCACTTAAGCAAGCTGAGGTATTACAATACAGGTTTGAGTTATGGAATCCTACACGGAATGGTCTCCCCGTTCGCTCATCCCGCTTCATCCCGCTATTGCTCTATCATGCCTGCCACCGGTCACGCATTGGCGGTAATATCCGCAGGGCGGAACGGGAAGACTCGATATTTCGATTGGACTCTTCGTCTTTAAACTTCTGACATTTGAATCCTTCGAGAAAGATAATGTCAGCTTCCGGGGTGGGGGGCTCGTATGGGGGGGTTGCGCACGAGACGGACAAGGATCGTGACGATGCTACCACCACCCGGACAGGGGGAAGAGCCCATCTGCCTTCCTGTTCCGGTATGAGGTGACAGGATCGCGCCAGTCACGCCTTTCACCGAGAGTTCTCTTGGCTCTAGGGCAGAAACCAAAACGACATGGCTTCGTAGTTCATTGGTCAATGGATCTTAATGGACCGCTGATATAGATAATGCCACATGCTTTGCTGCCATCGGAGGGTTGCGATTCTTCAAGGTCCCTGCATGAACGCCCATCAAGGTATCTCAAGGTGCCTCACAATAATCCTATTTCTGTAGCCAAGGGAAAAGGATGAATCCATTGACTATTGAATTTAATACTATATGTGAAGTGTTATACTGACACGACGGGAATCTCATGATTGCTATTGGCTCGGATGGCGCAACTTGCCATCATAGCCAGGACATTATCACGATGAACTCCTAGAGTAAGTCGGATTGCGAATAGCCACGTGAGGTACTATTGAGATTTGCTTCTGTAGGTAGGTAGGATGACAGCCCCAATAAGAAATATTAAGTGCATCAATAAAATACGATAAAATCGATTTTTATTCTAGTGACTTTATTTCAGGTCTGATACGAAATATTCTTACGCTAAATTACCAAATCGAACATCGTATTGTTCCGTCATGCAACTGGGGAATATCCCACGCCCACGTGGTTCATCCAGCCGCTTGGTTTTACCAAAGACCACCATAGTATACCACCTTCCTCCTACAACAGCATGTAGCATCTACCGAGTGGACGAGTCTCCACGAGGGCCAGAACGTGCTGCTTCAACAGTCGGTCCCGAATATTGGGATCGTGGTATGTTCGTGCATCGGGTCTGAGGATCTTGGTAAACAGGTAACCAAGCTTAGGCAGGCTAAGCGAAGCAGCGTCTCCTCAACTTGACCGAGATTGTAATTATTAGGTAGTGAACTGCTGCTGCTTCTTTGA
Organism: Hypoxylon sp. CI-4A; assembly: GCA_002120315.1. Classification (NCBI taxonomy): domain Eukaryota; kingdom Fungi; phylum Ascomycota; class Sordariomycetes; order Xylariales; family Hypoxylaceae; genus Hypoxylon; species Hypoxylon sp. CI-4A. Next base: position 703,533 of record KZ111523.1, read on the forward strand.
TTCTTCATGCTTCGCATTGGTACCTGATCAAATCAAGAAGACATGGCCAAAGCCCATCGACTCGGGCCGACAAGCTTTGACATTAAACTGCGTAGTTCATTTTCCGATGAGGCTTGTGGCTAGCAAAGCAAAAACACCACTGACTGGGCTCTCTCTCGTCTAATCTAAATATCTCCTAATGTTACGGTGCCCGCGAGCAGATTACGGTACCTAGCTGCCGCACCTGCATGCATTCCGGTTTGTCCCCGTGATTGCGAGTCTGGGGGGAAGATCACCTTACAATGTTACTTTCATGCCGGAGTGACAGCCGCAGCTACGTATGCAGCAGCAGCGGTTAGGTAGTAGTAAGTAAATGAACCTATGGAATGCTTGAGCGTTTTTCTCGAACGCGAACAGCCTTTCATGCGAAGAGAACTACTTTCGGCCTGGCTTCTTAGTCATTTCATGGGCGATCCACCCCATTTCGCTATGACGGGAGTTTCAGGGAGTGGGAAGAAAGGTCGTGTGGTTGGTCGGGATCGGACGGCCCTGCCGCAACGAAACGAGCCCAGCGCTGGTCTTCGGCGAAATACATTCTGTCAAGGTGTCAAAAGAACGACCGAACGGTTCGAATTTTCTTCTAGAAGGATGTGGTGGTGGGCGGGCATGGGGGAGCAATGCCCGAAGGGGGGGGAGGGGTTTGTATCTTAGTCGGTTAGGTCAAGCGGTTGTTTTGGCTTGTTTCCGAATGGGAAAATTCATCGCGACGAAGCGCGCCAGTGTTCCGATTAGGAAACTTATGAGCGAGCAAGGAAATTGGCTGGGCTGGCTGGGTTGGACACAAGATGACATATGACAGGTTATCCCCTGTTACCGGAAGCTCGCCCGCCCATGCGGGTACACTAAAGAAGCGTCTGAGAGCCTGCCGGTGTCATTTTCGTGACAATCAACCCCTCCAGACCAAACCAGGTATGGCATCGTTTCCATCATCCCAAGTGCAAGGAGATAAGGAGATATGGGTTAGGATTGTCTATGGAGAATAGACCGTGCGTGAGATGGAGACAGTGGTTCCATTTTGAATATATTGATTTATTTTATTGAAGAAAATAATAAAAATAATATTTTATTTATTCATTATTATTTTTTTTTTTTCGTTATTGCTGCGAGACGTTCATTAAAAATTAGTACCTAACTTAGAAACATTCGCATATCTGGTGAAGCTGGGATCACTATACCCAGTTTTTCCATGATGACGGGAACGCCCCGAAGCTCCCCTAAATTTGCTGTCGTGTTGATTATTACTTGCCGGAAATAAACTCAATGCTTGCTTTGCAGGTAAAGAATAGTAAAAGAAGTTAATATTTTACACGTACAGCAGGCAAACGGTTTCTACAAGTCAAAGAGCAAACGATATGTTGTTGACGAATCTCGCGTGCCTCCCTGTGCTAAGGTAGCTCTAATGCTCGTTGACGAAACAAGCAGTATTACGCACAATGGTTGCGCGATATCTGACCGGGGTATTTTTCTGGAGATACTCGATATAATACAACATTAATTAGACCTCTGTTGAGAAGCCCAGCTACATATGTAGAAATAAAATACAAAATAAATTGATAAATAAATCAGAATAAAGTCAGAGGCCAGGGTCGTAAAACGAAAAGGTACATTCGCATCACGAACCAACGGTACACATGTACTTCAAGTTTGGAACAAGTTACGTATCCAAGCTAATGCGAACTGTGGTTCAGAGGCTCCCAGACAATTTTCGCCGGTCAAGATCTGGTGTTCGAAACCGTCACGGGATCTGGGGGTGTCCAAGTTCAGCATCCAATGCGTCGGTCGTCTTTTGATCATGTTGCAGTTCTTAGTAAGGAGGTGCTAATACTAGTAGGATTAAGATGAGAGACCCGCTGAGGTGGCCATTGGTTTATTGGTCAGAGGTCTAGTATTTTAATAGCTATAATTAGGTCCGAGGTTGTGTCAAATGATCCAACGAGGGGTCTGGCTTGTGATAGGCCCCTTGACAATCCGTCAATGCGTTTGTGTCATTAATCGCTAGGAATTATGTATTATGCCATTTTCAATCGATCCCGTTCGTCCAGAGGAATCAACTTTCTAGGTATTCCACTTCTGTGCATGTAATACTACGCAGTATATACATACATACCTACGCAGTAATAACCATGTACATAATACCTGGTTCGTACCCCATATTGCCCCGTTTCGTCCCCAGATGATAGTCATTAGCGGCGGCATTTCGAGGTCATAGGCATGGGGAATATTTCGTCATCCTACCTCTCCCTTTTCCCGTTCTCGGTAACAGCCTTCCCACTGGCTGACATCATACAGATCACATGTAGCCTATTCTGTGCGTAATGAATCTCAGATCTGACAATGCGTGCCAATACATACTCGATACAGTCAGAAGAGTAAAATGTGTTGAGATTCAATTGGCTTCCATGCGTCCGTTCGAGGTGGTTAGAGATTGGTTCCGTGCCTCCGCGAGATAACGAGGTTACAATATCGACAATCGAGATATACTAGCGTTACTTAGTAACAACACATGCAGACATGCAGCTAGAGATATTATTATGCAGCCGAACATTTGCGATCATCGCCGATTACCTAAGATGGATCGCAGAAACTTGCCAGTGCCAACTTCACGCACATACGCGACGTCATACCCTTGCCTTGTGTCACTTGTCGAGCAATGAAAATGTCTCCAGATATACTACAACATTGTCTTCGCCAGTTGAGCCTCAACTATCAAGCCACAATATTATCAATAACTAACTTCCAAAAGAGGAACATATTGTAACCGGTTGAGGCTGGTGATCTGTAACCCCTGAAGGCATTATACTACACCAAAAGTCTACTCTTAGTCAGCCATGGCAGACGACAACGGGGATAACAAAGGGGAGCAGTCGAAGAAGCCGACAACCAAAGAGAAGCTCCTAGAAGAGATCACGACACGCATCGAAGAATCCAAAAAAATCCAAGAAGAGTCTATTCAACTCCACAAGCAGGCCGACGAAGCCGATGATCCTGCCATTGCCGAAGACCTAAAGTTCAAAGCTCGCGAACTTGACAAGAAAGCCGCCACGCTTCTAAAGACGGCCAAGAGACTGGAGAGCGGCTGGATGCAAGGCGGGGCTGCCGGTGCCGGAATCGGGGCCGGGGTCGCTGGGGGGGTAGGTACCGCGGTCGGATCATTGGTCGGCGGTCTTGTCGCGATTCCCACCACCGGTTTGGGCATCTTGGTTGGCGCAGGGACTGGCTTGGTTCACGGCCCCTGGGTTAAGTTTACTCAGGCCTTCAGCAAAGACGAGGTAGATGAGATCGATAAGGAGGCGGACGAGGAGGCCCGCCGGATTAGCGAGGGGTAAAGGAAACACCCCAAGAACTAGACGATACGAATCTTATGACTTTATGAGGATATGGTTGGTACGTGGGTCTAAAGGCGCATGCTGAGTTGAGTACCTTTGACGACCGCTACGGATTTTCATTAGCTTAATTGCTGTTGGTGTGCTCTGACGAAATCTTTCAGACCCAAAGCCTTTTCTATAATCCTAAACTTGGATGTGATTCATCAAAACTTACCATTCTCAGCTAACCGTCAAATAAAGCCGGCTGCTATGCAGCTCATATTAAAGTCAAAACGCTAGATCTTACACATCGCTTCTAACGACCATTCCTGAGCACTTAAAAAGCTAATCTGAGTCAACTCTGAGTCTAAGAACAACAATCTCTATCTGTATTCGCCCGAGTACAATCTACTATATCTTATGGGGCCCCTCTGAAGCAATCATTCGTCGCAACATTCGCTGCCCGAGCGTTTTCAAGCTTTCTTCAGCTGCAAAGGGCACGAGCATCGTACGCTCAACAAGCATTTAAGGACTTATTTAATAGAGAGATATACCCCATTTTCACTACCACTATTAGGTGATTAACCCTCAGTATGGTAATCTAAAAGAAGTTCAACACTTAATGACTTGTAATAAAGCTCATGATGGCTTCTTGTATATCATTAATTAGCAATCTCTGCCTAGTGCTTCTTTTCTTTTGTGCTGGCTCTTGTAGCCGAGCAGCTGTTCGAGCAACGGGCGTAACTATCAAGAATACGGCTGACAATGAAAATATAGCAGCGACAACAATCCCGGATTTTTATCCAAGCTTTTTTTCGGGGGTAAACGAGACAGACACATCACCTAATATTCCCTGTCGCTTGGATCCGGATATTGACATATTCCAAATCCATGGCTCCAACTTCATACCCCTCGACCTAAGAGACGATGATAAGCTTCAGCCGCTTCAGCAAGTAGCATCGGAAGAGGAGGCGATTGCCATGGGCATATTGGAAGTCGATTACAAGTTTCCCACGTTTTTCTTCCAGAAGCCTGAGGATGCTCCCGAAGGCGTATACGACATCGTGCTTTCAAGCCCAACACCCCGCTACATAGCCCAGACGTCTCAGGGCAAGGTCATTCTAACGGATTCCTCTACCGGTACAACTCCTGTGATGCGAAATGGAGAGGCGATGGTCACTAGCATCTTCAACGTGGATTGCATGGGCCGTATTACTACTACCAAGAATGGCTTCCAATATACTTGGGACGTTTCGGAAGACGGGTCCAGAATCGTATTCGATGCCAACCAAAGCTCGACAGGCAGGACAATGATTGCTCTCAAAAAGTCACAAGAGGAAACAAACATCGAACCGAATGATTCTGCAAATGATAACCCATCTACTAAAGGCGCACAACCTCGATGTGCACTTCTTCCTTCTGGTTTAAAGGCTCGAGTTTTCCCCGGCGCCAGAGATGTTTTGGTCAATGGATGTGCAATGGGCGAATTTGACCCCGTGCCGGCACCCAACTTTTATTTCAAGGAATGCTGCAACGCCCACGACCGCTGTTACGGCGACTGCGAGCACGGAGTCTTCGAAGAATGCAATAAGAAAGTCAGGAAATGCATGCATAAAGCCTGCCAATTCCTACGCCACTGGAACAAAATAATTGTAAGTCAGAAGAAAAAAATGCCTAGGTATCTACCGAGCCTCAAAGCTGACCTCTCATGATTTTTAGAGGTACTGGATTTGCATCGGTATTTCCCAAGACATGGTTCATACGTACAAAGGTCAAAAAGGTAGACGTATCTTTTCCGAGTATAACGATGCGCGGTGCGGATGCTACTGTCCTAATGAGGACAACCTATGCGGCCGAACCGATCATGGCCACTCATGCTTCTCTCCGTTCGGACATGATACGGCAAACTGCGGTGCTTGCGACCGCCATTGTCCTTCCAAGGCCAAATGGTAAGACTGAAAGTTGATCTTTATATGCGAGTACGGCATTGACAAGAAGCTCTAGTGTCGATGGCGTCTGCCTCTGCCCCTCAAACCGATGTGGCGAACGCTGCGTTGACCTCGACTTCCACCCAAACAACTGCGGGGAGTGCGGTAACAAGTGCCCCTCTGGATACTGCGAGATGGGAGAATGCCAGGAACTTCCAGCAGACAGATGTGTAGCCGCACAAGGCTTCCGTAATAGCGATTTCGCCGAACATGGCGAGGGATGGCAGGGCTGCACGACCACCTGCGAGGGAGCTCACACGAATGTCAACTTTAGAGGTTACCAAATAACCGCCGAGATGCGCGGAGGTGGAACGGCTGATTTCACGACCACGGTTACGATGTGTCCCGACATACGTTATGATATATCGTGGATAATGGGCCGCCTGGCCGGAGTGGACAAGTGCCGTTTCAAGTACAAGTTTGGAGGGAAGCCCGAGTCTGGCTGGCACGACCTAACATCGAACTTGAATGCGATGCAAGAGATGGGGCCGTTTCTTGTTCATACTTTTGCGCCAGGGGATCCGGGGACTACGGAAAAGGGGTTAAGCCTCGACGTGACTTTTCAGGGGACCTTATCTTGCGAGGGCGATGGGTTTATGATGGTGCTATTCGATGATTTTGAGTTATCACCTGCACTATTAGAGTAGATTTAGCTACGGCCTCATAGACAGAACTGACGGCAGGCAGAACTTGGAGAGGCATCATACAGTATTAATTCAAAGTCATTTGGGTAACTAGTTCTATCTAAGTTTCACTCTCATATAACTACAGAAACACGGCCTCTAGGTAAACGTAACTTCATTCGTTATGTTAAGTTGGTTAAAGATATCAGGTCACACATGGCGAGGCCTTATTGACGATATACTAAAGGGAACTCGCGATTCCACGATATTGTATTTCGATATCAAATTCTTATGTCTAACTAGGTACCTGGGTAGTTAGAATAACCCTGGAACCTTCTTATGACATTTACCTGACTGATGCTTCTGTTATTACGACGATTATATGACACAATCATTACATTTCAGACTCACTGCTTCCGTACAGATTATGATTCTTGAAATCCCCATATCATACCAATTTACCTTTCAATTGACGTTAATCAAGACTTGAAGCTTACCAGTTAATCCAGTATAGAAACCATCGGACCAATGAGGCATCGTGAAATGTGCGCTTAGATAATGTCATCTTAAGCAGGGGGTTACGCCGCGGTTATTCGACGAAGACCGGGGTACCGAGCTAGGGTTGCACAAAAGCTCAGGTGGCTGTCAGGGCCAGATCGTGTTCTCCGAGACACGATGGGAAAGCCAGAAGATACCGTTGTCCCTATAGATCTGGTGAGGGTGTGAAGACAGTTGTCAAGGCTGAGTTGTCAATAAATGTCTCACATGGCACGCGTGACGTGCTGGGAGGGTGGCACCCAAGTAACTGAAACATGGATTCGCTCGACTCACCAAAAAAAAAGGGGTGTGCTGACCTAAGTAAGGGCTTACCCTACCCAAACAATGCTCTCTACTAGTTCCTACGACTCTGCCTTAGATATTGTACCTCTTGCCATCTCTACGTCGTGACATGGAGGCTCTAGCGAGGACGCGGGGAAGGATCATCAGACCAAGCAAAACCGAGGCCTATGAAGCGGAACTTGGGCTGGCCCCCGGGGGATCGTCCTATGCATCGCCAAGAATCTAATATAGGGTCGTTGATTACTCTGAGTACACTCCATTATTCGTGCTTGCGGCACTGCTAACCCTTCACCGCCGGTTGGCGAAGGCCACTTTACCATTCGTGGTGTGTCAGTTGCGCCGTTAGGCAGCCTGAGACAAGGCCGTTCGAGTCGCGGAGGGGAGAACAGCGCCTTGTGTCTGGAGCACTTGGCCGGTTCTAATTTCAAGCACCTGAGCTAGCTTTCGGCTGCTGGAACGTCATGATCCTACGACGGCACGGCTCTATCATGGTCTTGCGAACATGGGGAAGGGGTATAACGTCATCCCCAAAGAAGAAGAAGAAAAAATTAGTCAAGGGGAGAAAAAAATTCATGATTTCCCTTTCTCGCCGACGCATCTAGCTAGCCATTCATCATCCGCCTAACTACGATAACCCCTTGGCCGGGAGGCCAAGGTAACGGTAGCAGCTACGGAGATATTTTTGACAGGGCATTAGCGACTGCGCTTCATGATTCCTCACCAGTGCCGTCCCTGTTCCTGCGGGAGCAACCCTCCCTCCAGTGACAGCTGCCATCTGTACCCCGGCCGTTGGAGAAAGAAGCGAAATTTTTTCTTTATTATTATAGTAAGGCCCTGGCGGACATTTTATTCTCTACCCACCGGCTAAATGGGCGAACAGTCGAGGCATGCCGGCTGAATTTAACCGGGCATATTATCCAAGGCCCTGAGAGCCCGTCGGGACGCCTCAAGGGACCATCTGGGGAGAGGAACAGGGGGGGTTTGAGCCCGCCGTCACCCCCTGGAACCGATCTCCCGGGTCCCTTGGGACGATTCTACGGGGGACATATTGGGTCGTATACCGCTTGCATTTCCGCCCGCGACGGATCTCGGATGCGAAGAGTAATTTGATTTAGTCTCCATGCCTAGGTAGCTAATGCGATCCTACCGGTTGGCGGAGAGGCAGGGAGCTACATGATTAGGTAGGTACATTGGGGTTAAAGGAGCACAAGCTAAGCAGGCAGGTAAGGGGTTGCTTACCTCGTGGTCCTACTGCGCCGGAGGAGCGCCGTCCAGAGGAGGAATAGAACTTCGAACAATATAAATTAATTATATCTCCATAAAATAGACTACAGCCTACAGGCGACTTGTACGCGTGGAGGGACTCCGTGTTTCTGGGGTGCATGAAGGCGAAAAACTTCGGTATGACGGCCCCCAGGATTCGCTCCCGAGTAGTAATAATTACCCCAAAGCCCACTTGTGCTACAACCTCTGCCTCTGCCTTGCTTCTCTTAATATGATGTTTTAATTTCTCCTTTTTTCCCCTCTCATCATGATTGTTTTTTTGTCATTTATTCGATTTGAGATATTGATATACGAAAGCGAAACAGACCGCTCTGTCTTGGAACGCGTATTCCTGTCAGGTACTTCTATGATTGGGTACCGAATTTCGAGTCGGGGTCGTCGTCCTATTTTGGCACCCTTATGCTCGTACCTAATCTTGACAAGACATACTCTAAATCGTTACTCATCGTAGGATGATCCGTGATACTTGGTGATAGGGACACCGTGTAACCGATTGCCCTGAGCATTATTGGCTGCCTTCATACATTCTCTGCTAATTATATGTCCTTGGCAGAGGATGGTGGCACACTGGCGCATGATTTCCATGCTTACCTCGACTCAAAGGTCAAGTTCTGCCTGAGACTTTTTCTTATAGACATTCGTAAGAGGCTGAGGGTTGCATTTGCATATACGGCCCTTGCTCATAGTGAATAATTACTTAGTTTCACCGCAGGGACACGAGAGGATCGATCATTTCGGTGGCCACTACTATAAACGGTATGTCTGCACGAGGGTTCGGTTCTACATCGCGTGACATCTCCAAATCTCAGCTGTGTTGTGGCGGTGTCACATTGCGGCAAATCACGCCTTCTATATCAACAGGCCGGTCAGTATCGGAGAGATCGAGGCTGGCACGGTGAGCCTTTGGTCGCGGCATTGTAGTTGTGATCCTAAGGATTCGGAACTTCGTATTACTCAGGGCTGACTCTTCACCGGTCCTCATGGCATCGAGAACTAGCGCATGCGTGATTCGTCACTGTTTCATATTCCCCTACTAGTGACATACTATCTCCCATGCGGTACTTCTTGTTCTCAGATATGAATGAATGAATTGTAGCCGCGAATTCTGCCACTCCAAGGTCTCCGTTCGGCCTTCGAGTAACTCCCGTTCGTTTGATAGAGAGCCGCGTATATGACGGATATAGATACCAAATGGAGTTTCTTGAACGCATATCGCATAGTCTTCGCAATAGTTTCGTTTTGAGTTGGAAGCCAAGCCTACTAGACGGTAGTCTTTCGGCAACAATATTACGGCGGCGTGCATGTGCATCGGTACCTATACAAACGAGCGCGGGCGATCGTGGGGTTTGTGTAAGAGTATTTCCGATTTTCGATGTGATATTTAGAGCGGTACATTGCGCTTGCTCCTAAGGGATTCGCGGCCAATCTGCGATCTGTGGCGCCGACCGGCCGGCACGATTGGTCAGGTTTCGGAGGTCATTTTGCTAAAGAAGTATTGTCGGATAGATAGTGAAGAGTGTGTCGCATCGTGCTCTCGTTCCTAGCATAGACCAACCACCACCCTGGTATTGATCGGTATTGTGCTTCCCACCTTTCAACACGGCAATGACAAAGGCGGAGATAAAAAACTATCGAAGAGTGGCTGACCTACTCAGGTCTGACTGCGTCCGCGGGGGGCCAATTGACATTGCTCGTTTTCCATCGACCAAATTGGCCAAATCAAGGAGTAGGATGAGCAGTCAACTTTTTCAAAGATGCGCGGCTGACCATTCTGGTGTAGTGATCTCGAAACCCTTGGAAATAAAGTGTTGCCGTCCGTGCTGTCAGATCTGACTATCTGAAGTACCATGATAAGGGACGGCCCGAGTGGGCTTGGTCTGGACAATCCTGTGCCGCATGCTCGTCAGTTCTTGGGTCGAACGATGCTCCAACGCCGGTCACCCCCGCCTACTACATTCAACTACATAATAATCCGAGTTAGCATCAAGGCTGACTGTCTCCGCCGTTATCAGTTGCCGTGTCGAGGTTCTCACCAATATACTTCATAATGAGATCAACGTGAGGCGGGCTGGTCAGCACGGTGACGGATCAGCCTTGGCTGTCAGCATCCATATGACCCCGCGAACAGGTAGGCAAAATCCCTCTTTTGGGGAGGGTGGGGTGAAAGGCTGAGCTGAGTTTCCCATGGGGTCGGCACCCCAAAAGTTCTTCGTAAGACGTCTGATGAGATATCTCAATGTAAGAAACTTTTTGGTTACAATCTGACCTGTAAGAGTATGATAATGAGTAGCTGGCTAATAGGCAAGCTAGCCGCCGCACCCGCAGTGGGCCATTTGAGACACATCTGACTGTGGTTCTTCCACATGCTGTCTTTGTTGAACTAGTCGACGACATACTCGCTCTACCTTACGCAACAATACTAAGTAGGTAGGTTTGAGTCAGGACCTAGCACCTTCCAGTGCCCATAGGTAAAAGGAAATACCGCTCGGTCCCGTTTCGCACGCGAGAGCCACCAGGCATAGGGTATAAAATTAGACCCTGGGCTGTGTAACCACCCCTATTCGCTTCAAGCCCTCGTGGCATTGGTCACCAACGGAAATTCGTACAACGATGATGACCTAACTATGTGTTACGATGCCTGTATTGAGACGAGAAGAGCTTAGAACCATAATTGTGCCAAAGACGGGCAGAGGATCCCATCGTGTTCTAATTTGACCCTTTTGTTGTCGTGGATTGATGACTCCCTGAATATCACGCGCAACAGGTTAAGCTGGGGTCTCGCGCTCTTACAGTTCTGGATCCTTTCTCGGAGCTGAGGAAAAGCAGGTGTTAAGTCCGTTGAAACACCATATTCCAGTTCTGCATAATGGGGGAATAGCGGTCGTATGCTACACCCGATATTAATAGGCTATGTCAGTAATCCAAGGAGAATCTCAACCCTCATCAAAATCTCCTGATGCATGTTGGACATAGCTGCAGCTTTCTATTTGCGGTCCTTGTCATCCATACCACTGCTTGATAGACAGGAAAAAAGAAAAGGGGGCGGATGGAACGCTACAAAACGGGAAGACGTCGCGAAACCGACTATGATATTAGGTGAGAAGGTACATGTATATCGCGCTACAGGATTTTGAAGAAGAATACCATATAGTAACTTTATTTAGGTGGTTGGAGGTGAGAGCTAGATGGTGAGCATCTTCCCAGGAGCAAAAAGGGGGAATATCCCATCTAACGGGACTGCGGTTGTTTGCAGATAGCTCGCGCTGCTGAACAATACTCATGTCACCCATTCCCTGGTAAGGAAGAACCAATCAAGGTGACGCTTATGCGATTTCCGAAGCCATCCGCTGCGACACGACCTAGCTTCCGTCGAGGACGCGCGAGCAAATATCCCTTGCGCAAGATTCCCAACTCATCTCTGCTGCGTCGTGACACGCCAGAGTAGGGTATCGCGTTGCGCGGAGCGGCAGTGTCCCCCGACACTTGCTGATCTGATTCGGAATCTTGGGGGAGCATGGAGAAATCCCGCGGGCTTGCTACGCCGGTTTCAATAATCCCATGGATGGCTGGTACCTAGGTAGGTAGATGTGTGATGACCTCCACATACCGACTGTACCTCTTGATTCGCATCACCGCATGCGATCCTGACTTTTGCTTGCAGCTGCCGAGGGGTATGCAGCTATGCAGCCCGCACATGAACCTCTGTTTGTTCCACAGAATGCTCGGTACCACCACACCCCACGGACGGACACTCCCAGTTTAACGGAATGCCCTCATGTAGGTCTCGGGCACAAATTAACTCATTGAACAACCCCTTGAGCTACATGATTTGGACTCATGTGGAGAGTAAGAAGGGAAAGGAAATCAATTGATAAAATGACCATATTTTAGAAATAAAAATATTATTATAATCCATCTGACAATATACAATCCCTTCCCCCTTGCACTTCGCAGGATTTCTTGCCGCAATCCACGTGGTGAGCCTCGACGAATAGTCTTCTTCCGTCACGGACTTTCCATTCTTAGGATTAAGATCCAAGTTACCCCGTCACAGCACAAGAGCTAATTAGCACATATACAAAAAGACTGAACATAATATTAATAGTAAGCCCCCAGCGAGTTGTGTTAATAGTCATCATTAAGTCCCGATTATGCACGCAACATGACTTACATGATCTTCTCGTTAAAGTTACCAATTCCAATTCTTACCCGGTGATGTACGGTTTGTTTAAGTGAAACTCCGGAAACAGCTGTAACGAGTTATAACCCAACTCCAACTTGGAACAGGCATAACAATTCAAAGAGGATTATGAGTTGATCATATTCCGTAATATTGAATTCTTAATTCTACATACGAACATCGAGATCGAATTCAATGATAATAATCTTGGCAGTAATTCGTTATCGGTCCCAGACAAATATCCGTTTTTCGCTTTAGGGGTAATCCTCCAACGGCTAATTGAGACAAGGCCATGACATCATAGCAAGGAACATGTCTCCATTCCCAGCTCCAGCTTCATCTCTTACCGGTGCTATGGGAACAGTGATTCAAACAAAAAAAAACAGATCGACAAACTAATCCACGCTCTTAAAACTACCATCATCCACCCTGCTGACCCGCTGACGCAATTCCTCGAACCGGCCGACCCCAACCCATTCATCGAACAATGAGTTAAGTCAAGCCGAGTCGAGTAAAATCTGGGTAACTAGCCTGGTGGTAGGGAAAAAAATACTAATAATAAAACCCACCATAACTAACCCCTCGATCTGGGTCAAAATCTCGATGCAAATTTCCTGATTCGGACCGGTTCTCCATACCCAAAAGGTTGAAACCTCGAAAACTCCATCTCCAGAAATCGAACGCGCAAGTGAGAGGTAGGTAATAAGTAGCTACAGTAGGCAAGTATATAGCTACAGCTTGGGGGCGGCGCAAGTGACTAGAGAAGTATCGCTGCTTTTGGAGAGGGGTTGAAGAGAGTTACTCGCTTCGGTAACGTGTCTTTGAATCAACCTGATTTATCGCGCCGCAAATTCCCAGATGATACATACCACCTCGTCATCGAGGCTGACGCCAGACTCCCACCCCCTCCACGTTGCGCAAATCTACTATCAAGAATTGGTGATGAGACCTTAATCAATCTTGTACGAATCTCACGATAGATCGAGATTTGGTGGTGCATGACTGTCGATACTTTCTCGTTACAGTCGTCTATAACAAGATTGGGATTTGACGATGGCATCACTCGAGATTATAGAGCCTTCTATTATCGGCCAGATCACCGAAGAAGGTTGGAGTATGTACCTGAGTAGGGAGGGAGGGAGGGTAAAGTAGTATTTTGGACGTATGAAGAACATCGGTCTCTATAATTACCTATCACTAATAACGCGGGATTGCGACATCGATCTTACAAGAGGATGCCTAACCTGGACAGCCTCGTTCAGCGTCGCAGTTCACATTCCTATCTCGCAACTGCGAAACTCTAGCCCAAAACAGATGGAAAGGGTCCCCCACGATTTGTGGTGTACAGACATGCGCTGATGCATTCGCCGCAGCTACATAGGTACCTACATATGCCAACAGTAACAACCACACGCGACGGGTAGGATGGATGTAATATGGTTACTGATAAGTTATCTACTTGTTTGAAGTTCCTCTGCGTGATGGGGGTGTGTACATGCTCACAACACCTCGATGCGCCGACTTTTGATCATATCACATATCAGAACTGCCAACTGGCGCTCTGCATTCGCGGGTCTGGCCGCTAGCATTCCGGGCGGGAAGATAGGTCACAAGGGCCGTTTGCTGTCCGTTTCCAACGTAAGACGCCTAATGCGCAAGCGAATAGGGCCCGCGCCGCGAAGGGAAGAGGAAGAAAGGTGTGGGAGGGTTCGAAGCACGCAACGAGTAAGCAAGCAAATATCGACCCAATAGAAATAAAGCATGAGGCATAATATGTAGTATTGTGAGGACGGGTCGGTATTATGAAGCGAGCACAGATGGCATCGATGGATTTTAACGCACGTAAATAGGGCTGTGGCTTTTTCGGGTCCCCCGCAGGAAGATAAATGTCGACCTCCGCGGCGGCGAGCTCAGCGGACTCGCGCCAATGAGAACTCGCATCGCTGTTCCGCATGACCAACATGGGGGGTACCCTTCGAGACCCCCGCGTCGCAATGGGATTGGGAAGGCAAACTCATCATCAATCAAAATCCCCCGTGTCATCTGCTTCCCCGTCCTCGGTATTCGCAAAGGTGAAAGCACGAAAACTAAAGATAGGTTAGTAAGGCAGATGGATGGAGAAAAATAACAACGAAATTCCCTCGAGGTAGGGTCAGATATGCAACGTTTCGAATCCACGGCGATTTGTGCAGTAGCCTAAGCGCGGTTAGGAATCGCAAGGGAGGAAGGGTGTGTTGATCACGCTGCCTGTTCCTGAATCATTGTTTAAATCGTTGCAAACCCATCAATTGGAAAAATGGTTCCCCAAGTCTGCCCTGGCGCATCGTGCTGGCCTGTCTCGTGTGGCACACTATCCGCTCGATGAGGAATCCGAAGTTGGTGCCAGCCGCGGGAGCAGGACCGGGAGGGGTGGTGATCACAAGAAGGGTCTCTCCAAGAATGGAAATTTGTCACGATTGATTCCTAATCAGGAGAACGCGCATGTAAAGTTGATCCGTGTTAAGAGCCAGGAATCAAGCAGAGAGTTGCAACGATATGTAAGTTGGTGTTAACATGCCAATGTTCCTCGCAAATTATACCAACAACTGCGGAATTGAAATCCGATAAGCGCTCGCGATAGGCAGTGTCGCAGGGAAGATATTTTGGGAGGGTTTCTTCAGGGGGGTACTGCCGAACAGGGCTGAAAACGGCCATGTCTATAGGCTGTGATACATTCTGACTTGCAGCGGGCTAGTAGGAATGATACTGTGCCGTATGCAAAACGGACACATAGTTACAAAGTAAAGTCTAGGTATTGTGATCGTATAGAATAATACGTGTGTTGCATGTGCACTTATTTCATATGTAAGCGGTGTATGTAAGCTACTATGTATGGCTATGGAGGATTTGATCGTGAACGAGTCCTCGAATCAACATGCACAGGTATTTCAATGCGAAAAAGACAGATTTAGCTAAGAATTGGAGATTCGGTCCATCGGAATACAGGAGGATGAAACAGTGTCGATCGAATTAATTAAATCGAATAAAATAAATTAGAAAAATAATAATAGAAGAAATATGTTTCTCATCACACGCGCACACAGCCTTGGAGAGGTATGATGGCTAAAGAGAAGACCAACATATCTAAAATTGTTCAGCGTGATAGGCATGACGGAGAAGCAAGCTAGGTATTATTTCCTGGGGAAATGGAGGCGCCCCGGAATCGTCTCCCATCCCAAATCCGCCGCTCGCCCGAAGGCCCGGGGAGGGACTCCAATCCTCCGTGTAGGAAGGGAGTAATAGATCATGTGAATGTCGAACTGACGTATCTACCAACTGACCATAGACCGGAAAGCCTCTTGGGCCTTAGGAATGTTAATGCCAATGGAGTACTGGTCTAACGGAGGTATCATGCCGCTAGATTTCATTGTTCCGCTGGCCACTACTTTGTATACGGTCCGACTTCCTCGGCCAAGCTTTTAGTGAATAATAGCTTGGAATACTTATATGTTGTCTCTCATATAGCCCTAAGATTGTCGTTACGATCCTTAACCCAAGACCTAGGCGACTATCTGGAACAACTAGGTAATTCAAGCAAAAACCAGGCGAACAAGCTCATCAGCTCACATGGTACCGAAAGCTATTGGGTCTGGGCTCATTGGTCTGAAAATCTGGGGTGCAGCGCGGCTCCGCATGGCTCTCGGCTCAAGTCTTCTCAAGGAACAGGGCCCATTGATCGCTCCGCGGTTCTACAATTAGGCGGAGTTGCTTTGGAGCACGAGATATCATTCGGTCCGCGTCAAATGAGTGCTGCGACGCGATCATATGCAGGGACCAAAATCCCAGGAGATGCAAGCTCGGCTACCTGGAATCCCCAAAGGCAAAGGCCATGTAGTGGACGGCTCTCTGTATGCGGGGAAGCATCCCATTCCAGTCTTCTGATACCCGCGAACGGGCCACCGCCATTCTACCGAATTAACCGCCGGCCACTGCTGGATTCGGCTTCACAAGACCTCGTTTTGGCTCGGACCGCAGCTACAATAGGTACCTCCGTGACAATCCGGCGGATCATGACTTCGGCAGAGTTCTGGATGTCCTGCATGGCAGTATAACCACGTGAAAACCAGCCCAGCTTCTAGCTTCCTAGTGTCTTTCACTGAATTCTCCTATGAAATGCTAGAATGCATAGCAAATAAGCGTCGGTGGTGGAACCCGTGGACCTAGCGGTCATCCCGACAAGCTTCGGCGCAATTATGAACGATTTTCAGGACTTGCGCTTCTGGTCTGGTTGTGCGCTATTCGCGCGTGGACTAGGAATAAGCCGTCGCATAGGTATTGTGTATATGCGCAGATATCTTATTACGCAAGCGCAAGTCACGCAAAGCTGAGCTGCGAGGCTAGAGTCTTTCCCCTATTGGAGTTGTGACCACTTATTGATTACGAAACGAGGCGGGTGACGATTTGCACGCACACGTATGCTCCTCTTACGGCACCGAATAAGGGCACAATGCAACAGTCAGCTATGAAACAGTGGGGTAATTGAAAAATCTAGAAGACCTTCAAAACGAGAAAATACCGTCTGGTGCACTCACACCACGGCATGGGGGGTCTAGAATCACCCCAAGTGCTCCATTGATAGACCATCCAGGATCTTAACGTCGCATTTTCAGGGTCCAATCCCACATTTTCCTGCGGCTCTGGATCCCGAATGGCTCCGAGACGTGGTTAAGAGGGCGTGAGATTTTGAAGGAATCACGCGCGCGAATCGTTCTCGAGTGTTTCTTTCTCGGTCCTCCACAACCGAAGCGCGACAACCGAGCATGTCACGACATTCTATGCTGAAGGAATAAGTCTCAATTGGCGTAGGGATCTTTTGAATATGCAGGTTGCTGCAAATGTGATATGATGATATGATATTTACTCTTTAGCAATGATGCATCCTAGGTAGGTAATGAACATTTATTAATATTACCTAAGTTGAAACTGGATCCAAGTTTTGTCTTATTCTAGTACAGTAATCACCCCTGTAAATGGATACCCCTTTTTTGGATATGGCCCACGAAATGAATACGATTTCGCGACCTGAATTAATTTGTATGGGTAAATGGATAGAAACCCGCGAACTGCATACTGGATATCAGATCGTGAGATATCCAGCTACAGGGGTAAAATACAGGGGTCTTGGACGCAAAAACAGGTGCTCATTGGTTCAAATTCAAGGATCCCCACCTAGACTGGTGGCGCTTTGACCACCTTCATCCAATATTTATTCAAAGCATTTTCGAATTTGAACCTTACTAACGCTGTTTTTGCCTTATATACTGCTTTATAAAATAAAATAAAATTATACAAATAATATATAGATATATATTTACTTCTGAACGGCTTAAATAGATTGAATCTGTTGATTTAACCTGAAATATTAGCGATTATTTGAGTTAGGAATTGAGGACCGAATTGTAAGGGAAAAATGCCAAGACCTCACCTTACTTGGATATGGCCCACGAGATGGATACGATATCGCTGTACGGATTATATCCATTTACAGGGGTATTTACTGTAAGCCTGTTCCCTCGAGGCTTATGTAAATTGGTATTAATGGGCCGGCTTTGTTCCCGCTATGGCTTTTGCTTTTAGTACTATGTACATAGTAGTGAGGCTCACCTCGAAATTCACCGAGAAGGGCCGAGTTTCCCCTGCCTCGTAATGAAGTTTTGCTTAATGTAAGAATTATGATTTGCTATGCGAACGGTCAACCTCTCCATCGAAACTACTGCACATACCTACTTGCGTACAGGAGGATCTTCGTAACCAACTGAGAGATGCCCCTGAAATCTGGTATGCAACTGACCGGTAGTATACGATTGCGAGCGGGCAGGTGGGCAAGACTGACGAATGCGATACGCTAGACACTCCGGCTACTCGCATTGTTGCCTCAGCCCTTGCGGCGATGAGCACTCTAATTCTGTCAGATGTGACAACTGAGTCTTGAATCTATTGCAGTATTGCGAGCTCATTTATCAGTTATCATGTTCCGCTCACCAGGTTCAGGCAGCAAGCGGGGCGGGGAATTTCCACGCGCGATGTAAAAGCAATTTGGAGAGCATGAGATCCGGGAATTAGATGAACTAGATGCGTGCGTGCATGGTAACACAATATCAAACGAGCCACACACAGGATCGACTCCCCCTTGCCATCGTGAGAAGATGAGGTATGAGGCTGTTTTACTACCATGCAAATGATTAATATACTTGTTCATTTTGACTCAAATTCTGTCATTTTTCGCGGGGAAGCCAAAGGCTGCGGCTGATAAGCCTAAGACACTATCGTGGGGAGTAGGTGGCATAAGGTGAACCCTGGTCATGCATCGCTTTGATCTGGCACAAGCCAATCGCGTTCAAGGCGCATAAGAGGAAGATGTAAAAAAGCATAACGGCATCAAGAAATATGTTGTTAAAAATACTATTTAGAGAGGGAAAAAAGAATAAACTTTTTTTTCTTCCTAAACTTGGTATTATTTTTCTTGATAAACGACTATTACTTACCGCTCGTGCAAAGTACTAGCTACCTCCTAACCTCTCAATAGTCATATCATCAAAAGAAAAAAATGATAGATAAAAGTTCCCGCAGCCGTTAGATTTCCTAGTGGCAAAGGTCTCACATCCCGTTTGTACCTAAGGTAAAGTTTCTCGCTTATCTTATGAGGCGTTCGCTTCCAAGTTCCCATCTTGGGGATCTAAAAGGTGTTTGTAGGAGCTGAAGCACTGTCGATCAGCCCTCTAAAACTCAACTTCACCTTGATACGAATACCACTTAAGTGTTTCTCAACATCCGACCCAGAGAAGAAGTAAGGGCGTGTATATACATGTATCCAAGAATCTTTAAGGTCATTGGTATATCGGCATTTGCGCACATTGGGTATGTGATAATTGGCTCCCTCATAGGTCAAACAAAATGCATTGGGGCTGCAGCAAAGCCGCAAAATTGCCTAGCTCCCGTGGTACTAAATATGCACTCGTTCCAAGGCATCTGCGTGCTGTTCCATAATCTCTGCATATTTGGCGAGCGAGCCGTCCTGCTGGCGACCGGCATTTCATGATTCAGTTCATACCACCATGACGTAGCGCAAACAGAGAGAATATGTCTTGCGGATTGGCACCCCGTCGGGGAAGCATCAGGTACCAAGCGGTCGGAATTGCACTTCACATACATACCTCCCGTATCGCGGGTTGGGAATTACGTGTCGTAAATGTGAGAAGGTTGTTTTCGGGATTCCAAATGGCTTGGCAACCCTAACATTACGAGACATCGTGAGCCAACGATTATACGTTCGTTGTATAGAGGGATAATTAAAGGTTACGAGGGAGCGGTACGCAATCCTCTTGTCCAAGACGAAGGCGAAGGCAAAAAAAAAAAACCCCCCCCCGGGGAGATTCCGAACCCTTACCAGCTCTTTGATTTTGATAGACGAACGAAGCAAGGCTTGCATAAGGCTGGCATGGCTCGTTGCTCGAGACGGCGGTGGAGGTTAGATGGAGTTGACGGTGGCCGGAAGAGGTGCCGCGGCTAACTAAGAAACAAGTAATTACTTTAAAAATATCTTAAAATCATAAATCATGGATTAATTGGCCGAGGGGGAAATGCTGACTGTACATCCAATGGCAGTGCCGATGGGCTTTGCTCAACTTAGTACGTATCATATAACTTATGTAACCGGGGGTTTGACGATTCTCATTCGTGCAATTGGTTGCCCCGTCTCTCGATGCAACTCAGGTGACTCGCGATGGCACCAGCTAGATGGTAACGACAGCCCCCCCATACGAAAAGTCCCACTTTGCTTCACGTTTCGAGACTCTTGCAATTCCCAAAGATCGAGTTGCAACCCCTTTTGACTCTTCAAATTGCCGGTCCTGGGAAGAAGCCGACGATGCAGGTTGCCCATGTTGCATGGGTTATAGGCAAGGGATGCAAAATGTCCAAGGTCGTGTTTCCTTTTTGATAATAAAAGATTGCCTAGGTACCTAGTCATTTAATCATCAATTGAATGTAATATTTCTGTTCCTTTCGCATCAACGGATCATGCATGTAAGCAAGAGCATTTCCCAAACTGCGATAGCATCGTAGACAATTTAGAACCCCAGTTCCGGGGAAGCGTGTCCGGCCAGGATTAACAGCAAGGTCAAGGGGGTATGAAAAGGGGATAAGTGCGGAAGTGGGGGTACCTTGCTTGACAGATTTGGTCTTTCTTGGTTCATGATGCATTCTATCGATTGCGACTATATGATAATCGATAGGTAATAATTGCTTTTAAATTTCAATGGCCTCGGTCTCATTAAAATCCCAGTCATGTCGTTGCTAACTTGTCGATGTGAAGCTATCGTCAATTGAGCTTGTGCATGTTGGTAATACGGTAGTATGCGTTTTCATTAAAGATCTGTCTTAGTCAGATAGGTGCTCACGACATTTGCAACGAGGTGGCAGTAGGAAGACGAAAATATTTCGGCATGAGACTGTTTTCATGCAGGTGATGGAAAAAGTCTGTTTGAGGAGTAAAGTCAATGGCGTGCTAATACGTTAGGTATACAAGTATCGTGATGGTATTAAAGAGAGGTCGGAGTTAAGGGCTTCTAGTTAAACCCCATCACACCGATGTTTTTTGATACGCGTGGGGGTTCTTTAATCCTTCGTTGACACAATAGGCATTGCAGTTGGAGTTGTTGGTGAAATTTCCATTGTGAAGCCGTATCATACAGATGGTACTCGATGCCAATGCATGTCGGTCCATGCCGGCCGTCGCATTTCGCACCCTGCACTTCGCCGATGATGTCAAAAGGACATGTTGCTTGGCATGTCAATTCCATCGCGAGGGCGAGGGTAGATGGCACAATAATAAAGACGGACAAGGTAATGGCCGCAGAGTTTACTCTGTTAGGAATGTAAAGTAATTAGCATACGAAAGCTCCCAGCGCAATGGCTCGTCTAGTTTTTCCACTGGGGCCTTGTCACTCTGTAATGTCATGGTGCAATCTCGTAACTTGGTGCCCAAATGGCGATTGGAGAGTGGTAATACGACTTGTCGAAACTGTGATACTCGATCCAGGGGCATTGGCGCGTTTCCAGGGAAAAGAAATGCTTCACCCGCGTCCATGGTCTCGCAATCGCGACCATGTCTTTCGCAGTTCGGTTGTCTCCCCTTGATGAGAAGTTGGTTAGTGATTTAAGAATTTCAATGTGTCGTTGAAGAAACCGTGGGTGTGGTGTAGGAGTCTGTTGGACATGTCCTTTTGAGAAATGGCCCTGTCGCCTGCCCAATTTAAAATAGTGCGGCCCGTGTCACAGATAGATAACTCCAGGAAGCTTGACATGCTGACATGCTGACTTATCAGGGTTCAAGCTTTACTATGTCGAGCAGGTAGTAATTCACCTCGGGGTACCATTCTTTCTAGAAGCCCTCATGACCGCCCAGAGAAGTTCTTGGACCTGCCTTCAAGAGGATCTGATGCGGGTGTCGAGCACCAAGGGTCTTGATACTCTGCCGAAGTGGAGTAATCGTTGCGCTTCCAATTCGAAGTCGGACATAAGTTGCAAGGTGATTGAAGGCTTGTCTGTGGTGCCCGATGCAGAAGGTTAGGCCAAGTTCGGTATTCAAATATGATAAATTTGGGGGGTTGCAGTCACGAAAAGATCGCAAGCGCCGCATGTGGGATGAGGCTGGTATCGTTGGAAAGCCTCAAACAATGTCCGACACCTCATAAGTCTAGAAATTGTGACTCTTAAACATGATACGGCGACCCAAAGTAGGACAAGATCAGATGATGATTTTTGACGTAACTCGCTATGACCTTATTATAGATACTTGCCCAACGATCCGCGAGATGACACGACATGAAGACGTCGCGGCTGACTCTTTCTTAGAAATGTGCCTTGTTGATCAGGGCTCTCGCGCTAAGAGACGCGTGGATGGGGGTTTAGTGATAGTTTATGAGGTAATAAGTCAGCATATTCCAATCTGGCGCTTCGCTGAGGGCGTGCAAATGTGATAGAAGCCGGGTTTGGAGTGGTGCGCAATAGTACGAGGTGTGATAGGCCTCGGCGTGGGGTGGTGTTGGCCGATTGGCGAGAATGATCCATTTGTTGGCGTTATGCTGGCGAAGCAATGCACTGGAAATGCAACGAAACGGTCACAGGCTGCGTGATATTGATGCTCAGGAGTCAGGACAAGATCAAGCAATGTGACTGGGAGCACTACCCTAGGCCATGGGAATCATTCATTTTAGCATTTATCTTATATCCTCATTCCTGTGAGAAAAATAAGGGGTTTGAATTAATTCCGATGATTCCTGCGTAGGCAACTTTGTGATTTACGATGAAGTAAACTAACTCATGTTTACCAGATGTTTTTCTGTCAATACCTTGTCACATGTTTTCCCCGTATGTCTTGATAGATCTTCAACAATAATTCTACTTCATATATAGCAAGGATGCACGCATTCACTGGAGATGAGTTGTAAATACATATTATACAATATCTTGAGCAGGTATCGTACTATGCTATCACAATAGCATAAGTGAGAAATCTAGTCGATTCTATTGTGGTCCTTGTCCACCTCGTTCGAGCAGCGGGGTGATAGCTCGTATTGTATTGCGTACTGCTGTTGTGCGGGTTCACGATCTGGCCAGGCATCTAACGGCCTGTGGGGGTTACTCGGAGTTCCAATTGAATGCCGCGAATTGTGGCTGAGGCGTTCAGCTGACCGTGTGTTCGTTATGCGGAGGAAGCCAAATCGCCAAATCCATAAATCTGGCCGCCACAATTCTCCGTACAAGACCGACGAGGCAATTTCCTACCTGATATTTCCCCGGCACCGAAGCCATTCAGTCGTACGCTTCCAGGCTTCGTGACCACAAAAAATGCCCAAAAGAAACAGCGCACACGTACAAAAAAAAAAAAGGACATGCCATAGGTACCTACCTACTAGAGAGGGATAAGCTAGGGCCTTGTCTTACACCTGAGTTATGCGTTGGCGGTTCCTTCAGAGGTAACGTGCTCAGAGGGGTTGTGTTGTCATTATCACTAAATGGTTCAAATGACTATTCTCAGTAGTCTAAATCGATAGCTGAAGTCGATTTCATGGGATAGCTTGGACAATTGTAAAAATGGAGGCAATGCGGGGGCGGTCCGTTGACTGTAAGAAGAATTCCTCGAGTTTCAGGCTACTTAAAAGGGACAGCATCACGAGGCCTATTTGAGAGGCGAATTGTCCCAAAAAATAAAACCCAGCCGTAGCCGGATCTAGGCATTACAGGACCGTCGATCCAAGCAGCGGCTTTTCAACCAGCACGTGCCTCCGTGTCAGCGGTAATAATGGTACGGCGGCAACAGTGTATAGTGACAGTGACATAGTTGTAACCATTCGACCATATCAAATGTTGGCCGAACGAATTGGCCGTCATTTCCTCTGTACGCTCTGCCGATTGCTTAACCTTGCCAAAGTTGTGGCATTGTCATCGCTCCTGTGACCACCAGGAACTCCAATCCAATATCGGGCTTTTCTAATTAACGCAGTCAAGGGTCACGATGCTTAAAAAAAGATAGCCCTGTTAAAGTGCACACAGGCAGCAAACCATCACGAATGAAATCGATCGGCCAGTCTGGAGTAGACTGTCATAATTTCCCTCATCACCATTTTCACCCTGCAAACTTGTTTCTGTGACCAATTGATGTAATAATATTCCTATTAGCAACCAAAAATATTATTCTTTGTGGTTTGCTACTTCCTCTGCGGCAGATGGTGAAGCCTATGGTTTCCGCTATCCCACGCAAGGGAATCGTCACGGACAGGTTGTCGTTGAGTGCAATTCATCGCTCGTCACCATTCGCTGTGCCTATTTGATATGTTACCCTGCGGAACATTTTATGTGCAACCGCAATCTCACGTAAAATCAAGAATTGCCAGAATCGTATCCGATGTCTATTGTTGCCATCATGACAGCAGAATGTTGTATTCACCTAATTAAATCACTGTTCCTTCTTGATTCTACCAGCAGCAAACAAATATGGACTTATTGGAGAAGTGGGTAGCGTAGTTCACGATGTGGGCTCGGACTGAAGGCTGGCCGTCTGCCCGCAATTGATGAGCCAGGAAAAACAAGACGACTAAACAATGTAGACAGTGAAACACAATAGAAACCCCAAATCAATTATTCTGATTTTATTAGACAAGCATGCAATTCCTACTTTTGGTCGGCTAAGAAATCTTAATGACCGCTTTGGAAACAATAGGCCGAGAAAGACAGTAACATGTGCCTGTTTGGACAATGAAGAAGAACCGCTTGCAGGTGCCCAAATCCCATCCCAAGCGAAAGGGTCTGCTGGTCAGTCGTCGTTGCCGGCAAATTGAATTCGGGAAACTAAACCCATTGATCGCGGGCAGGTTTCCGGTACCAGAGACGGTGCCTTAAGTGCCTTAATAGGAATATGATACCTAGTTAAGTCTAGATTGCGCACTAAAATAAACGCTATTCTTCAAAGAGGCAAAAGAAGAGCCAGACACTAAAGGGGAGATTTCGGGGCGAGTCTGGCCGCTGTGGCCCATCCATCGGAGAGGAAACGAGACTGGAGCTAGTACGAAGGTACTAAGGTACTGATCGCTCGGTACGTACTGAGATGAGCAGGGAAGGTACCTTTGCGCGTGTTGTCCAGGGTATTGCTACCGCCCCTGACCCTCTGATCCTAGTTCCGCCGCCACCAACCCTCATCAACCCCCAAGGAACAGAAGTCCCCGCCGGAGGACCCAGATGGTACTTGACTAAATGTACTTAGGTACGTACCTACAGAGGTACATCTAGAACAGTACGTACCAGACCCAGTGGGGAGAGACCTTGCACACCGCGCCTTCTTTCCCTCCACCTAGCCTGGCCAGCATACCCACTGCACTCCCTCCTATCAATACATACATATGTACACACCTACCCGCTCCTCTTCTCTCCTCAGGAACATAACATAACATCATGAACCACGAAAGGGTTTAACTACTCTAAGTGTGAATATCCTCGGCAGTCGTATGCATTGATCACGACTAGCATTAACCCACACGTCCGGGTAACCAATTCCACTCGGCGAACATTATCTACGACATAATACATCGTCGCCACTAATATCGACATATTGTATTCCATCTCTCCTCTCGCCGCCGCCCTTTGACGAATATACCAGAACTTTCTTCTCCGCGACCCGATTTCGCCTTTGGTGCCGATTATCTTCTAGTTCGACTTTTGGGAAGCACAAGAAATACAGTTCTTATCCAATTCGACATTCGCGATCGAAATCGCGAAACCCACATTCACCATTCATCCTCAATTCTCCTCAGGCCTGCTCGAGCAGCCGAGCATCCATATTGACGACATGCCTTCCAAACCTGAAGGTCTAGTCCTGACCGTGGACCCTAACGTCATCCACAAGGTCGACACAAACAACCCTCAGAACCTCTTCAGCATGTGGACTGGTACGTCCTTTATAATACGGACCCGGATTAAGCTTGATCTTAGCATCCTAACCAAACCCACAGTATTTTCTAGATGCGCGGACTCGGTCGAGCAAGGACGACGATTAGAAAACCTCAGTTGGCGATTGTGGAACCGAGAAACCTTCTGCTGTGAGGCAAAAGGCCTTCCTGCCATGGGTGCCGCAGTACCAAAAGATATCCCTGAACAGCAACAGATCCCAGATGTACCCCTACTATCAGGTAGCGTCGATTCCGTTGCCGACGAGGAAGCGATCGATTTCACCGCAGTCTCAGATCCCGTTGAGATTCTTCGACCCCGAATAGTTCGACAGGACTCATGTGCCAGCAGCCGCAGCAGAGGTCGTGAACGGCATATCACATCCGACCACCTCGAGAAGATGGTGGTTTCTATAATTCAAGAGAAGGAACCTAACCTGGCACCGCTTCCTCATATGAGCTCTCCCTCTATCGAGTCGTCCGATATTGACCAGTCCCAATCCTCTTCCCCGGAAGAGGATCAGACACCCGCGTCGCCGGTTAGCGAGTCGGAAAAGATGCCAGTCCAGTCCCTGTCGCAGTCGCAGTCGCAGTCCACAACCACAGAGGTTCCTGCTACCACTGTTATTCGTGGTTTCTCACCATCGCAGATCCCGTCCTTCCGTGTATCACACGAGCCTAAGCTGGCGGCAGACGCAATCCCCGAGCCGCAATCCTCTCCCGCCCCCAAACCGGTGCAGCTTAAGAAGCAACCACCCAAGTTTAAGATTGGGGACTCTTCCAGCAACGAGTCATCGCCTCAAAGCTTCGAGACTCGCAAGCCTATGCTCCAGCCTACCAGAAAACCCATGTTCGAAGTTGGCGTGGGTTCCTCTGGGGACGACGAGAGCCCTTCCCTGAAGAGTGCTATGCATTCTTCTCGACCGAGCCCTTTACTCAATGCGCAGAAGAAGCAGACCTCGTTTAGCAACCAGGTAGCAATGCGCACGATACATACGCCCAGCGATCAATCGGATAGTTACATGGACGAGAGCGCCATTGACGATGATGAGGACGACTCTGAGTGGGAGGATTCTATCGAGGAGAGTGGCAAGTCCAGTGTAGATGATGCGGTTACATTTAAGCGAGTTCCGTCGAAAGCCAACCTCACGTCTCAAAGGTCATTGATCAGTTTGATGTTCGCCGGACAGGAGGAGCGAGCTAAGGGACTCAGTAACTATGCGTCTCACTCGACTCCTGCCATCGCACAACGTGCGCGCGGACTACAGAGCCATTCGAACATGAATGTCGTATCTTCCCCTAATGACTCTGACAATGGCCTTGAGATGCGACGGGGTCTACGACCCACGCCACTAAAGCCCATCACGGAAATTCCTCGCTCTGGCGCACAACCTATCGTCAGCAACCACCAGTCCCATCATCAGGCTGCTCTGTCGCCCAGGACTACTAGAAGAAACATGTTGGCTACAGAATTGACTGAGTCTCTCCGTCGACAACTTCTGTGGGAGCGTCAACAAAAGACGTCTACAGCCAATGCCGTTCTAAAGAGGCGTCATACTTCTCTGGACGTGGCCAACTTGAAGCAATATCCCGAGAAGGCCTACATGGGCAAGAACAAGGAAGAGCCCAATTCCAGCAGCTGGAACCAATATTTCAGCCGCGACGACTTCGGTGGTTACCATGCCCAAGGCTGGTAAAGCACTTTATTACAGACATTTCTGAACATATCGAACATACACCCACTCAAGTGCCAACGAGCGCTTGATGGCAGATACCAGACTGCCTTGTACTTTTATTCCCTTACTCTTTTTTTGGAGCATTGCGAAGGTGGTTGCTTTCTACGATACCGATTGCATTGCATGAGGGCGGCGTTTAATGATGTTGTTTAATCACGAGGCGTATCCTACCGTCCGCATTCACATTGATGGATGGCCAGTGGATTGGTGCGGCGCCAACCGCAGCGAGGCTTGACCATTACAGCGCATCGTCAGCCTTTAGTTTTCATGTTTTTATCCGGCACTAATCGGCGTTGCTCCCTGGATGATACCACGGTCCGCATTTTGATTTCGCCCCGGCGAAGGGCCATGACTGCTTTTTATTATTCATAGTGTGTATTTCAAGGAGATTCAGAGGGCGACCTCATGAGGAATAGGGAATGACGAATCAAAAGGGGAAAACTGGAGAGTTCGCTGTCTCGTCCGTCCACAAGGACGAAAAGGAGGCAGTTTGCTAGCTAGACAGGTCTGCAAAATAGCGACCTGGTTGGAACAGTCGCAAAAAGGAAGATAAAAAGGCATGCGCCATGATCACAAAAACATAGTAAAATCTTGAAGGCCTACAAAATAAAAACAATAATAAAACGTGTTCAATCACTTATAATCTTACTGTCTTGATGCAACTTGTGACAACCTACACTTCTACAATATGTACCATTGACTATCTGGCGAAGAGCTCAGACTTACACCGAGAGTCAAGGAAGCTCCCAGTGTTTGTTCACCACATCCAGCCAAGGTAAACACTGCTACTCGGCATGTGACATTGAACGGAAACGACAACGTCATTGGGGTCTCACCAATGCAAACCAGCGGAGATAGACGCGCTGGCATATGTACAGTCGACCTTGCTGATAAATGAAGTTTTCCGTCCAACTTAGAACCATGGATACTAGACGGGAGATTGACTTACGGAAGCCATTGATCTGTTAAGAATGCCTGACTAGGAACCAGAGGATGACACTGGTAATACTACCTACATACGGGTGCGTCCGCATCCACCAAGACTACTATACTAGGTTCTGACCTGACCTGACTAGAGTTTCTTACTGTAATTGAGCAACGGTGCAATGGCGAGCAAGTAACGGTTCTATTCAGCCTCTACAAATCGGTCACGCCGAGTAACGCACCTACAGTAAGCAATTGGCAACTTGGACAGATTATGCTTTGTTCAGCAGACCTGTCGATACGAGTTGACACGAATCGCGATATCCATCGACAGCTGCTCTTTTCCCTTCCTTGTAACAGCGACTAGCCTTCTAATGCAGCAGATGATGTATTCAAGCTGCAGTGAGGACCCTTGATCGACAATCGGAAGATAACTAACTGCTGGACAAGGTCGATTTCTCCCGGTTGTCAAAGACCTTCCTAGCTATACCGCCTCTCCACAATGGGGAAGCACATACTATGTATGGCAATTGATGTCCTTCCCCAGGGATCGTCGCTGTTCACTGTCCAAGTCACAACAGCGCAAGTCTAAGTCATTCCAGACAGGGCAATGCAGTATGTAATGATAATGGAGTTGTATCGGGATTTGCAGGATTGGGAGGTTTCAAAGGGACCTTCGATTTGCATGGGTTGGAACGCCGACTATGCCTAGGACTGCATCTGGGACTGCATCTCGGATGCAGCAACGAGGATAATTTTTCCCTTGTTTACAACATGTATGTACATACAGACCTAGCTGGCCGCTATTCGCTAAAGGTACCGAACTGCATCACTACCTGAACTAAATAGGCCAAATTCCAAGGTCATTGTTTCTTCTCCTCCTCTTTGACTAAACTACGACTGGCTGCCCTAATTGCTAGATTCGGTCAACTTGGATCTCTGCGGATCCCCTTTGCTTCCTGTAGCTATACGCACGTAGGCCAAGTTTTATGTTAGATCCCAACAACAGGGTGCGGTCAAGCTACATACTATAGTACGACCTAGACCGCCCCCCCTCTTCTTTCAAAACAAAAAAAAGAATCCCCTCTATTTTCTGACCCATTTATATATATAATTACCTACAGTAGCTTCAATGTATAAGCTGTGGATTTTTTTAACATGGTTCCTACAGCAAGTCCTAGGAACAGACTACCACGGCGATTGTTACATGCTATCCAGGCCTAAACAGTCAAGTAGTCGCCTTGTACCAACGGAGAAGGTTGAGCGGAAGGAAGGTTGAGCGGAAGGAAGGTCGAGCGCTCCAAGCGGGCCTGCCGGAAAGAATAGGGAAGAGAGCTGGCGTATCCGCCTGCGTGGTATAGGGCGGTGAGTAGGTTTAAGTCAAATATATCTCCAGATTATTTGGAGATGTTCTTCTTGGATGATGATGCGCTTTGGGGATCAGTTGGAGGATGTGCTGTTAAGGTATCCAGTCGTTTGAAAATTGCCTTACGAAGAGAGTGGCATGCAGTTGTTGAAGTCAAGATTGCTATGTAGGTGGTACGGTTTTACTCCTACTATAATTATTGCCTTGACTTAAAAGCTGACTGCCTACATCCAAAGTACTATCTAGATGATACTATGATAAGGTATGATGCCTAAAAAAAATAAAAAAT
This sequence comes from Hypoxylon sp. CI-4A, assembly GCA_002120315.1. Lineage (NCBI taxonomy): Eukaryota > Fungi > Ascomycota > Sordariomycetes > Xylariales > Hypoxylaceae > Hypoxylon > Hypoxylon sp. CI-4A. The sequence goes on from KZ111523.1 coordinate 733,588, forward strand.
AAAAGTCAACTATAATGCATGCAGCTATCATTCCGACCGCCGTAAGGTAGTACCTAGGATGTAATGTATATTGAACGGATGCAGAACATCGCGAACTCGATACCAATAGGATGTACCCCGCGTGGGCGGTAAGCCTGCAAAACGCAACTCATCTACAGCTCATCTATATTTATGTCGATGCCCACAACTCTACCTATATGTATATGGAGATAAAATACTTCTATAATAATTCTATAATACTATAGAATATTAAATCTCTCCTGTTCAATTTTCTCATTGGCCGGAACAAGGTCATAAGTCCCTTTCGGCGAAGATTGAGTTGTTCTTCTCCATTTTATACGTACATTACATTACATACCCGCTGGGTTAGAGCTACTACATACTACCTATGTATGTGTGATGTACGCTGCCTGCAACATCTTGGTCTTGTCTTAGACACTTTTCAGGACAGCAGCCAAAAAACAACCTACCTACAACGGCGACCAGCCAAAGCCCACTTTCCTGCATGACACCTTCACTGGCGATACGTAGGGCTTATCGAGTGTGTTTATCGATGGGGGGGAGTGGTCGCCCGCACGATGAGTTGGCCTACCACACCCTTTCGAACGTTTCGCCGTCGCGTGCAAATCAGCGCTCGAGAACGGCCGCTCACCGACTTTTCGAAGGGGTCTGCCAGAGATGCGCCCCTCCAATAATGTCCACGGCGCAACTCCCCGCGCGCCTGGTATCAGATGCTCAACTTCCTGCAGAAAAGGCTACGGCGCTACAGCCGACCACTGATACATCTAGCTGGAGATCATGAACGGGCTATGTACCTACCTAAGCTACCTATGTAATCGGCAACCCAATTTTTGACCATTTGGCCGGTCTTCTTTTTGGGCATAGAGAATGACATCGTTTCCGAATGATTCTCATGGGGGGATGTTGCATTCTATTCTCGGGGCTTCGCGATCCCGCATCAGCTGCTGAATCTCTTTTTTTCAACAGGAATCAGACGTTTCTTTGAAGAAGAAAAATTACAGCCCGAATTTCTTCTTCTTCTGCGGCCCGAAGTACTAGTCTACTACCTAGAAAGCAGCCAGCCAGCCACTGACTGATATGAAAGGCTGTGTATGGCCAAAAAAAAAACAAATCACCCCTCTTCTTCTTCTTTTTCTTCTTCCTCCTCCTCCCCGCCCGTTAGAAGAAACAAACGGGAGGAGCCATTCTAGGCCGTTGCTTGGTGGAGGCTCCCGCCTAGCATATGCCAGTCATAGATTGTGGCGTCGTTTAGGATTGCCTGATGATATACATGCGTGCGATACTAACGGTAGATAGAAAAGAAGCACGTTGGAATTATGTAGCTAGGGAAGCTGGTTTCGGAGAATATTTTCCATCTCGTGACAGGCCAACGAAGCAGTCAGTCACTCCAGTCAAGTCAAGTCAGGTCAGGCTCGGTTTTGTTTTCATTGCCGCACGTAGCGACGGCGTCATAAGAGATCAATAACAACGAATGAAACATTTTTTTTGAGTTGAGGGGAAAGTAAAAGGGCTCGATTGGCGTCAATACGAAGTTCCTCCTGCTGTTCTGTTCGAGTCATCCATAAGTCCCGTTCGCGTCTTTGCCCGCGGGCGCGGGGGGCCAGAAAACGGGCTAAACAGGTATCTAGACAACTTTAGATAGGCCCGCTGACTTGAATAAACGTACCAAAATCTATGCATCAATGCGTTGTCAATCGTAGCTTGTGACGATTGAACAGGGGACATATACGCAATACAGAATAAAAGGCAGGCATTTTATTGTATATTTCATATTTGAATTATGTTATTTCTCTGCGCATGTGAACTAATTAAATGGTTGAATAAATTCATTCATTCCTTGTAATAAAAAAAAAATAAAAAAAAGGCAAGGAATAAAAGAATACTAATACGTCCGTAGCCTAGTATATGAAAATGCAAATAACAAAGAATTTAAGAAAATCGCCTCTTCTCATGACCTATCTAACAACATACCTATCGTCACGGTATTCAGAATGGCTGGCCTATTGGTCTTTTGTATTTGTATTTCTGTGTTGAGAGCTTCTCTCTCTACGGAATACCTTGCTAGTAATTAGGTAGATCGGTCCTTTTTTTGGAACGAGTCGGCAGCGATTCGGTTCAATTGAAGGACTCAAATCGATTTGACAGCCGATCGGGTTTGGTCAACCGACGCTTAAATTTAGCCGCCAAGTGATTCGCCACCGCGGAGAACGGCCCCGCATTCTTCTAGAAAGCTTCTAGCGTTTCCATCCCCCCTTGGCTCACCTTGTGTATTCATGTACTCCTTATTAGGTAAGGCTGCATGGCTGCATGGATAGCGGAGTTAGTAGGGTGGTCCGAGCTGAGCTGAGCTTTAGAACTCACGTGAAGATTTGCAATGATTGGGAACTGGAGATTGATAAAAGGGGGGTTCGATTACATAACTAGCTTGATACTACATGATTTTTCTCCCATCCTAGGACTTTTCCTTTCCTCCTTCGACTCCACAACAGCTCCAGAAAGAGACCGAGAGTTAATCCAGGTTCGGTCTACTTGACCGCAGTACCTCTCCTACTTGTAATAACGCCGAGTCGAACGTCGAAGCGAGATGATGAGACGAGAGAGGCGAAAATTCAAGTAATCTCGTACCTACGTCACGGGAGAAACATGTGAAAGAAGAACATGGAGATGAGAGGAGGTTAGAGGACGAAAAGAAGAGAAAGAATTGGGAATAGGAATCTTTAGAAGTCCATTTTGACTTTGGGGTAGCTGCTCGTTACGCGTCCAATCTACCCGTGTGAGGGGTCTGGGGAACAACTAAGTTTGCCTCATCCCGTTTCTATCACTGGTTCTCTACCCGCATATCTGCTATACCTATTGTATTCGATCCCTAGTAACAAACACCACTCTTACAGATATCACATGTCCGAGCCTTTCACGGATAGATGTATGCGAATACGCACACATTTTTTTTCTACTTGATAAAACCCTGCGGGTCATCCCACTCATTTTGTCAGGGAAATCATAAAAAAGAGTGCCGAGCCAACTGGACGAGAACCCTGAAAAAAAAAAAAAAAAAAAAAAAAAAAAGAGAGAGCTAGCTTAGCTACCTGACAACAACCTAACAAAAAAGTTACCCAACCGGGAGACCAGCAAATCCAACAGCTTGGTTAACTCTTAGTTTTACCTTTTTCTGTTCTCCTCTTCCCACGTGGGGCCGCGACGCCGGGACTCTACATACTAGCAGCGTAGTGTGTACCTAATGTATGTAGGCTGAGGCTTTGCGTTTTCGTGCGCACACGGCTAGCCCTTGCAAGGTGGAGCACGCCAGATAATTTCGCGGGTGCGGACGTCGTCGTCATCGCTGCTACTTGGTGGGAGTGAGAGAGAGGAGATTGAGGAGATTGAGGAGATGGGAAAATTTTGTCCTGAACCGTCTTTTGCTATCCTCGACCCTGGTTTCCCGATCCCCCTTAGCTACATGAGTTTTTAGTAGCTAGTAACCTAGTAACCTAGTAAGGCTAGGTAGGTAGGTACTTGAGAGCTAGGAGACAGGCAGATGTGCAAGCAAGTACTTACAGTCCTAATTCACGGAGAATATTTTCCTTGTAACCAGTTCGTTCCATCTCTCTCAACCACCCCCCTAATATTCTCGAAACTTGTTCTAGTCTCCGAGGCTACAACGGAGAAGAGCCGCGCTACGAACCATGGTATGCCCGACGGTCAATTAGACAGCTGAAACCGGGGTCGCCATATGGTGTTTCCGGCGTCGCTAATTTCTATATGGATGGATCCCTGACGGACTGGCTAGGCTGGTGGTTTGACAGCCTTGTTAATGCTGATACTGGTACTGGTACAGTCTATTGCTGCAGATTGGCGGGCTCGGACTTTGCCTTTTCGGCGCCGGTCAGGGAGGATCGCAGGCTGGCCCCGGAACTGGCGCGCCTTGATGGGTCGCGGAGCTCTGGCCGGTGAGAGCCATGTAACATCGGCCTAACGGCGCCAACCACGCATGTTTCTCGGTTACTCTGCTTACAGTACTTACGCTGGTAGTTCGGATATGAGGAGATGCGGCTATTGCTACGGTACCTAACCAAAACACTGTCAGACTATCGAATACCTTGCTTCAAGATGACGATTTTATGTGTTTTAGAACAAGGTAACGTGTGATGGAAATGGCAGGGAAAAGCGGAAAGGCGATGATAATATATTGTATTACACCTTGACTGATTGGCTCTAGTGTCATGGATCAACATGACATATATCTCCGCGTGTTTTGTAACTCAAAACACGTTACTAACGAAAACGCCCCAGGGACATGGGGATCAGAAAAAAGTCTAAACAAATATCCATCCATTATTTTATTATTTTCACGGACGATTTAATCGTAAAAATATTATTTTGAATTTATCGACTAAATTCTTTCTTAATATCCTACCTAGTCAATCTCCTCGTTTCAGGGACCACCCCTATCCCATCTCTCAAGACTGAGTTTCGAGCCGCATCACTAGCGGGGGAGGAGTACGAACCGAAAGTCTGGGAAGGAATAAAATATCTACAGTACAATGGTACGTGAGGTACACCCAGCCTCGCGGAAGAGACGGCGAAGAACCAGCCTTGGGCCAGTCACCTCTAGCTTTGCACGTAGGCCAAGCAGACCAAGTAATGGTTGTTCGCGCCGTCAGCTCGCTACGTGTATCCATTACGCGATGCTGGCGTGCCTCTTCTATCTAGTATAGTATAGTATAGTACTCTGCCCTCCCCCTCTACTACATAATGTATTTTCATCACACCCATCCATCCCTCACCTACGTAGCGTCTCCGACACGACGGGTCGAGAAGAAAAAAAAAGCGATCTCTACTATGTACTCGCAAACCATGATCTGACAAGGCTGGATGGAACTGGACTAATATGCCGCTACCGAATTTCACATCCCCGCCTAAATGGGTAGGAGTCGTGTGCCGCCCGCATCAAGTCGGACGGAGCTAGACTAGACAGCGATCTTGGCTTCGCGCGTGCCGGTGAAAGGATTCAGAACTTATGATGGCATAGGGGTCCCAGTTATTGTCGATCTTCGACTACCTACCCGACGGAATGGTGAGATGCCGTGGTGAGTTCGAGGTAGTGAGATGTCGTGCGTATATACCACGTGCCATGCTATGAATATGTGCGAGTAGCGTTGACGACATTTGTTTGCAATTTTTTAATGTTTATTCTTCAGTATTTTCTCCTAGATGGAAGGTCGCCGACCACCCTACCAGGCTGATGTGTAGGTCTAAAAGGGTTTGATTGGTCTCTTGGTTCGCCGCCTTCACGCTACTCTAGAAGTATATTCAGAACATCATCACCTATCCTATGACCTCCCGACTCCGCGCAGTTTGGCTCGGTTAAGCCATTGTTACCCCTCTACCGTGTTCCCGGGTGGACAACTACCCGCCGATGCTGGAACTGACAAGCGGCTTTCATCTTCCCGAGCGAGAAGAAAAGGAAAGAATAAATAAATAAGCGCGTGTCCCTTGCCACATGGCAATTACAACTATGTCATTCCTATGCGCAGATGAATAGATAGACGGACGGCTACTTGCTCGCTAGAGCTTACTCTTAAGTCATTGCTGGAGAATCGAGCAATCCAGATCTTACTCAATCCCAGCTGCCCGGGTTCGCCAGAGATCTGGAGAAACTTCCTAGTCGATCTTGCATACGCGGTTCGCAGTCATTAGCGCCGGTCCCAAACTCTATTAGGGATACGAGGTGTCAGATGTCATGTGCTTGGAGGAGGAAAATAGGGGGAGCTTGAGGATGACCGAGAAGTCAGATGTCAGAATGAATGAAGGCATGCATCAATTAGGGTTAGGAAATTAATATGATGCTGGATCGTCGGTTTTAAAGAGTTTTGCTGGATGATTGAAATGTCCGATGCGTATGTACCTGGTATCCATCAAGGTCAGAAGTGTCGTTGATATATGTCGGCGATGGACGCAGCATTGCAACGTTTAAGCGCTGTCAGTTTGAGGTGGGTGCACGCGTGTTGCTTGTACCATAGACTTCGGCTAATGGCCGCCAGCGCACAGGGATATATATAGAATAGTTTCCGAAACCCAGAAGATCGGCTCATAACGCGAACCATCAATGCGTCGTCCCCTTCTACGAGTTCGGACGAGTCCACAAAGGTGATTGGCCCCGTAGGGCGTAGGTATACCTCGGGGGCTCAAGTGCTTAATCTATTAAGGGGAAACGATACATACCTAAGAGATATCATGGATATGCAAAATATTGACCTCTGTCTAGTAGAATAAGATGTGTTAGCCTTGCTCGTTACTAGTAACTTCACAAATATGTTACGGGTATAACTGGATTGATTTACATTGACTGTTAGAAACTTCAAGGTAAATAGTGGGAAGGGCCAAAGATAAGAGTGTCTCCTTTTAAACTGAGTCTATAGGTCAAATACTCGATACTTCCATCTAGGTATGGGCTTTGTAAGACAAACAGGAAACCTAGTAATATTTCCCGATATAAGATGGGAAGAAATGAATGGCCTTAGATGTCGCACGTAATGGTATGTTGTTATCATCGACATTTGATGGCGAACTAAACGATGGTACCTGAAAAGAGGTATCTGTATAATGAAGAAGGATCGCTCCCAGGTTCTAGAGTGGCTGGGTACAGTTTGAGGAAAACACTAGTGATGATAGGCCGACGGAGCTGAAGAGATAGAGATGGCACAACCAGCAAGGAAGAGAGGTGGAGGTGGAAGAGTGAACACGCTGTTAGATAAGGCGAGATGGATGTTCAGCATCTCACCTAGAGCCGATATTTCGGGGGTTTGCTTCCAATATCTGCTCCGATCCCGACACACAACTTTTTAGATGCGTTTGCTAGAATATTATAAATTGAAGCATCTCTGTACTTTACTGCTAGATAGAGGAATGTTTGTGAAACTCTTGCAATGAACCACCCAACCACCCTCCTTAGTGTACATCAAGAACGAACTGGAAACTGTTTACCAATTGGGCTGACCCCTTTCCACCTTGGGTGTCACGACGGCGTTCCTATCAGCAAAGGGGTCGTTTTCATCCTCATCCGCATAGTCGTCTTCCTCTTCCGAGTCTGGTGGAGAGGCAGGGCGTACAGCTACCGTTGGCTTGGAAGCAGCAGATGGTCGCGGAGGCGGCGCGGGCCTAGGGGGAGGGCTTGGGTTAATGCTTAGGGTAGCCATCTCGGGTACGGGACTTGACGGGCTCGATGGTGACATTGCTTGCTTGTGCTTCTCAGTCGCCACTGGTTTTGATTAGTAATGGTTGAAAGATGCATCGTTCTGTGATAGGTGTCATACTTCTATAAAGATGCGCTTGCTCTGCCGCTTCATCTTCAGAATCGCTATCCGCATCAATGGAACGATCCAGTTGTTCATAAGTCATTAGAGAAACTACGAGCTCGTCATTGGCATGGAGTAGGCCCCCAAGCCACTGTTCATCTTCGACGTGATGAATCTACCAAAGTTAGCGTATATAAAAGGGGGAAAATAGAAAGAGGTTTCAGACGTACATAACGCAAGATCTTTCTTCTGAGTCGCTTGCAAATTTCGAATTGCTTGACAGCCGCGGGGTTTTCTGAGATTCTTTCACGTTCTCGATTTATGCTCTGGAGAGCATTGGTTAGATTGGTTGCTGCGATCGAAGACTCGGCGATTGCGACTTTCATGGAGTCTTTCTCGGCCTCGAGGTTGAAGGGCTTGTGTTTTCTCTTGCTCTTATCCTTGTCCTTCTTCTTTTTATCCTTGGAGGAGCTAGAGAAGAGCGAACCGGCACCAGAGCCAGAGCCAGAGCCGGATGCCGACTTGACATGACTAAATGACTGGATAGTCTGCGTGGGCTGAGGGAAGGAAATAGGTTGCCGTGAGGATGATGCCTGGGATGTGGGACTTTGTGGTTGCTCCGCTTCGTCTTCGGAATCGCGAAATGGGTCTTGCTCTGTTTCGCGGAGAACCTTGGACCTATCTTGGGTAACAACCTGTTTTCGCCGTGGGAGTTCCTGAAATGATTAGCTTTTAGCAAGTCAATTTGTCGAGGGTCCTTACTCTATAGAGCATAGCTACTCTTTCAAGACCCGGTGTGCTTTTATACTCGGCAGCCCAACCTCTAAACAACTCGGAACACTTCTTCTTAACATCGGGATCAGATAAGTCTGAGGTGCCGCACACACGTAGACGCTCAAGAAGTGGTTCGTCAATGAATGTTCGTTGGAAACGTGGACCGCCATTCTGGATAAGACCATCGAGAAGCACAAGAGCTCTCAGTTGTCTATGAACGCTACCATACTTCAGTTTCTTCCTGAGAGCGCGAGCAGCTTCGGCAGGACCGGAGGCTTGTAGTTTAATGACCTCAATCAGATCAGGAATGCCACTAAGATCGTCCTCTTCAAACTGTTCGCTGGTGAGGCGCTCAACCGTCACCGTGACAGCCGAGTAGGGTTTCTTCTATTTCAAGTTAGATGATATATGATCAGATCTAGTTGAGACTTGCTTATATGATGGCAGGGATATAGAGAAATAAAGTATGTTATTATTAAAGGCTGGTGGAGAGGCTTGCAATGCACAACCTCGGCAAGGTGTGAGACTCACCTGGGAGAACATGTTGCTGCACAGTTACAGCTAAAGGTGCAGTGCTGACGTCAAGGTACCTGCAGTAGATGGTTGGTAGATATAAACAATCTGCGCCGTGTCTGCAAAGATATTATATAAATTCAAATGCACCTTGTCACTATGTGCAACAATATCACAGCTGCGGGACAGACAGACAAATGAATGAATGAATGAATGGGATGGGATGACGAGGTGCGTGATGGATGTGATTCCGATAAGGCAGAACAGTCGATTGCTAGGTACTTTCATCGGCGTGTTTGTGTGAGGTGAGGTACCTTGTAGGCTGACTCGATTTCCCAAAACGGGGAGCCTTGCTGCAGCATGCAATGATTTAGTGCGCAGATGCCAGGATTAGAGAATCCCTTAGGTGTTCTGAGAAAGAGCAACCGAGACGAGTCTGAGTCTTGGTGAGAAGGGACAGATCTCTCCCCAATTCTAAAAAGCCGACAGTGTTCGCGGCGACACTCCAGTTGTTAATGTGGGAAACCGCTGATGAAGGCGGGGTGCGATAATTAATCGTGTTACTGTTAGTACTTTCGTGACCCCTCGGGGCTTCTCTTAAATGAATTTACCGGTCTGCTATTGAATTATCGAGGTTTCTACTAGGTACTTATACTGAGAATGCGCCATTGGGTTCTTGCCTCTCACGGGAGCAGTTTCCTTGACCTCACCTAGATACTTACATAGGTACCTCCTAATCATTCTAAACTGGCCTTGATGTATGTAGTTACCAATTTTAATCATTTCCAGTCAAGAGTCAAGGCAGGTACCTACTGAATATGATGGACGCTCACTTAAACTTTATCTCTTCGGTGCTCATCTTCGTCAAAATGATTGATAGAACAAATCTACCTCATCACGCAATTCAGCTTTATACCTACAGTGAACGACTTAGTATTTTCTACGAAGAAGTGATACTTTTCTACCTAGTTTCGGCGAAATAGCCAGTATTTGTCACGATGGATGGTCATCATCAATTGCATAACCTGAACCAATGGCTTGTAGAACAACCGGGGGCGACAACTAAGATCGCATTAGGAACTTCAGACACAGTTGTCCGCGATCAGATCTTGAAGCGCAACCAAATAAAACAAGAAGATGGCAATCCTGCGAAACGCCTTAAACACCAACAATCTTTACTTCCAACACCATCTTCCAGCCCCTTCCAGACCCTAAGGGTAACGAAATCCAGGACCTCAAGCCACTCGGTGTTTTCTAAGATAGAAGATCACCTACTCGACTACGATGGCGCAACTCGGCGTCAATTCCCCAGTACTCTCTATGTGCCTGAACTATCTACTATGCAGCAATTGACACCTTGTCTTACTCTGGCATCTCCGGAAGAAACGAAGCTGCTAAGTCACGACACCACAGAGCAGTCACTGAGCAATGCAGAGTCAAGATGCAGTCTTCCCGTCGTCAAACAGGAGGCTCCTACCCTCAGCGCAATGGAACAAACATCCGACACGATCGATTTTTCTCGGGATTTGAGCCAAGGCCAAGTGTCCTACATGGGAGAAGTCGAGCGACTTGCTGATCTTGAAATGGAGCGACTTGATGGATTTGCGCGGTTTGATGCAGACGAGATGGCAATTTGGGAAGGCATGGGTGAATTTGATAATCTTCTAGCCGAAACCGAGAAGGTCAAAGGTGCGGATGGTGATGATGGGGAGAATTTCGAAGACGAATACCCCCTGGATGATGACCTAATGGAGGAAGACATGGCTTGCCTTCTTGATGCAGGTCTAGGGTGTGTACAAGAAGCACATATTCCACCTTCTAGTGTCACCCAAGCATGGGATCATGACTCAAGGTCCGCAGCTGAATACGACCCTACGCTACAATACTCGTCGCCTCAATCCGCATCAGAGAAACCCACGAGTTCGCAATTGGCTGAGGCACTGCACAGACCTGAGAATAACCAAGATGATCTCCTTGACGAGAACGTCGATTGGAATACAGTATATGCCATGGTGAGCGCGATATCGAAACTTTCGTCAGGTGTCAATTCGAAGGATACAACTTGCCCGTCGCAAGACTATCAAGCAACTCTTACCGGAAAACATGTTGAGCAAGTGTCCCACACCGAAAATGAGATATGCTTGAGGCCATTCGCTCGGCCTCCTTTCCCCGAAAAGGTTCCTGATCGTTATACTGTGCCAGGGCTATCCTCAGGCACTGTGTTACGAACTTGCTTCCGAATAGGAGAGATGGTTAACCAGGCAGCACACTGCTTAAATCACCAACAAGACGTGGTCATCGAGCTATTCGCGAGAGTAACATACTCAAGCCGGGAGAGACTCCAAAGAAGGCAGCATTTTCAATTCGCCGATTTATTTAAGGACCAGCAACCATACCCTGTTGGGATGCTCACGGACTGGAGAGCGGGCAGCCAACTAGATCTTCAAAGCTCGGCATTCTTACCTAAGAGTGCGGTGTCAAAGATATGCCAGTGCGTATGCAAGCCAAAGAAAGATCCAAAGGCACCAATTGGCTTGAGCCTTGTTGTTCTCGGTATCCGAGAAATTGACTGGACGCAGATTAGAAGGACCAAAACAATAATATGCGGGGTTCCGGGCGATGCAGCATAGCAATATTGCTCACAGTACCAGTACGGCTGAAGAAGGTGGAATATGGGCTGACAGATAGACGGATATATAAACAGCGCTGTCAGTTTGCTACGATACGAGTGGGGGAAGAGCTTCTTGCAGATGTCGTACAACATACCAATCAAACAATCTAGTAATGAGTGTAACCATGAGCACCTCCTCAGGTGTATGCAGATAAGATAAATAGATGAGCTTGCTGATGGCATCTAAATAAATGAATATTCGCTGCTATGACCAATGGCCAAAACATGGCGGCGGGACCAAGCGCCAATGATGAGGTTGGATGCTTGTGAAAAGAAATAATACTTGTTGTTAGAAGGCGGGAATATGAAACAGCTATAGGAGCTAAGACCAGGTACTTGGACCTTAGCTACATAGGTGCTTAGGTGCCTAACAAAAAGGGGCTTTTGCTTTTTATCACGGTTCGGGAGGGAAAGGCACGGATGGGTTTCTAGAAGTCACGCTTGACGTAGATGGCGTAGATAGCGGATGGCACAAATCCATTTCAATTACCGCTATATCTAGGCAGCTAGATATGTACATATGTACAAATTAGGTAGATTTTATTAGTTGAAATACTGTGATACTGACATAATGTACGTACAATCACACATTACAATATGTTGCGCGTTTAGAATTTATGTACATAGGTGTAGGCGTAGGTATGAAATGAATGAAATGGAAGGTACAGAAATTGAAGAACTGCTGTTGGATGGAAGTTCCGTCCGTTCACCCCCTTACGTTCGTACCAAGCAGCCAAAAAAATTGCTGGGTGTCGCATCACGTGGCAGCACCTCCACCATCTCCACAACTCTGAACCTATCTAAATCATAAACTCCATTTGGGCACGGAATCTCGACCGACTCACCTTCAATCAACCTCCTTCTGACAGCTAAACTGGGGACGCGTTTGCCTTATTATCACCTATTTTCCCAGTACCTTTCTGTTTCAATCGGGTTTGGGTTGTGCCTGGCAAGACTGCGTGGTGTAATAGAAAAGGGGCAAAAGCTCTCATTTCTGCCCCATCTATCCATCCATCGGGCTACCGTATAAATTTCAGAAAACCTGTCCTGGCGGCTCACGGTTCCATCTAACTATCCAGATTGATCAATCAATTCTTAACTGGTAGTTTCGACTTCCATCTAAACTTTTCGCGTCACTGTACAGTCCAACTATTTCTATCTAGTCCGAATCAACACATCTCTTCTACGACGTACCACGGTGGGCTGGATCGCCACCTCCATCTAGGTCGCATGGGGTCTTCAATGTTGTTAAACGGGTCCGATCCCGCCTCGTCATCTTCTTTTACCGAACAGGCCACTAGCCGACTTAATCATTATTACAGTGTCGATAATGAAAGACAAACCTTCATTCATGTATGTCTTGTCCTTTTCCATCTTGTGGCTACGAAACCTCGGGGGTTATCCCGATGTACTGACGCGGACTTGCTAGAATATTCTCGAGAAAGTCGAGACTGATACTAAGAGGATTAGCGATCTTGAGCTTGACCTAGATGACCAAAAGACCTCCCGGGCTAAATATCAAGCTCAAGTCATTGAGCTAGAGGGTCGGATGCAAAGACTGCTACATCAAATTGTCTGTTTCACCTCTCCAGTTTCCGAAGTACTTTACTGATATGTGCAACAGAATAAAGACTCGTTTGTTGTCGTACTTATTGATGGTGACGGTGCCAAATTCGCAGATGAATTTCTGCGAGATCCTATGACCGGTGCGGAGAAAGCTGCGGTGAGGCTCAAGCAGGCTGTCCGGGAGAACCTTAGAGATGCGGGGATCGGCCAAGATGATATTCCAATTCTCGTTCGAGTCTATGCAAATCTCAATGACCTGTCTAAGTCATTACGTTTGTCTCGAGTTATTAATTACGACGAAGACATGCAGATTTTTGCTGAACGTTTCACCAATAGTCGCGCCGACTTCGACTTCATTAACGTCGGCAAAGGCAAGGAGAATGCCGATTCTAAGATAAGACGTACGTTTCTTTGAATAGCCGTATCTAGGCATTTTGACCCCTCGCCTTGTCTTCAAGCTTACTCACTCGCATTTTTAGGTATGCTTAATCACTACCACAGAAATGTCCAGTGCCAGAAGATATTTCTTGCCGGGTGTTGTCACGATAATGGCTATCTGCACGATCTTCGGGACTATTCAGGGTCTGCTGAAAATAAACTCGTGCTTCTAGAGACCACACCTGCCGAGCCAGCTTTTAGGAGCCTCGGCTTCCCCATCCAACGTTTCGATTATGTTTTCAGGTCGGAACCTCTGATGAACGAGACAAAGCACAACATCTTTGCTTCCCCGATGCCTACGAGGCCTCGTTCACCAGTTCAGCCTTCTCCTGGCCCTGGTCCTATTGCTCGGCCTACGCAACCTATATCGAGGCCGAGTACAACTATGTCGCCTGTGCAGGAGCAAAGACAATCCACCCCTGCTCTTACCAGCTCGACCCCGGTCTCCGTTGCCATGTCATCCCCAACGCAATCGTCATCTACGCCTGAGCACCCGTCTGCCCAGCCGCGTGCCTCGAACGTCATTAGCTCTGGTAATGGCGGCACCTCAATCAGTTACGCTACAGCAGGGGGAGTTAGTGACTTCCAAAACGTAACGGTTAAAGCGCCCAAGCCGAAAAAGCAACCTAAGGTTATATTTTACAATCTGGATAACTATCGTATCGATTCACCTACGCAGCATCCGCCCAGGACCCCGGCGCAGGCGTCCTACCAAGCCAAGTTCCAGGCCGTCAAGCCGTCCGTGTTTTGCAACGACTTCTACCTTAAAGGTCGGTGTAAATGGGGTATCAGTTGCGACAAAACCCACGACGCCGAGTTAACCGGGCCTGAGCTGGCTATTCACCGCTATAAAGCTCGAACTAGTCTATGTCCCGCTGGCCCGTACTGCCTCGACTATGATTGCTATCTTTCTCACCATTGCCCGCGTATACCTTGCACTCGGGCAGATCTGTGTCCGTTCCACGCCACGGAGAAATGGGGAGACTTGCACTTGACAAAAGAGCAGCTCCAGCCAGCGTACGTTGCCCCTTGAATTCCCAACTTGAGCGGGCTCTATCCGCTACGTGACCACCATGCTGACAATGATATGCAGGACTAAATGGGTAGAAGGCGTTGGCGTCCCCGAGCATCTAAACCTCTAGTTCACGACGATTCAAAAACACGAAACGACGTCCCTCAAATGGGGGTCTATTTTGTTAGGACTATTATGTTATAAATTTTAAGAACCCAAAAAAACTAGAACAGCAGTTGGTGGCATCTGTTCTACCTAAGGGGGGAGTCTGTGGTGGTGCGGTACGTATTCGAGGTGTTGTGGAAACCATCATTTCTCTCCCTTTTGACGTGGTGGAAGTAATAATACGGTTGTTGAAAAAGGGGGAAAGGGAATTCGCGTGGAATTACGACGAAAATGACTTAAAATGATCCACATCTCTTTAACTTTTAACATGTGCGCCCTCATGCGTACTTATATATACCTACAGACTGACAAAGAACTATCTCCACACTCATTTATTAATACTATACATCTGGCATCCTAAAGATTGACGCACATATCTAATCCAGTGACATCTGAATAAACCATGTAAATGTTATAAATTATGGTAATAGTACGAAGTAGAATATAGGGGTATCTCGTATTTCTAAGCCAGGAGAAAGAGGATAGATAGATAGACAGCCAGACGCGATCACCGAAATCCCGGTTCCTTCTTCTGCTCATTCTGCCGCTCCTCCTCCTCGACTTCGTGCAGCGCGTCCTGGCCCGCGCCCTCCTTGACGATGGCCTGTAGTTCCTCCCGAAGCTTTTGTTCCAGCTTATCCAGGATCCACTCGGCCTCCTCGCGCGTGTCCATCAGGGGGCTCCGGTGGCCGACCCAGCTCCACTTGGGCGCTCTGTCCTCTACTTTGTGGTGTTTTCTCGCCTCGTCTCCGTTGTTGCTTTCGTTTTCGTCGTCGGAGGATTTGTCCGTGTTGTTGTTGTTGTTGTTATCGACTGTGGAGGAGTCGTTGGTCGGATGTTTGTTCAGACCGTTCGCGAGGGCGCGTGGGTGCGGCACTTGCAATTGTCGGCCGTGGCCTTTGGGAGGTCGTCTTTCCGGTCGTCGGTGGTTGCCAGCGTCGCTTTCGTCTTCGCCTATGAGTCGCAGGTACCACACCCTAAATGCGAAAGGTTAGCACGACAATACACAATCCATCTTGTATTCTATCTCCTACCCAGTTCAGAAAATGGGATGAAATTCAATGGCATTTGAGGGCGAGGTAGATAGCGGGGTTATCGATAGAAGAGGGGAACAACACGGGGGGATGCAGTGTATCACTAACCACTCCTTAAAGGTATACTTGCGCGGGGGCGAGTGTCGCAGATGCTTAGTCACACGCGAGATTTCGTCGATTAAGACGAGGTGGTATTCGGCGCGGGATTTGGGCATTTCAGTCGGCAGGCTCTCTCGAGCAATCGACGAGGCTCGTCCTGGAGACTTGGATCTTGTGCCCCCATTGGGCGATGCCGTGGATGTAGCCGATGATTTTTGAGTATCAGTTCGCCGTGCGTTATGGCCATTTCTTTGGGGCGGAGATGCTGGACTAGATTCTCCCTTCTCTGCATCCCTGTCGGCTCTACTATTGCGTTCGGCGTTGTTTGCGTCGGCCGTCCGAGACGATGCACCATGCTCGTCACTACTTCCTCCCTCGTCTTCGTCCTCCTCGTCCGTATGCTCGCCGGCCGCTCCCAGGAAGCCCGGCGGGGATTCCTCGATATCCGTGTCCACGAACAAGATCCCACAAGACAATTTTGATAGCACTTGCTTCACCTCCTTTCTGAACCCGTGCTCTCCGGGTAAAATAGTTATGTTTCCGACCAGCAGCGTGCCGTCCTTGACGCCCTTCACGATCGTGTCACCCGCGTTGGATATGAGGACGGTCATCGTCGGCAAGGCCAAGAGGGACCAAAACACGAAGAAGGTCTTGGCCGAGTTCGAGACCGGGGTAAGGTCTCCGTATCCAACCGTCGTCAGCGCCGTAAATGCGAAATAGAAGCCATCGAAGTAGGACCATCCCTGATATGGGTATTCGCACTCTTGGAATATCTTTGCTCCTACGAGCCAGAGCACAACCCATGTACTAGAGGATATGGCCATGGCCGTCCACCTTTCTCTTGCCGATGCTCTATTGCGTGTTAGTTATATATGATCGCATGAAGCTAGATATTCACTTATGGAGGTTCTTGAGCAAGAACAGAGTACAAAAACTAGACGTCAATCACTTACTACTCCGCGTTAGCATAAATTGAAAACTATGGATGACGGTGGAAGATATCCAGTCGTCTTCGGTCGAACTACACATACCTTCTTTTGGATCTTCCGCATGAGTTGGAATTCCTTCTGGCGGCGCTCGAACTCGGTCCAACCCTCTCTCTCGGAATCATCCGAAGCTTCTGCACCGATCGGGTGGAGCAAGTCGGCATTTCCCTTCTTCATTATGCGCCGGATCGAGAGACGTCGCTGTCGTTCCAGCATCCGCGCATCGAGCCTATGCTTGCCGCGGTCCAAAATCATGCTTCGAATAGAGCCAATGACCAGACCGAGACTAATTACGCCGACTAACGCATAGGGGACGAGAAGTCCACGGCCGAGTCTGGTCTGCGGCGAGATCTCACCGAAGCCTACGGTGAAGAGGGTGACGTCGGCCCAGTACACCGAGTCCAGATAGTTCCAGCCCTCGATTTTCGAGAAAACCAGAGCACCCAAGAGCAGGTACACGAGAAAGACGATGGTCTGAAGCATCAGTGTCCTCTGGCTCATCGTCAACTCAAAATCCTTGTCGTAATGGCCGGTTTCTGCGCCCCACGCGGTGACGGTCATGAGAGACGCGACGATGAAGTAGAGAATTGCGGCGTACATGCCGTAATAGAAAGCTTGCGACCAGACATATTCCTCTTCGATATCTGGGCTGACTGCCAGCGGCCCGCTCGCTGTGGCACACAAGGCTATGAGACAGATGGCGGATATGTACCATCCGGCAATGGTAATGGGCTGGGCGATAGAGAACCGAACTCTCTTGGTCATGTTCAGCAGGAGGAAGACGTTCGCAACAACGGCGATCACCAGCTGGATCGCGTTTACGGCGGTGAGCCATACTGGGTCTTTCACGTATATGGCCTTGGTGACGTCGGACCCCGGTGGGATATGCTGTCTCCAGTACTTGACTAGAGCACAGATACTGAATGCTGAAGCTACCGGACCTAGTGTGCCGGCAATCATGGGAAACGCGGCTGATGCGAACCACCAACGGCTGTAGTTTTGTAAGGTGGTTAGTTAGTTTTACTATATTGCTGTAGGTATAGTATCGTGTAGTGTAGTGTAGGTGTGTATTATACTATAGTGTTGATGTGGGCGAGATCCCCTACCTTGGATCCAGATGGATCTGGTCATTCATGATCCCATGCTGGGCGTTCTTATCCTGCTCGTCGCCCTCAAAGGCCTGTGCCTGTTCGTTGATATTGTTGTTTAGATCGGCATCGTCCATCTCTATTTGTATGAGTAGCAACTCATACTTGGGTAATTTCTGTGTAAGTCGGCTGAAGATAACAGGAGAGACTTGGATCCATATATCCGACCTTCTCAACTAATACAGTATATCGCTTTCTTTCAAGAGGCTCGTGAATGATTGTTTATTTATTTTTTACTGGCGAACTAGAAACACAAAAGTCGGGTATTTCTATAGTATAAATGGTTCTGCATATAAATACTACGAATATCTAAGAATATTCTACCTACTAAGCACCTAGACAAAGGAGGGTCAGGCGGCCTACCCTGATTGTAGATGCTGGACGTGGGATGACGTCGCTTGGCATCGAAACGGGGCCCCTTAGCGTCGGGATAGCTGGGGTCTGGGGAGGAAATAACCTGCTGGAATGCAGGATGATTGGCGGTTGACCCATGCTAAAGATTGTCCTGTCCACTAAAGCCGCTGAACCATTTTGGAACTACCGATCTCATGTCACCTAATTCATATCGCACGACGCGTTAAAAAAAGGTTTCCTTTTGGCTCTTTTTCAGCGTCGA
Organism: Hypoxylon sp. CI-4A; assembly: GCA_002120315.1. Taxonomy (NCBI): domain Eukaryota; kingdom Fungi; phylum Ascomycota; class Sordariomycetes; order Xylariales; family Hypoxylaceae; genus Hypoxylon; species Hypoxylon sp. CI-4A. The sequence goes on from KZ111523.1 coordinate 751,926, forward strand.
TACATACCTAATTCTAGTCATGCTTCCGATGCTATTCGCATAATTTTGATTTCGTATAATATCTAATACTTAGGTACCTGTTCAATTGAGCCATCTATATTATTCGTTGAAAGGTTTCTTCCTATTGCACCGATGCTTCGTCAATCCAGTTCCATAAGAGACGAAAGATGAGAAGATGGATCCTGGGTAGAAGCTCAGTACTTGCAGGCTTTCGCAGCCAGAGGATAAGATGTTTCAGCGCCGTTGTCAATGATGTAGAAACGGTCAGTGTTCGCAATGGCTCATCGGGAGTTGTCACCATCGAGTAAGTGATTGCGAAGTTTACACAATTTACTGGTGCCCACCTAACCCGTGAATGAGGGTAGTCTGCATAATATTGCTAAGGTGTCATCACCAGTCCCCTTATTGATATATCTTCCTCCGTACTCAACTGCATTTGCGGACAAGCCTGCACGGTTACCAAGTTTTCTTGAGAGGAAACCGACGGCCGTGATCAACTATCGTTGGGTTGGCTTTGGACCATTCCCAGCCCCAGCACCGCTGCCACAACCATCGGAGCCTGACGAGCAGCTTGAAGAGAATGACTTGTCTATATTGTCTTGGCCGGCTGCCATACATGACACCGCCAGAGCCTACGAGTGGATTGTTGAAAACCTCGGCCCTTCTACTTATACACGCCGGGACATATACGTCTACGGCTCGTATCTCGGCGCATCGCTAGCAACATCGCTAGCACTAACGGAAACCCATCCCCATGCACGGATGGGCATTCGGGGATGTGTTGCCTACAACGGTATATACAACTGGACCATGTTCCTCCCGGATCACTCAATTAACCAAGCGCCGAAGCAGCGCGGGTTTATGGGGTTGGTTGACGGAATCCTATCCGAGGGACGAGATCCTGATTTCCAGCAGTTCAAGCAGCACGCTGAGCCCTTATTCGGAAGTGCAGCCAACCTCTTCGACCCCTTCGCAAGTTCGTGTCTATTTTTCCACACTCCAGGTCTCCTAGTGCCACCATCGTTTGACAAATCTGCTCTCCCCTCAGAAACGTCTATCTCGGAGGAGTTAGACATGCTGGCAGAAGATGCAATGAATCCCTCGACGCCTATCAAGTCACCGAGGAAGAGTCCACTAGTTTTCCCTCCCAGAAAGTCGACCCTGAAAATTCCGGAGGTGCTACTGCTGCACTCGACGCCACCCCCTCCGCCACCATCGTTTCAGCGGAGGGTCCAGAGACGGAGAAAAGAACGCCCGGGGAATAACTTCAAAGCGCAGGCTGAGGAGTTGGCCGGGTTGATGCGTAGAAGCATCGATAAGGTGGAATTAAAGGAGCGGCGTAAATGGGACGAGGATCACGACAGATGGGATGACGAAGCTGATAGGAGGATTCAAGTTGAGGACGTAGGGCTCTACCGTGGTAAATACGAACTCGGCGACAAAGGGGAGGAGTTGGCCGCTGCTTGGTTGAGGGATCATATGGGTTAGGTTTGAATGCCGGCTGAGTCGAGTTTTGCTTTCCTCTAGTTGACACACCTATAAATATTATGGTATAACAAAACTCGTCATAAACATATCAAATGTATACCTACTTATACAATCCCATTAATATCATCGAGTCTTAAGACAAGTGTTTGAGGTCTATCAGCAACTACATAACCCCCTTACAACGATATCGGTTGCCATTGAAAACGACCTTCCCTTTACAGTAATGGAGGAAGCACAGAGGAAGCCTGCATCAATCGGGGAAAGTTAAAAAGTCAAGCGCTTGCAGAAAATTCCCTCTCGCTTTTCTTGCTTTCAAGATTTCCAGTTCATTGCAATCGGTTGGATCGCAATGAATCGCGTAGCTTACTACATATGTTGCGTTCGAATAAGTGGCATCGTCGGAATCTTCGACCTCGGCCTTTCGAGTCTTACCAAAACCCACCCCGGACACAAACCATTTCTCAGCAAACTCACCCAATTATTTCAACTTTGCCCACTAGCCATAAAACGAAGGCTTTTTTGTTGTTTCCCCACGCAGAAACCTTAGTATTGTTCCACTGTCTTCACCGATACGGACCATGTGTTCCAGATATATAATCATCTATAATTCGCCAACCTACATAGCAGGGTTTGATGGTCTAGTGGTAGGATTCTCGCTTTGGGTCATGTGAGCGTGTCGCAAACTTGCGAGAGGTCCCGGGTTCGATCCCCGGTCAAACCCTCCTTTTTGCCCTCTATAATGCGAATAATCACCGGAGCAGTAGTAGATGGAGTTGATATTTTCCCTTATTTTTGTTATTTTTATGATGATTTCGAGCGTTTATATTCTAGAATTGTGGAACGTGGACAAGGTTACTTGAAAAGATAAGGTATGGCTCGGCTTAAAAGTCTTGAACTTTTATGCCGCTCAAGTTCAGCACGGAGGAACCCTAAACGCCCCTAGTATTTGCGTCGATTACATCGATTATATAGCTCGATAGGTTGATTGTATCTATCACGACTTATTTGTCAATCTGTCATGCAAGCACAGCAGGTAAGCGATGCAAACCCGAAGAAAAAACCAAGCACAACCTTTAACAAGCAAGACGAGCCGGTCGTACGCTAAGGAGGCCGAACCGACTGCTTGGTAAATACCTATGCATTCACCGCTATGCCGCATAATAGCGCTCTAACTAAATAGGTCATAAAGCCGCAGTGAGAAAAAAATTTCATCGTCTTCTCCAGTGTCTAGAATTGGCAAAAGAATTGAGAGCTGCAGGATTCGAACCTGCGCGGTTTCCCATTGCGGTTTGAAGTGTCCATCCGTAAGAACAGATGAAGACCTAAACACAACGCCTTAACCACTCGGCCAAACTCCCATTGGTGGTTATTGGAAGTTGGGCGCTTAGTATACACTATATACATGCTACCCCCTTACCATATGTGTTTTAGTTGTGATCACCAACACACCACTAATTACGCGCTTTGATGTACGGTATCGTGTCGTTTTATCTATCACTGACCTAAGATTTGGCGAGGATTATTGATGGTGTATGATACATGGTAGACTATGATACAAAATCCAAACACTCCCATTTCCATGCAATTGAGAGTATCCTTTATAGAATTCTAAACTCATCATGCCTATCTATTCCATGTAAATGAGACTACCTTTATATCCTGTAATATATGCCATACCTCCCAACCCTGTTTGAAAAAAAAGAAAGTTTTAATCTATATGCAACCGTATATGGTATAGAGTAACAGATATACATAAGCCCCTTACCGGCTCCAACTCCACCAAGCTTTCTTTTTCTTTTCGTTGTATCCCTCCTCCTTTACATTGTGCTGTCCGACAATCGTCAAGAACACCTGATCCAGCGTCGTCGGCGTGCACGAGTAGTGCTCAATGCCAAGTTCCTCTTTGTGCTCTTCAAGGATTATAATGAGTTGACCGATCGCGCTTCCGCTGGTGGTGTCGGGGCTTGCGATCGCGCTGGCCGGCACCGAGAAGCGCATCTGTCCGTGGTACGTCTTCTGCTCGACCTCGGCATCGGGCCATCGCTGCAACACCCAAGTACGAATGCGCTCCATTTCCTCAACCGTGGAGTGCGGTGCTGTCTTGCTGACAAGATGCACGTGTAGGGCGTCGCCGAAGCGCTGTCGCAGGCTCTCCGTGCCGCCCATGGCTAGCATGCGCTTGGCGAGGATACCTGCGCGGGTCGCGAGCGCGTCCGCTTCTTCCATGCTATGCGTCGTAAGCAGAATAGAGCGGCCCGGCACGATCGAGTGTAGCGTTCGCCACATGATACGCTTCGCGGCTGCGTCGAGACCAGAGGAGGGTTCGTCGAGGAGCACGACGCTGGGGTTGCCCATCAATGCAATACCGAGAGATAGCTTCCTCTTGTTTCCGCCCGAGAGCGCATGCGCCATGCGCGTGGAGAAGGCCTCCAGACCTACGGCGCGGAGAACGGCACGCACGTTGTGTTCGATATCCGGGATTCCCCGGATGCGCGCGTAGAAGCGCAAGTGTTCGAGAACGGTCATGGAATCGATGGCGTCAAATTGGGGACATACACCTAAGTGGGCGCGAGCCTCAGCCCGATGACGGCTGACGGATGTGTTCTCAACGAGGACATCGCCTCCATTGCGACTGGGTTGGATATCACCGCGGATCAATGAAATAGTGGTAGATTTGCCGGCACCATTAGGACCTAGCAAAGCAAACACCTCGCTATGCTGAACGCCAAACGTGACATTGTCAACAGCCGTGTTCTTCCCGAACGATTTCGTCAAGTGTAATACTCGCAGACCATCGCTCTCAGACGGCGTGCTAGTCACCCGAACCAATTCGTCTGCTACCTCTGCGTCCGTACCAGCTGGATCTTTGGAGGGCGAAGCAGTCTTTGGCATGAGTCGATTGATAATAGATGTTCCAGATCCGCTATCGTGCCATAGCAAGAAAGCAAATAAGAGGACTGACTGTACAGCTAAGTAAAGCACCGGTCCACCATAGGCAGTCAATGCAGCGGGATTCGACTGTATCTGATCGCCGTCGCAGGTAACAGAAAAGAGGTTGAGGGTAATAAACATGCTTCGAACCACTGACCCAACAGGTATGAAGGCCGAGATGACAAAATGAGCCAGGAGTATAGATGAATCGATGGTGTTGACGGGCGCGTAAGTGATGACACACAAGTAGGCGATCAAGTAGATTAGAAAGCCAACGGCCTGGCCAGCTGCTGAAAAGGCATACGTCGACAGCTGATTGCCGCAGAACAGAGAGATGACATACGAGAACAGCGTCGAAGCTAAGCCGTACAGCATGAAAACCACGAAGAGATAGGAAACACGGTACCAAACACCCGACATCGCAGCAAATATACCGGTAGCGATTGCAGAAGCAACAAGTACAATAGCAAAGTCGAATGTCGTGTACGAAATCCATAACGGCGCTGAACGGACACCGTTTGAATATTGGAGCCCACGAACATTCCGTCGTCTTTCAAGATTGGGATACAGGCCGAAGAAAGCCGGGTAGACGGACATTGCCAAACAGAAGTAGATCAGCAGCTGTAGAGAGTCTCCAGTGTTTGGCGCCCAGGGTGTAGCGAAGGCAGAATAGTCGGTAGCAATACTGGTGTTTGCTAACATGACGTTTAGACCGTTCTGTCCGAATATAGAGGTCAAGACGTCTCCGGCGTCTGCTTCGTACGCAATCGTGGGTGCTGAGTTGGAGTCTCCAAGCCACCAACCAGCAGGCTTGACATCCTTCCGTCTCTGTTGGATCATAGTGTTAAATTCGTCCAAGGAATCGACAAGATGTAGACTCTCGATAAACGCGAATACCGGGCCCAATCCAGACTGGCCTTCTGCACGATTCTGCAGGACAGGTCCGAAGAGTCTAGAGATGGTAGCATTGCTGAATTGTGAAGATGGGCCGCCGACCAAGAAGAGGTTGTCGTAGAGGCTCGAGGTACCCGAGATATCAGCTGATGCTTGACTGGCTGGGTTGCAGCCAGGAGGTTGCTGATCCGTGACATAAAGAGCTGTCAAGGCTGCCGCTATGATTGGAATCAGGAAAGCTGCTACATAAGGAAACCAATTCGTTTTCAGGATGGTGCATCGCTTCAGTAAGAGCACTCCTATCTGTTTCGCGTAACCAATTGGCCGCCCCGATAGTAGCTCTAAACCATCCTTCTCAACCTCGCCAACACTCTCCTCTGGGCTTGCTAGCTTGTCGGGGCTACTTTCGGTAGAGGATGATGATGCCTCTAATGGCGTCACGGCGCTTTCGCCTTTCACTTCCTCGGCTACTTGGAGAAAGACGTCTTCGATAGTGGGATTAGAGAATTTGTAATCGTGAATTCCTGCCGCTTCGAGCGCGCGTATAACATCAGCGGCAAGGCCAGAGGACGGCGCAATGTAGCTAATCACATCGAATCCCATCTTGCGGGCAACACCCTTAACCTCAGGAGGATTCTTGATTTCCCTAGCGTTAAAGACGTGAACACGATACCCGGCACCTAGCCTATCCTTGAGTTCGACGGAGGATCCTTGGGCTCGTAGTGTGCCCTTAGATAGAATGGCAATATGGTCTGCAAGGAGGTCGGCTTCGTCGAGGAAATGAGTCGTGAGAATGATTGTTCGCTTTCCACGTTCAGCTAGAAGAATATCCCAAATCTTGCGTCGAGAGAGGGGATCAATTCCGGAAGAGACTTCATCAACACAACATACGGCACTCCCACCGGTTAACATCATTCCCAACTGTAGCTTTCGTTTTTGTCCACCAGATAGAGTCTTTGCAAAAGCCTTTTCCTTGGGGCCAAGATCTACGGAGACTACCAAGTCATGGATCTCTTGCGAGGAAGCAATGTTCTTTGGAGCTTTTAGTTTGTTAAAGACTTTGATGTGTTCTTCAACTGTCAACTCATCCCATAGCACGTTCTTTTGCGGCGCGATACCCAGTCCTCCAGTACCATCGATTGTGATATCGCCGCTAGTCAATTTGGTAATACCAGCAATAGAATCAAGTGTTGTACTCTTTCCACTACCATTGGCACCAAGCAGAGCCAGAATTTGGCCCCTTCTCGCGGCAAGGGTTAGTTTATCCACGGCAAAAACGGGTTCCTTTGGCGTCGAGCTGAAAGGGTCGAACTTTGCTAGGGGGTTAGGGTAGTAGATCTTCGTGAAGCCATCGAGACGAACGGCATCGGCGGGGGCTACTTCAGCAGTCTGGCCTTGAAGGATCGTGCGGCCTTTCGTGGTCGTGCCGTGAAATACGCGCTCGAGGTAAGCGCCTATGATAGGATAGGCAAAGATTTGGATGATGAGGAATACCCAAAATACAATACCAGGCAAATCCCATGGATTGTCGGGTGGATTTTTCACAAGATCCGCTGGAAATGAATGCCTTTCCCATCTTGCTATATATGTCATGAACCAAACAAAATTACAGGGCGTCTGATAACTAAACATTAGTGACCAGTTCGTTTAAGGGAGAGCGAGGGTATCAAGAACAAGGACGACACGATTAGAAGCTTAAGTTTCCTTTGGGTGTGATAAATGAATTTGGAATGGTGAAATAATCTGCTGATAGAAGAAACTGTAAAATAGGCTTGACAACATACAAATAACAAACTAAGAGCCGTGACGGTAGCTGTACTGGGGGATGTTAATGTTTGAGCTAGAATTGCTAGGAGAATATACGCGATCGTCGACACAACACCTGATAGCTGCGATTTTCTGAAGAATGAGGCGCCCAAGATAGATAGGGATGCTAGAGCAAGACCGGTAAGGATGAAGAAAATAAGTACGATGGCGACGTTCGTATTCGCCCATACGCCCCGCGCGATGATGATGCTTCCAACTACCCAGCCAGGAAGATATACGATCACAAAAGCAATGTGGTAGGATAGCAATCTCGCAACTTGGGCCTGCCATCGATACGTAGTAGGCATCATGGCATCTAGCAATTCAGACATGCCGATCTCTCTTTCGGTAGCCATATGTCCAGTCATGTGGTAGCATATTCCTATGACGACAACGAAAAACGACACGGACAAAAAGTTGGTCAACGCAGACTGGTAGTTCCGACGAATATCTGCATCGCGCTCCTCTTGCGTCTCGGGTGTGAATGGGTACTCGTCCGTAGTGGCTGGAATCTGCGACTGGCCAGAAAGACCGGAGATGGCGGCATCGACGGCCCGCTGGAGGGGTAGAGTGTAGATTTGCCCACTGTTGTCATCCCGGGTCGTATCGATCTTCCCGCCTAACGAACCGTCTGCTCGGAGAGTATAGTTCCATATTCTTCCTTCCCCTTCAGTCGGCGAGGAAAAGAAGATCACGGCGCCGTAGCACGGCGACACACCACGCAGAGAACTTCGACACGCATAGGAGAGGTCGGATAGTTCGGATAACCTCGACGCATTCTTCCCGGCGCTAGTTACCGTTTCTGCGACAGTATCGATGACGCGGTCGATATCGCCACCAGTCAAGCCATTATTCACCAGCGCTACCGTGTTGCGATCTGTACTGGCGGCGAAAGCAAGACCATCTTGTAACGACCTAACTGGGCGCGCATCTCCAATTCCAAACACAGCGGGAGTTACGAATAGATTTCGCGCGAAGGTCAAGAAAGCGGCTAGTAGAATGGGCAGGACAATAGCTCGGATGGTGGTCGCAATCGAGTGACGGAGAAAGACAATCTTAAGATTCTTGGCCGTCAAGGTCCAAGTCTGTCGCAAGAAAGCCATTATCAACGCCGGACCGTCGGACGGTCTGATCTCAGAGGGAAACCCTTTCCACGAAGGTTTCGTCGGGTCGAATTAGGATCCGGGGTCTGCTGACAGATCCGTGCCGTTGAGAAATTTTATTGCGCCATGTAAGCAGACACAATAAACAAATGATGCGCAGAACAATGCGCAAAAGCTAAGAAGAGTCTAAAAAGGTGAAAAGTTGAAAGGAAAGGAATGGAGAATATGTAGGTATGTAAGTATGTACTGTATTATGAATCATGTACAAAACTAAGCCTCCTCCTCTGACGCAAGATACCAAGACGGGCCCAGACTACACTCCTTCAGCCTCTGACGAAAGTTGTCAACATTTAGAATCGTGGATTGCGTCGATACACGAGATCCGAAGCTCATGCGGTTGCAGCGGTGGTTATTGTGTAAGAGTACAGTAATGGAACTGTTGGTGGGGGTTCCACATGGCTGAGACACGGAGCGGCATCATGGAAGTATTGATGTATTTCGTAGCAGCTGCAGTCGCTAGATTGGGGCTATGCATGTGCTGTTATGGATGAAGCTCTTAACAAAGGACCAATGAAAGACGACGGTATGGGTGTAGATCTGCAAGAACCCCCATTTGAGTTTAGAAAACAGCCTTAAATCTCAACTGAGCAGCGGGTTAATATTACCCTTGTTGTTGTTGTTGTTGTTTTTTTAACTTTTACCTATTCCTTGACAGGCAGTAAGTAGTAGTACGGCAGTCTTGTTACAAATTACATGATGCCTCGAGATTTCCGATAAACTCTGTTGTGTCCGGGGTAATGTTAGGTTAGTCTTAGCATAAGTGGTCACGAAATCACGCACTGCTTCTATCGAAGAATAGAACCCTTTTGGATTACGAAGATCCGGATAAGCCACAGGAAGCAACACACTACTATCTGCTATAGACGCCTGCCCAATGTCAATTAACAAGCACCAGTGTAACAACAAACGGCATCTTTTTTGAAACACATTTTATAAAACCTAGTAGTGCAGACGGGCAGACGGGTTAAATTCTCACAGGCAGCCATGAATTGACGTCGCAATCTTTCCGATTTGAGCGGACGACTTACATAGTCTAGAGGACTATGTATGATGATCCGTACATGACCCAGTATATCTGCAGCGTACAGGGTCGCAGCAGGCAGCAACAATGTCCCGCCGCATGCTACGCTACCATCGGAGACGGAGCATCGCAAACTCGGATCCGCGCGTCAACTCGATTAGGTATTCAAAACGCCGAATTACGATGAGATTACGCTAGCTGCAGATTTGCGAGATTGCGTCCATTTTGCCAACAGCATCGCCTCTTCCCACGAGAAAAGATTACGGTGAGATCTATACATATGTACTGGTGTGAGGCTGTTTTGTTCGTAGATCACTGTAGATTTAGGGCTTCAAGTCGCGGAAGCTTACTGTCTTGGGTACGGTGTTGGCCGGGTAGACTTTGCATACTCGTTCATGTCGAATCAAATCGTGGGTGTGCATGAACATTTTTTAGAAGTTATAGACAAGATGGCAAAATGGGTATCTAAAAGACATGCCTCAACATCAATCCATCATGAACCCTCCGGCATAGTCATCGTCTACCATAAAACCACCAGCTTCATCGCTCTCGTCATCTTGATGCGCAGCATCTGACTCTTCCAATTCCTGTTCCGCTTTGCCGACCACATCCACGTTCATAGCGTCTTGGCCGTCAGCCTCCTCTTCCGAGTCTACATCGGCCCAAATGCGCTGCCGAATCCTAAGACTCATCAAGAATAACTTCCAGGTCCGAAGCACTTCACGAGACCGTCGCTCTTTTTCTAGATCTTCTGTCTGGTCCTTTATGCCGGTGATTACGGCGCGAACGGCTTCCTCGTGCTCGGCGGCCACGACGACTCCGAAAAGAACCGCCGTGCCTTGTCTCCCCTTGAACTGGAAGCCGGTAAGTGCTGGAGCATAATCGACACCTAGTATGAAGGCTGCCCGGGCGCCGAGCTCATCGGCTACGTACGCACCACCTTCTGGAACCATGCTAGGCACGTAGATGTCCAAATTTTTATACCGATTTTTAGGTATTCGTCCATTGACCACAGGTGGATGCTTAAATAATACGGTTTGGTTGAATGTGTAGATTGGCGTTCCGTTTGGTTCATCGGGATCAACTTCGTCCAAATCATCGTCCTTTTGTTTCGCCCGCTTGGGTAGAAACTTGACAGGCGTCTCGTCTAGGAGGACCTCTCGGCCCATCCGATACCACTTCTCCTTGCTACGGGCGATCTGTACATCCTTGCGCCTATAGATCTTCTCCAGTGGACCGGTACTACCGGCTCCTACTGTTCCTGACGCCGAGGCACCTGGTATAAGCACCTCGTTCCGTCTAAGATGTCGTTCTAGCACGTAGATCGGATGATTCTTAAAATCAGCAATATTCCGGGGCAATGGTTCACGCATCTCTAATGCTGTTAGCTCATTATTCTCGATCTGATCCAGATCCGTAGCAAAGCCGCGAGAGAATGCCCGGAGAGCCTTTCGCCACCACCTCTCGCCGATAGCTTCTGCACTTTCGATTCTCATCTTCCTCGTTTTTGCATTGTAAGCCTTCGCATAACGACGCGTAACGTCTTTCACTGTGCCGTCAGCATCAAAGGCAACAACATAGGTCATGCAGTTTTCTCTATCATTGGCTGGTGGCTCCAACTTTTGGGGTTTCCAAAATGAATTGGTCACCAGCGGGTCTGCTGGTTGCCATTTCTGATGGGCTTCGTCAAGAATCTCAACCCAGTAGACAGGATAAGGAGACTCGCGAATCTTCTTAGGCGCTGGTGGAGCTTCACGGGTCGAAGGGGCAGTCGGCATAGTCGGGACCTTGTAGGCTGTGGCATTTGGATGCCCCAATCGCCTAAGGATTGGCGAACTACCTTCCGCTGGCGTGTCAGAGCTGCTGATATACTTTGGCATGCGAGCTAATTGTTCCTCGAGGGACAACCTCCCTTTAGCCTTAGGAGGTTTCCCCAACGGAGGTCCCCCAGAGGCGAAAGCAAGAGGCTGAAGAGAGCACACGAGTCTAGCCTCGACACCAGCACTACGAAGTAGTGCACAATAGAGCTGGGCACCCACATCTCGTGAACCACTAAGAGACTTGGCCGCTTCGCGAAAGTCTGGCTTTTCCATGGGAGATTCTGCATCGTCTGGAAGCTTGTACTGCAGGTTTAATTAGCTTGCATTCCACATAGAAAATAGGCCTTGGGGGTTACTACGTTCTGCAGGTCGGCTTCTTTCTCAGCCCAAAGTGCTCTCCGTAATCCTCTCTCCGTGATCTGGTATTTCGTTTTATACTTAGTTCCGACCTCCTGTAGTCCTTCTTTAAGCGAATTTGCTCGTCCAAACTGGGTGAGGTGGGTACCCGGGTTGAGGTAATTGATCATCTTCTTGGTTAAAAGTGTTCGCAGAGTACCTTGGACAGCATCGTCATTGCACCATCGATTTCTCCGAGCGGCGTGGGCTAGCAAGCAAAGCAGATGCGTCTTATGTATTTCGATCCGGCGATCTTTTTCATCCTTGCTGATCGGCTTTCGCCTATCCACGTTCTTCCGAGGACTTGAGGTTGCTCGCGCTGAGAGGTCTAGTTCAAGATCTTTATTGGTATCTTCGGTAGGCTCTGAGATCGAGGGAGGAAAGGAGAAATCGTCATCTTCCTCATCCGAGTCTCTGTATACTGTCTGAATAGTTGCAGCCGGGAGTGGCACATCCTCGAATTGTACATCCTCCTCTTCGTCTACATCCTCATTCTTTGATGTCACTTTTGGGGGATCTGGTTTCTTAGGCGATTCTTGCTTCTTCTCGCCAGGTCGTCGCCTTTTGGGGGGTCGCTCAGACGAGGTTGCATTGGGTTTCACGTCGGCTTCGATGAGCATTTCGCGATAAATATCGGGAACATCGGAACGCCTTGTGCTGGACCTTGTCGATCGTGAGGGTCCAGCAGCCGTCGCATTCATTTTGGACGCAGCGCGCTTTCGTCCCGCCATCAGAGCCGACTAATTAAGACGACCAGGAAAAATAGAACGAACGAACAAAATTAAGATAGAATTAAAACAAAAGATTATATACACATAAGTGGTAAGTGCAACAATTAAAAATACATGCTGGAATCGCAACCGGCTTGAAAGTTGAGACTACCTGGAATGGAACCTTAAGGCGCTGGCGTCTGACGTAGAGCTCGGTCGCAAGCGCAATTAGCGAACGAGGGGCTACGAATAGATACTCGAAACCACGTGACATTTCTGTTTCGCGTTGCGTTCTAGGCAAAGGCTTGGCAGTACTTTATTCATCGTTAAATGGAGGCCAATCGCTCATTGCTTCTATTCACATCCGATTTCTGCATGCTACCTATCATATCGTCCTAGGAACTGGAGCAATTCCTAGTGTTCAGAAACAGTCCTTTACAATACATCCTTGGACCATTATTGAAGAGGATCAATTACTGGAATTAATATGGCCAAAATTGACCTATTGTTTGTAACGCAAGACTCGATTAATATTATCGTGTGCCGCTTCTCGAGCGCTAATCCGAGCAAACAGTGCAAATGGGCTTTCTTAGCTACCTCTTGAATAACTCCTCGAGGTAGCAGAAGCTACTCTCATCGCTTCAGCTTCGTCTTCGGCCTCAGCCATCTCTCTTGCTTCTTGCAGAAGCCTGTCCCAGCATTCATTGCACATCCCGTCGTTCCATTTGATCACCACTTTGTCCACTTCTCCTCGGGGCCCGAGGCATTTCTTGAATAATTCGGTACATGTTTTTGGTTGCATGAATCCCCAGCAGGAACATCCGTACCAGCGCTGATACAGTTCCTTACACATCGTCCCGACTCTAAGATCAAGAACCGATTGGATATAGACGGAAGCGAGAGGCTTTAAAAGGATAGTATGGCTTATATCCTTTTTTTTTCGTGCCAAGGTCGTGTAACTCGGAATTGGATCTCGCACCCTTCAGTTGTTGACGAATGTCTGTCCTTAGTCCCAATCGCCTCTCATCTGGTTATCAATGGGATGATGTTGATGATCGGACAATCCCTCCTGGGCTGTCTAATAACAGCGAAAACCATCCGATGGTCTTATTTCGATTAGTTGGCTGACATCGAGACGCTGACTTCGTTGACTGTCGTGCCTTGTCGATGCGATCTTTTTTTTTTCAGCGGCGATTCTTAGTTGTCTAGTAACAACATGATCGAGCCGCCGCAGATAGATGGACTCGATAAGAATCTAGAAAGGGGTCGAGCAGGAATTGGCGAGTTACCGTTGTTTCCGTGCTAGAAAGTAGCATTGGTGAGACACAGAGGTTCAAGTTGTGCATGAAGCAGGAACACCAACATATTTCTACGAGACTTACATGTTTAGGGTTCTTACATTCTACGGCCTAGGACGGCGGAACGGCGGTATACCTAGCTCAGCTGCAGGAGACCCCACTGTCAGAATCCCGGAAACCACGCCAAATTAACACCTTGGCCGTACGACCTTCCTGCCAACGTAGCGTTCGGGGAGGTCGTCTGCGCGAGGCATTTTAACGGGATCGAGATCTACTTTCAATTTGGTCCACTTGTCGATATTCGTCCACCTGTCAGATGCCGTTTTCGGCACGACCTGGTAAAGCACCGTTGAACATCATTCATCTAAACCCATGGATTCATTCTATTATCATATATAAAATCCAGACCGAGATCCATTTTCTGCTCGGGATTTTTTTTATCGCGTCCACTTACTCACTTAGCTGGTGTTGGCGTTCGGGGAATTGACTCAGCCGCATTACCAACCCTCAACGTCCGTTATCAAAATTACCTCCCTATGTGTCACCTGTCATGAAGACGATAATACCCCACGGGGGTAAGCCGGGGGGATGTTGGAGACGTTTGGTTGTACCATAGGCATCGAGGCATATGGTCCCTCCTGAATAGTACGATTCGCAAAGCTCGGTGTTTGGCGTAACGGACGAAGACGAGTAAAGTGGCTAGCGATGGACAGCAACTTGCTCTCGGAGAATGGAAGGCCCAAGATTTCCATTCCAATGGGTACACCTATCGGAGCATCCGGTGATGGCTCCGAGAACCCAACCGGCACTGTGACTACCGGGACCCCCGTTAGTGCAGCGAGGATTCCATTTCGGCCAGCCTGAGATGGAGAGCCGATTTTTACCACGAGATTCTTCTGTTCTGGATAGATAACGGCATCCAGCTTATTGTTTTCAAAGGTGCTGTTGACAGCCGTTTTAAGGTCCTTGATGCCTTGTTTGGCTGTCGCAAATGCTGGGTCTGCGGTCGTTGAATTTTTGACGTTATTGATAAAGTTGTACTGGGCCGGGATGACAAGGAAGTCTTTGCTCGAGTATATCTCGTCCCAAGTGGTTGATCTGTCACCGCCAAGGCTTGGGCTAGAGAGATATTTGTTTAACACCTCCTTGAACTCGAACTGCTGGACGTCGAGTTTGGCAATGGCCGTCGCGTTGTAGATTGATTCTGTCACATCGACAATCTCTACACCCTGAGATTGGAGGAACTCAATGGTGCTGGCCATGGTGTTAATCACGGGAGTCGTCTCTTCAGATTCCGTGTGATTCCAGAAGCCATCAAGGAGCCCAATTCGAAGCCCCTTCAGACTCCCGTTGTCGAGGTTCTGGGTATAATCTATATTCCTCGCCTCTGGTGGGACAAGGAGAGTAGCGTTGTCAGCTTCATCAGCTCCGACACTAGCCATGACGGTCAGAGCGACCGCCAGGTCTTGAATGTTTCTCGCAATGGGCCCAATGCTATCCTGGGTGAAACTGACGGGCAAGATTCCTGCTCTCGATACAAGCCCCCGAGTTGGCCGCACGCTGACAAGATTGTTCGCACTTGCGGGGCTACGAAGGCTGTTTACAGCATCGGTACCTGTGCCAAAGACTGCAAAGCTTGTGGCAATCGCAGCGCCAGTACCTCCGCTACTACCACCAGGGGTTCGAGTATGGTCGTATGGGTTGATGGTCTGTCCTCCAAGCGACGATACGGAAAGGCCTTCCAGCGCCACTATCCCACCATTTATTAGTACTGCTGGCTTGAAAGAATATTGGGAATATTGGCTACATACTCTCATGCAAGTTAGTCTTGCCTAGGATAATGGCCCCTTCGTCTCTGAAGGCCTTGACAGAAGGGGTGTCGACAGTTGGGCGGTTGCCTGCCAGGGCAACATTCGACCCCGTCGTGTTGGTGCCCACAGCATCGAAATTGTCCTTCAGCACAACGGGCACACACAACAGCTTTCCTGTGGAATCACCAGCAGCAAGTCTTCTGTCTAGCTCATCTGCCGCGGAGAGGGCGTCTGGGTTTAGGCTGATGACCGCATTGATGGTCGGATTGAACTCAACAATACGAGCGATGAAAGACGTTACGACGTTACGGCACGTGGTCGAATTTGCCAGCAGCGCAGTACGCACAGTTCCGATAGTCGACTCGAGAGGATCAAACGAATCAGCTTGGGCGTGAACAGTTAGTGCCTGCAGAAGAAAGACTCCAAGGATCCAAGTTGTCATGAGAAGTCGGGCGTGTAGTAGGCCAGCAGTGGCCGGTAGTGTTGGCCTCATCTTGTGTTCCGGTACCAGGTAAGTGGAAGAATTGATACGTGAATAGTTGCCTCTCGAATCTGGTCGACACTTTTTCTAGGACCGATATGATATACCTATTATATAAATATTCGTCTGAACTACAGCCGGGGTCTCTTCCCACTGAGTCTCTTGTTTATCCCAACTATTTAGGCGGATAAGTTAGACGCATCTAGAAATCTGGACCCCGTGTCAGGGACGACATTGGAAATCTCATCATATATATGTGCCTTCTAAATGCCTCGGTGTAGGCTACTAAATCTTGATTTTGAGTTCACCTAACACAGACCAGCTCATTTTTGTCAGGAATCACTTGTGGATGTTGGTGTTGGCTATCCGACTGAGCAAACTTTCACTGGTAAGCCATGAGTTATGACGGCACTTGATCCACGGATAGACAGGCATGGATTCGGCCAGATAAGCAAAGCCTTCCAATTCTCAGCTTGTGAGGCCTTCGAGCCCACTATCCAGAAAGCGCGATGAGTGTGTATCACGCACTGCATTCGCGCCACAGTGCTGGGCATTTTTCAATTTTGGGTGGATTAAAGATGGGACACCGAAAATGCATTATAGCGGGAGGCAGGCTTCCCATCAGCCAACCGTATTTCCGCCTCTAAATTAATTCTTATTATTAGACCATAGACCCCTATCAACCCCCCACGTCCACCCTATAGATTTTGCATATCACTACCAAAATGGATATATTACCTACCAGTATTGCTTGCGTGCGTTCACGATACACTTAAATCACAGCCAAAATGAGCTAGATTTGCCACGTAATTTCAGTGGCCAGTAAAACAAACAGAAGGAGGCAGGATTCAAAAACTAGTAGTGTCATTCGCGATTCGTGTAAGAGAGTTGCACAATCAGGCAGGACTCGTGATATATTCTATGCGCCGTGTGATAATAAACAATCACCTAATCCATTGGGTATTGGCATGTCTGGGTTAAGATTTCCGTCAACGATAAGCTTAGGTTCCTGTCGCAAGGATCCAATGCTTCAGACCAAGCCATCATTGGCCAGGTTTGAAAACTATCGCTGCGCAAACTCGGGATCTGCCAGGGGATCGGCAGGGTTGTTGCATCTAAATATTGAAAGAGCCGGGTCGAACGCTACGTGAGTCCGAATACTGCATTCAGGACCCCAACCTTGGTTTCGCTAGTCATTGGTAGGCCAGATAGATTGATAGCACTAATACCCCTTTTACATAGTTGGAACACCACAATCCGCATCTCAAATAGCATCGGGATGCAACAAGCGAGTCTTTATTTTTGATTGCTTTTTATGTACAAACCAGATCTCGCAAGAACAAGGGGAGGATGGCATGTGTACTTTACATAGTCCCTAGCATCTCCGCAAAGAGTAATCCATGATTCCATCAACCACCAAACCTCCCCCACGTCTCACCCACTTGTGCGCGGTGAGACGACGTGTATGTAGAACCTAAGTCCTACGGGACCAGGTCGCCGTGCCACTCGATAGCAGAGCAGGACGGTGGCACGCGACCCTTCCCGGTTGCCCCGAAAGCCTCGTACGCTAAGAGGATATTACCCCTCCTCCGCGGACCCTGACGGTACCCTCCTGAAGGGCTTTATCCGGGACATCAGCAAGAGGATCCTTCTTGTCGTGTGCGTAACTGGCACGTTGGGATCGTGACATTTTCAAAATGTTATACTTTTCCCCGCCGATCTTATAATCTCTGGCGAACTTCCTGAACTATGAAGAGCACGAGAATGTTAATAACATAGTTCGAAATGAAAATAAAGAAATGTTGAGGCGAAAACTTACCTTCCTCTTCCATTCCCACCGGTCGGCCTTGGGGGATCCGGAAAGCGGCTTGATTCTACCGATGTCTTTCTCCAACGCCTTGACCTTCTCCTCCGCGCCGTAGCATCCCGCCTCCTTGAAGTCGATGCCGGCCTTCTTCGCATACGCCACGACCTCCTTGCAGAACGGCAGCTCGATGCCGTCGATGTTCTTCAGGCTGTCGGCCCAGTGAAGATAGAACGTGAGGACCAATCCCAAGTCCTTGATCTCGGAATCGGCCTTGAGTAATCTCGCACGGTCAAGTTCGTTGAGCCCGGACACCAATGCACGGCCAACGAGACCCGTGGTGGTTTCCAGCTTCTTGGGATCCCCTGTGTTGAACCACGAGTGAAGGGGGATTTCTAGGAGCCACTGCATGATAGCCGCCAGGATCGCCCACATTCGCTTCACGTTCTTCTTATCCCTCTTCTTCCTGCTGAACTCCCTGTCGAAGGCAATGAGCTAAAAATTCAATTAGTCATTTCTGTTCACGTCAAAAAAAAAAAAAAATGAGTTGACCTTTCATACCATGTTCTCAACCATTTCTTGCATTCCATTTCCGTGGAAGTTCTTTGAAATGTACATGTTGAAAAACTCGGGGTTGGTGTAGGACGCACGTCGCTCCCACGTGGAAAACAGTTTCGAGGTCTCCCACATGGCTACCCATCGGTGCTCCGGGTGCTCTCTAGCAGGTTTCGCCTCGATGCTGTCTTCAGCGTGGATTTCCTTGTTGTATTGCTCAATCAGGTCATCCTCGTCCACTTGATCATCCTCATCTTTATCCTCGTTCTCATTCTCAATATCAAAAAATGGTCGGAAAATGCAATAATACTCAAAAGGCAGCTTTTCCAAACCCTCTTCGTTTATCTGCAAGCCACATAAGTATATGTGGTACGTCATTTTCCGGAATCCCCCGCTCAGGGTGAGTTGGGTGCAGAAACACATACCTCATGCTCTTCATCCTCTTCGGAAGTCTCGCTTTCCTCCTCCTCCTCGGTCATCAACTCACTACGTCTCGTCCATCTTGCAGGCCCAGCCTGGTCGTTTGATGGGGAGCGTGGCCTCTTCTTTGGAGCAGATAGGGGTGAAAGTCTGTATAGGAGATAGGCTGAGAGGAGAACAGGTGGGATTGACAGGGCTAGCGTCTTCGTGGATGGAACGCGAACGCCCGCAATGACTTGAGTCTGCATGACGTGCTTGCAAGTTTCGAGGACTTGTAGCGGAGTGATGGTCTTTCACTTTCTTTCTTATCGACCAACGTTCAGTTCTCTTTTTCAATTCACTCTTCTTTCAAGGGGTCCACTAGAACGACGAGGATCTGTTAAGGCGATCATGTTTTTTAAGTAAGAAACGCTGTGGATAAGGGGCTGTTTGACGCTAGGGCCACATGCTGATCCGTCCCCAATGTCCGAACCCGCAGACCGCCCTTTCGAGTCCCTCAACATTTCATGTCCTGTCTGTCTGATGCACTAGCGGCTCTTATGATAAGTTTGAAACTCCTTGCATTAGTTCATCTCTTCTAGCAGTCATCTAGAACAGGCTTCTGGAGACAATACTATGAACTTCTCTTATTTTATATTTATATATGAAGTTGTTGTGCATAGGTAGTAGTGATAATCGAGTATAAAACAGACAAGAGTCGCACCGAGATTGCTGGGGGAAGATATCGTCCGGAGTCTACCGAATTAAGGGTTCTAAATCCTGTCAGTATTCACCCCGCCCTCGATCGGTCTCCGCGCTGACTCCGCGTTCCCGCAACGTTTTGACGTGTTCGTGTTGCCGCCAACTGTTCTAACACGTCACGCGAATCCGTCGGCGTCTATGTATTTCCAAATTCCCGCTCAGAAGGAGATAACTTGACATACCCACTTAGTCCGTTCCAGACTAATGCCCAAAATGCCTACGCCATATGAAGAGCCGTAGCCCGATGCTTCAAAATCATATGCATAGTATTCCTAGGAAGGCATAGCTCTTACCTCTTACTGTCTTTGATCCGTTACCCACGATTGCAATTCGGTAGAGCTTCGTTGGGCAGTATCTATCAGGCACATAAATTAGTATACTATTTAAGCACATACTCACAAGACACTTTTCGAAAGGGGTTTCGGCCAAACCCCTCCTTCTCCTTGGAACTAAGCTTCAAGCTGAACTTTTTCGCTCCACTTGGTGTAATGGGTAAGTGGCAAAGCTTTGTTTACTCTTCGAATGATGTCAGTGTTTACTTCTGATCTCCCATGATGCGTTAAGTTTTAATCATCTCATAGGTAATAGTAGCAGATAATATCTATGATTTGAGTTTGAGTCATCAGCTATAAAATTTTGTTAATCATCAATTAACAACAACGAGGCACTTGCTATACTCGTATAAGAGGGCACAACAGATACATGTTAATCTAGGAGATCGTAAAAGAACACGAGGTATCGTCTCTGCAGTAACGGTGAGCTACCAAAACCGCACTAAAGGTTGATTTCAAGGGAGGCAAGTATCTGCTTTGGTGCCTCCAAGATGTCTTCTTAAATTCCAAGTAATATGTTAAGTATGGT
Source organism: Hypoxylon sp. CI-4A (assembly GCA_002120315.1). NCBI lineage: Eukaryota > Fungi > Ascomycota > Sordariomycetes > Xylariales > Hypoxylaceae > Hypoxylon > Hypoxylon sp. CI-4A. Next base: position 772,126 of record KZ111523.1, read on the forward strand.
AAGTTGTATGTAAACTTTATCGCCTTGATGAAGTCCAACTGGATATTGTTATAGGTTTAAGATCGCAGACAACAATGTAAACCTACAGTTTAAACAAGTATTCATTATCTCATATAGCAAATTCTAGCAAGAACAGAAAGAGACGGGAGAAGAATATAAATATCTCCAAGGCACGTCAAGACATGACTAGAGCTAATACTAGGCTTCTTGGTTTATCTAAATGATCAAAATGGAAAGAGACTGTTATAACCACTCTACGGGTCATGTTCAAAGCAGATAAGTCACTGTTGATCTGCTCAAAAATATTTTGAGATCCGATTTTGTAATTTTGATTATATATGTAATACTATAGACCTATAATACCGGCCTGTGATTCACTAACATATATCGTTGAGGCTTGTTAAAAATCAAATTAATGATGCCTTATACGATAATATATCATATCACAGCTAGGGTATCTAAGTAAGAGACTCTTCAACATTCCTCAGAAAGGCCATACCAAACCAGACCTTCTTTTCATATTCTAACAAGACTACCTATTTTCTATCTCTAAAGCGTGAGTCGGCCTTAGAGTTACCACCGAGTGTTGTCTCTGATTATATCTTCTCATAGTATAGTGCGGCATCACTGGACGAAATGGCTTTGGATTTAGCCTAATTCAAATGCAGACAAATCCACCACATGCGTAAGTACGCATCAATCACTCGTGGAGGCGCAGTTAGAACTCTCTCAACTGCCTTTTTTAGCGAAACGAAACAAGCCCTTACAGCCCTCAGTTATTATCCTAAAATATCAAGGAACATCTTTAAAATAACGTATGATATTTGTTACCGCCCCTAGAGCCAAGACCTGATCTTCTTTAAACATATCAATCACATGCCTCATATTCATGTTATTTGAGGAAAATACAGTATCGGAGAACGAAATACGCCATAAACATAATAGATCCAGAATAGATCATTCTAACGGGAGAATTGTTACTCGACAACATCCCTGGTAGTAAGATCCCAGACTTGTCGAGCTGTTCTAGACACCCCGAAGAGTAACACAGAGTATCAATGGAGCATGCGTAGTATGAGCTCCGACCTAAGACTCAGCCCCAATATTAGATCATAGGTCTAACTATGTGCCTTCCAGACTCCTATTCGTTCAAGTATTGTCATCCTCTGATAGGTTGATACCAGGACCTATCGGCAAGGGGAATCCGATACATGTTCATAACTCGTCCTCCCTAAGCACGCATTTTGGAATTTTTCCCATTTTTTACGCGGCAATTGGGCATATTTGGATCTGCCGTCATGAATAGCCTCATATCGGTGCTTTCCGTAAACCAACTAGGTCGGATCAGACTACGGGGCCGAACCAACGGGTCGAGATGGCGTATGATCTTTGGTGTGGGGGGATACAGTTACCTCTGAGCAACTTCCAAGACCTGTCCCGCAGCTGACGGCGCATGTCGGCCAGGATCATGCCATCCATACTCCCGTACGTCATATTGGATACATGTAGTACCCACGTGGCGAAGCAGGCATTCCTAATTTCTGTTGGCTTATAAAGTGCTTGGTTTCCCGAGGGTATCATACCTAACGCATACCCTTGCTCTATGGACGACTTTACCTTCCAGTCTGTGTCGTTCGGAGACTGCACCTATAAGCAATCTTAGCGAACATGCGGTTCACATTGTGTGTTGGGCACGCTCGCAGGACTCAACAGGAAACATATGTTGGGCTCCGGACATTTTCTCTTTAGTGTATCCACGCCATAACATGATTCTACTAGGTAACCATGACTCCCAGGATTTGATTGGGAGTTCTCAGATATTAGATCAGTCTAGGTCATGCTTCTCAGCAGCTACTGGCTAGGACACACGGGGGTTATATTACTCGCCAGTCTACCTGTGACAAGGGATGATTATATGCACCAATCCCCGTATGACACTGTCAGTATAATTCCCGAGAACCTTTGTAGGTTAGGTGAGTAGGTATCAATGATACTTTGCAAACTAAAACACCATTTGATAACACGAAATACTAGTCAATAAGAGTAAAAATAATAGACAGGATAGCTATAATCGTTGTTTTCTAGCTATCACATTTGCTAGAAGTTCGCATTGGATACTTGGTAGCTAGAATGCGTGGTGGATGTCTGGACATTGTATAAACTACCTAGGAAACACTTCTTAGCATTAGTTTCATCATGTTTTGGAGTATAAAATTCACAACATACATGCTTATATCGTTGCCGGCTTCGGAGGTTTGCGGTGCCTCAGAAACAAAAACAGGGGCTCCAAATATCTGACGCTACTGTCACATTCTTTCTACTGTATAACAGAGTATCTCTAAATGATACCTAGTTTTATTGTCATCACGCGAGCATTGCAAAAGGACTCAAGAGCATTTGCCCATTCCTTCCATGTTAGGCCATTAGCTCGCAGAACCTCAGAGCGAATCATCAGGTAACGCAAACAACCAATTGATAAACCGGAGTTAGTCAGGGACATAGCATGGATTTCATAACGATGGACTAATCTGATCCGGGGTGCGTAAGTCATACTTACTAGGACTTGCAGGTGCCGGGATAAGAAGAGGATGGCCACGGTATGCCATGCAAGAGGCAAGCGATAGCGGGTCCTTGTAGAACCTCATCACTCATCCAGCACAAGCTGACCGAATTACCCAAGGAGAAATAAATTCTACGTAATGGGTTGTGATATGATCTTTCCGTTCTTTGCGTTGAAACCAGTCTTAAAGGGGAATGTGTTCTTGAGTCGCCTCTGCAAGATGTAACTCCAACTGTAATGTAAGCCTGCCATCACAAGGGCTATGCCAAGAACTTTGCAAAAAATGGCACGCTGCAGCGGAGAGAGAGATTCTTTTGGCATTACTACCATGTCACCCTGCGGTATGAAAGTTTGGAAGGCCATCCCTAGCCTGGTTAGGATGATAACCATCCCGTTGGCGATCACTTTGTGGACGGTACGAAGTATGTATGGTCCTCTTGGTGCTGCGTGATGCTCTAGGTAAGAGACGCAGGTTGCAGGAGGAAGAACCGGGTGGGATTTATTGCTTCTGCCTCAACAGCCGCCGAAAAAAATGAAAAATGAAGTTTTTGCGCATGCACATGACTGGACGGTCTTATCCCGACTTATCAAAAACAGGTAGATCATTAAGGAAAAGGGGAATATGCAACGAGGTATTAATTTGGTATTTGCTCGAAAGATGGAAGAGGAATAGTGAAAATGAAATATGATACGGCCCCGCATTGGGCAAGGAGGAGATGAGGAGGAGGAGGAGGAGGAGGAGGAGGAGGAGGAGGAGGAGGAGGAATAAGCAGTTGAAATGTTAAACGATAGAGGGGTTAATCAACACGACGTGATGGGTAGCACCTCGGATGGATCTCCCCTTTCTCTCCCCTTCATAACCAAAGTACAACAGATCGTGGAAGCTGCTGACATCCTATCATGTTCCGTGGACCTTTCTATGTAGGTACAGCGCGGGTACGATCTTTGAGTCTCGCTTCACCGGGGGGGAGTCTTGGTAGACCCCCAACTTCTCAGCCAAGCAATACCTCCCGTACCCCCGAATTAGAAACGCCCCCCACCTCCGAACTCCCCCAAACTGCCAGACTGCATACTCTGTGCCTGGATCTTTTCCTCCTAATGCATATCATCAAATTCGAAACAATCGGCTCCTAAAACGGAGCGACGAACATGCTAGTTGACCTGGATATCGGAGACGGGGAAGAAGATCATTGTAATCATCGTGACGATTAATGATAGTCACGGCAATGCAGTCGTGCCTTGATTTCCCAACTCCGCAGTATGCCACCTTCCTTTCGTCACCATCAAGAGACGTCCGAGCGTCGATCACACTAAGTTTGCTATCGAATATCGACTTGTCAACTATTAGAGCATCAACCCAGCGTTACGGCGCCTACAGAGATTATCATACATGTCACCAATGAAAACTACAAACTCGAGCGACATCTCTAAGGTCTTAACATGCAATGATCCGTCATAGCCGCGAGCAGCCTTTCTGAGGCTGGATTACCTGGCGAAGTGTTTCCCTCATTCAACATGATCATTCACATTAGATTACTACTACGGTACCACGTCAAATCTTTGGATGAGTGAATTTCACGCCAGCTCGCCACATTATTGTTACCTATTAGCTTCGCCAGACTGACTCTACCTGATCCCGAGATGACTGTATCAAACATCTGTCCTGACTTCCTCGATCGGACAGCTCGGAGGGTTGAGGCAGTCCGATCTGCTCGTGCTTGTCGGCTTGGCCTGTAATTGGTAGCCGTGTCGAGACAAGGCAAATATCCGTGGGAGACTCACCGCTATTATGGGTTGATTTGTAACGACCTGATGTCCGACAGGAGCTGCGGGAGAGGTCATTCGCAACATGTTGACAGCTTATTCCAACGAGTGGCACTGCAGCCACCCGACCGCCAATCCTAGGAGCAGCAACTGTAACGTTCATCCGAGCGACGACTAGACCACCACGAGTCGATGCCGCTTTGCCACCCTGGGTTCAGCCGCCTGATGGGATGTCTGACTAATGTCGTCATAAAACACATTCCGTATCCTTCATCACATGGTCTCGATTGGGCCTTGGCTCGTCTTCAAACTCGTCATCGTCGTCGTGTATGCCGACCCCTCCCGCCCAACAACAGAAGAATATAGGTACTACTCAAAGCTCAACGACGCCCAACTGAGCACTATAGTCTCTATCCTCGACCAATAAGCTCATAGGCACTTAGCTGTATCACGTTCCGAGTTGATGGTGTTGCTATGCAGTCATGAATGCAACTCTAGGTGCTAAAGTGGAAAAGGTAGGTATTTTTGAGGATGACTACCTAGTTAGGTCCGGGGTAAACCTTACAGCTCTTGTCTCGGCTCCTACTGACATCGACTCCCTAGTCCGCATAGGCCCTCTCATTCCTCCATTGGCGTCTCCTTGTTGGTTCGAGGGTGCCCAAATGGATATCCCCCTATCCTCCCATTGGTCAATTGCAGAGCCCGGCTCTTCTGGACTGCCTCACCACTATCGGCGCCAAACTCCCTGACTCTCCTTGTAGGTGAACGGAAAGGTTATCATTTGGGGGTTACTAATATAAAGCATCAGCATCGAACCTAACCCCCCACGCACCCGAGTCCACATAAGTCTAGATGTACCCGACGAGTACACTACAACGTAACCCACCGTCGTTTCTGCAGGCCACTATGAGATGCATCCAGCCCCGGAGTCTTCTAGGTAGGCTTTATGACATTCCAATGCATAACAACCATAACCTCGTCTAGTGACCTCCAGTTTGGTCACCGTGCTGGCCCTCGCGCGCGATACGAAAACACTTTGAGGACCCTTGCTCCAAGCACTCGACATATGCGGACGGTGTACATCCCATCCCCTTGTACGATTCGTCGTTTTCCTTCAGCTGTTTCAAGATGACTGATCCCAGAGGCCCCCCCCCTCTTAACAAGTCACCAGCAGAGAAACATGCCATATCGAGGAACACAAAGAGACCTGTATATTGATCCTCTCGATAGTAGATGTTTCCCCGTTCTTTCCATAAAGGAGGTATGCCATCCGTATCCATTTTCCATCATGCCCCTCGTTCTCTCCTCCATCAAGTTATCTCCTCTTTCTGCATCTACACTTGGCGTTAGGATATTAGTATATCTTGCTCCTATCTATATCTTCCTCTGTCCTACTTCATCGTACTTTACAAGAGTCCCAAAAGAATAGGGTACCACTTCTCCATCCTACATCCCGTGTTCTATTAGTCTCTTGACAACATTATTATACAAGCTTGAAAATGACACCTCATCTTGATGCTCCATCCCCTGCCGGAAGCTTCAGTACCAGCTTCGATGGAATCCCTTTGAGACCTGGCACCGCTTTGGAAGCCAGTCCAGGCTTTCTAGTGTCGAACGATATACAATCCCCGTCCAGCAGCTTTGTCGATGCCAACTCCCTGGATGAAGATTTCCACATGACACGACCACTAACACCAGGTGTTTACGTACCAACTATGTGCTTCTTCGACCAGGAGACGGAAGACGTTGATGTCAATGCTATCTCCCGTCACGCTGTGCGACTTGCTCAGAGCGGCGTGACAGGCATTGCAACTCAGGGTTCGAACGGTGAAGCTGTTCACCTGACCCATGCTGAGCGCCAGCTCGTGACTTTTGCCACTCGCAAGGCATTAAACGAGGCAGCCTTCTCACACATTCCCATCATTGTCGGATGCGGTGCCCAGAGTACTCGCGAGACTATCCGATACTGTGTTGAGGCCTGGGAAGCAGGAGGCGACTATGCTCTCGTGTTACCTCCGTCCTACTACGCGCCCCTATTCGCACCATCGTCGAAGACGATTGAAGAATACTTTACAACAGTCGCTAACGCATCCCCGATACCGCTCATAATATACAACTTTCCCGGGGCAGTCAACGGCTTAGATTTAACGTCAGATACAATTATCAAGTTAGCACAACACCCTAAGATCGTTGGTGTTAAATTGACATGCGGCAACACGGGAAAACTGAACCGAGTTGCGGCGGCTACAAGGAAGCGGTCCCAAGACTACGACCCAAACAAGCCCGAGTTCCTGGTCCTAGCCGGTTCAGCCGACTTCACAATTCAGTCGCTCATCGCCGGAGGACACGGCATCTTAGCCGGGCTCGCAAACATCGCCCCTAAAGCTTGCATCAAGACCATGGAGTTATACAAGGCGGGCGAGTACGCTGAAGCCCAGGAGCTGCAAGAAATTGTTTCTCAAGGCGACTGGACAGCTATCAAGGGTGGCGTGGTTGGTGTTAAGGCTGGGCTCGAGGCGTGGATGGGATATGGCGGATATGGACGCAGCCCACTCCCAAAACCAACTGCCGAGCAAACCAAGTCGTGGAAAGAGGGCTTCCGAGAACTAATGTTGCTAGAAAAGTCTTTATGATGGGCTGCTAACATATAATGTATGTTGACTGCGGCAATTGTATGTACTATAAGATTGTCGAGTCTCAGTTCTTGATGGCGGAAATATTTCAGAATTTACGGACAAAAGGAAAGACATGAAGGAAAAGGGCTTGCCTGCCTGTTGACTTAGGATTCTTAGAACATAGTGCTTTCTTCGACCCTAAACTTTACTCTAAGGCATACATTCCTTTCAAAGTCAACAGGTAGCTGATCTATCAATTCCATAATTACCCTGATCAGGCAGTCAAGATAGCCTAGCAAAATACATGCACCCGTTAAAGACGCACCACTCGCAGAAACATTCCTAAAATCCAGAGGTATATACGTTGTTACACCGAGGGAGTCGTTTTTATGCATGGCGCATTGCAATACGTCCAAGTGCTTGAATATGCGTTAGATAGGTACTTGGACGTCTTACCAACATGCGAACTCTACCTACCCCCCAACATTCTATCAAAAGGGGCAAGCCGCAGTTCCCGATCATGTCGTGCGCCACAGCACAGCAAACGGCAAGGTGCAAAATAACGGCTGCGAGCCCATGCCGTATTTCCCGGCTCGCTTTTCAAGGCAGCCCCGGATACTGGGCACTGGGCCCTGCGACTGGATGGGTCCCCGATAGGCTGACTGCAGGCTGACAGCCATGTGACAAGCTTGGGGTCCCTGTCCCCTCTCGTATCTAGCCGTGGTTCCTGCAGCATCCCGCGCGCCAGGTTGATGCCCTACCTACCTCATGTACCTACTTGGTCCCTCGCGTCTGTGCTGAAAATCATGGGCTTGTGGCGCGCTATATCCCACGGATCAAGGCTTGGGCTCCACGAGAATCGGCCGAGTATCGGACGATAGATCAAATCGAACGTGGTTTGATGGCACTGTGACTCGGACAAAAGGGGCTACCGCCACTCCGAGCTGATGACGTGTAGACTTATTATCCCAACGACGCCATGCAGGCAGGCATTCATGCAAAGATGATCTTATCTGGCGATCCTGCGGTATCTGTTGTGTAACCTCCATTTTGGCGTCTATCGGTAAGCCGATCCATGCTGGGACTGGCAGCGGGCTGTCAGCATTTGCAATATCAAACGGCAACGTTCGAGAAGGCTCTGTTACTTTCCGCAACTCGCTTGGCTGCTTACCTACAGTAGTCGACGCTCTCGTTATACCCTCCAGCCTGTCAACCCTAAAAGAATAGCAAACCACTAAGTCACCCACGAAGCACCTACTACACCCCTTTCTAGGGCAACCTTGCAGAATTACAACTCAGGATAGAAACGATATACTCATTTGTTCAGTAAGCCCCAGAAATCACGATACTACCGTACTTGTAGGTATAGTATTCACATTACCTCAACCCCTATCCAATTTTATCTACCTACCTATCTACCCTTACAAGCACGCCACAAGAACACCCACAGCACCAACCATCAAACCCATCCAAAAGGCCACCCTATTCTCGACACCTACCGAGATCTCCGGACTCTCGCCCCCGGACCCAGGCGCGGAAGCAGCCGTACAATTCGACGACGCCGTCGTCCCCTCCTCCACAACCTCCAGCAGCACACCCTCGGCCCTCCGAACACCAACCTCCACCGTACCGTTCCTGCCCACAGAAACATACTCCAGCGTTTCCTGGCCGATCTTCTCGCCGGTCCGCGCGTCGAACGTGACGCCCGAGACCGCAACGCCAGCCTTGGCGTTGGTCCCGGGCCCCGTGAGCCGCGTGACGCTCACGTTGCGGCCGGCGCACCAGGACGTCGCGACCCGGATGGTCTGCGAGGGCCTCTTCTTCTCGCCCGGGCTGCTGCTGAAGGACGTGCCGTCCGTGGCGCGGAGCGTCGAGTTGTTGCCGAGGCCCTCGGTGCCGTTCCAGACGCCCATGTCCAGGAGCACGAGCTTCTTTAGTAGTAGTAGCGGTTTCTCGTCGTACACGGCGTACCCGCTCAGATCGCTGGCGTTCGCGGCCGGCAGCGCGGCGATGCCGAGTTCCTCCCCGTCGTCGTCGTCGGAAACGGCAGCGGAAGCCACCACCTTGGCGACGAAGTAGTGCGCGTACCAGTTGGCGCGGATGCCCGCGGCCAGCGTCTCGTTTTTCAGCTCGTACGGCTTCGGCGTGAACGCGCTGTACTCGCTCTGCGCGCCCAGGTGGAAGTACACCTTCTGGATCCCCATCGACGCCGCCAGGAGCACGTAGTCCACGCCCCACAGCGCCGCGCCGAAGGTGTCGCTTATCCCGCTCTTGCCGCTGCAGGATACCGAGTTCGTCTCGCCCATGACGAGGGGTGCGCCGGCCTTGTCTGCCGCGGCGACTTGGGGTCCGTATTGCGATACGTTCTGTTTTTTCTGTTAGTTTTTGTTCCTGGGAGTGATTCTTAGACGAGGTTAGGATTTAGGTTGGCTCTTGCAAACCCCTGAATTCCAACTTCGAGAGGTTGTCGTTGCTTACTATCGTACGGTTAGTATCTCCTATAGCAACTATACTCAGGATCATCCAACTTACCCTGCCAAAGCACCGAATGATTCGAAAGCAAATCCAACCGCATTCTTAACCAACGCGGTGTATCGCACGTAGACTGAGGATAAAGATGCGTCGCATAGCTACCAATGATATCCTTATCCTCCTGCTTCTCCACAATGCCGCCCTCGCCATCGCCCGTAAGATTCGCAATGCTGAAATCGTCCACCTCGTCCTGCTGGTCAGGGACCCAAGGCGGGTCGGCAAACACCGCAGCTTGTATCTTGGGTGTGGTCTCCGCTGCTTTGTACCAGTCCGAGGCCCGGATCTGTCCCGTTATGTTTCGGAACTGGTCGATGTAGGTGGCGACGCACCAGGACTGGTCCCGCCATCCCTTGTGGATGAAGTGGTCGATCTCGTTGCCCAGCTCGAACAGCTTGAGCTTGTCGCCGAGGACGGCGTGGACGGCTGAGGCTTCCGCGATGGCGTTGGCCCACGCCGAGTCATTGACGGCGAGGTTCAGCGTATATATAAAGTCGGTGCCTTCTGGGAAGTAGTCCGCCCAGCTCTCATACCAGCTGGGAGTGATGTTGAATAACTTCGCCGTCAAGGGGGCAGGGATAGCGACGGAGTCGTTACCAGTTGACAAGGTGTCGTGGATATAAGTCTGATCAGCCGTGTTGCCGCCGACACGGATAGTCGGTGGTTTACCAGTTACATTTGCGATGGCGCTTAGGAGGTTAGTAGCCAGGGGCGTGCTGACATAGTCGTTCACCCATACCGGCTCGATCGAATAACCGTAAACGTCTCGAACAAGTGATCGGGTGGTAAGATCACTCGGAACATCGATAACAATATCTTGTGCTACTGCTCCAACAGCAGCTCCAAGCGCCGTGAGGGCAACCGAACGAACAGCCATCGTGAGTGGATCCTTCACTGCACCTTAGTCAAGAACAACACATACTACCTGCCAAAGGAAATGTGAGATAATTAGGAAATATATATAACTACGTAAGTAGGCTATTTACCAATAGACGTCACCTCAGTCAGCTATGCGCCCATTACTCAAAGCTCCCCCAACCTGCCCCGAGGGTGGATTCCCACAACCAGGTACGAGGTAGCATTTTCCGCTCCTAAGAACAGGGGGTCCGTAGCTCGATTGCGGGGAATTGGGGATGGCACATTTGACGATCCGGGGCTTGGCCGGGGATGTTTGGACCGAGCGTGCGATTTGTCCACCTGTGGGAAGCTGGCGCTACTAGGAAATGCCCACTCTTACGACAGTCGTGTTATAATTAAGAACGCTATTAAGATAGATGCCTAGGTAGGTATGCAAAGTTCACGAGACTGTATGGCGATATTCCTATAAATGGGACGATATTGGATTTGTTCTATTTTAGGAATAGTTAAGTCGGGATGTTTTCAATACTACTATGTTATTACATGCTCCAAGATACGTTGACCTAATCTGTCCCCTACGGCGAAGCATACTTGTATCCATACTTTTCCTTACAAGCATTCAAAAACTTCAGCGACTCCTCCGCCTCCTTCTGCTTTTCGGGGTCCTCCTCGCGGCTCTTCAAAAGCGCCGCATTGCCGAAGGTGCCCCGGTTCGGGATATCGTAGCCCTTCTGGACGGCCGGGCGCTCCTGACAGCGGTCGAGCCACTTCTGTACGTTGGGGAACAGCTTGAGATCGATGCCACTGAAGATGGCGAAATCGGCCCAGCCCAGGAGGTTGATGTCGGCGATGCTGTACTTGCCGCGTCCAGACCCGGCGACATAGTCCCGGTCTGCCAGCCGCTTGTCGAGCACGCCGTAGAGACGCTCTGTCTCGCCGACGTAACGCTGCACTCCGTACGGGATCTTCTCCTTCGTAAACCGGTAGAAATGGTTTGCTTGACCTTGCATCGGGCCCAGACCACCGCTGTTTAGTAGAGTCAGGTTAGTGGTCAACACTCAACTCGATTCACTCTACGGAGGTACGTACTGCTGCCATGCCATCCACTGCTCGCATACGCTGTAGTCGTCGCTGTCGACAGGGAAGCTGAACTTATGCTCTGGGTCGTAATGGCGGGTTAAATAGTTCAGAATTGCAAGACCCTCGAAGACGGCGAAACCGCCTCGATCGTGGTCCATGATAGCGGGGATACGACCGTTGGGACATATCTCAGTGAACCACTTTTGAATATGAGGTTTAGTAAATGTTCCTCTTATATAAGAGATTCAAGGGTATTTCGAGGGCGTAGGTCCTTGATTACTCTCATTGTGGTATCGCATCCCCTGATATGACTTGAATAGAGGTGAAGGGATTCTGGGTATTACGTACTGGCTCTTTTTGCGTATTCTTCATGATATTAATGACCTGATATGTATATTCTTTGCCGTATGCAGCCTTCAGCTCCTCGAGCAGAATGCTAACCTTGAAACCATTAGGTGTTCCTGTATGAATTAGTTCAACAAAAATTATTCATCTCTATTCCATGCTTTCAAGGATATATCATACCAAAAGTTAGGAGCTCGATGCCGCTGTTGGCGATAAGACCAGTTGGTTCGGACATTTCGTGATCTTGCTTTGGAGATGGAATTGGTGTTGGAGTTCGAGATGTGGAGAAGGGAGCTCGACAGCCTAAATATATGGTAGGATTGGCTAGTCGTGTATGGTAAGAAGTAGTAAGGCCCCGAGATGGGGGAAGAATAGACTGGATCTTTATACGTCGTAACGCAAAGCTGCGGAGAGAGACGGCGGACATTAGCGAAGTATGGTTCTATGAAAACCCTTCTGACTCGATGGATCCCGCCTACGGATGCGGTGTATAAAATCTAAGCTTCGTATGCTGATATCATAATCAGGGTGACGAATTACTACACCCCATCTTCTAGAAGGTATATAATAAATTGCCTCTTAGCTAAGCTAATGTGAAGTCATATCTATTCTACCCCATCGATGTTGTAATCAAGTGGCGTCCGGAAAACGGGGTTAACAAAAGACCCTCCGGAACGTACAACATATTAACCTCATTATGATTTCTAAGCAGAACAATAGGTACATGTAGTTCCTCTTGAGCTTTACGAACTTTGCCGGTCTTTTGGATTGCTCCGTTTCCCATCATGTCGCAGGAGGTTATTGGATTGATAAGCATCAACTTGGTCGCAAAAGCAAACGAGGTGGGCCCCGATACTACTCTCAGGTTAAGACTTCGCACTAGCAGGCATGAGCTTGCTTTTGATGATGTTGTTTTCTTTGACCTATTACTGGTCATCCTTAGAGCTAGAGCTAGAAGATCTCCAAAGATTCATGCAGAGTTGGCAGAGCTCTAAACTACTAATTCTTAGGTGAACGAATTATATTCTGGGAATAGGGAGCTACTCCTATTGCATGACTACCTACCTACATACGATCAGCTCTAGTAGTTTAAGATGAGCCGAACTTATCCTTACACGGATAGGTCCGCCTCTATAAACTGCTTGACGGGTCAGTCTGCTCCTGCATTAGGGGAGTGTTAGGTAGAATAGAAAGCAATATCTCATTCGCAAAAGGAACAGCAACTATTTTGCCCTGTCAATGCACGATTAACCTGAAGCCTACCAGAGCATAGCTCAACCAAGCCTCTCAAGAATTCCTTTTTGATCCTGTCCCCGACCCTCATCAATACTGACCAGCCGTCAAAAATCATTGCCTCACGTAGAAGTTACCCCTAAACGTCTTAAACGTCTTCAGTTTTCCCCTTTTCGTAACTACTTCATTACTCTGCTTCCCGAAATGTGCCTTCAACAAGGACAAAGACCCAGCTATACGGCAGCGAAGAAACGACGTGGTATCTGGATAACGTAAGGGGGGTCACTCAAAAGAGGTGAATCAAGAAATTTACCAGTAACCACCGCCACGACGGTAGTCCTCACGAGGGTATCTACCGCCCTCAGGAGGTCCGTATCCACCCTCACGGGGAGGGAAGTCCCTGGGGGGTCGGTCGTAGGGTCGGCCGTTGACATACGGGTCCGGGGGAGGGCCGTAGTCGCGACGGTAAGGGTCCTCATAGCGACCACCACGAGGGGCCGGGTAGTCATCGACGGGTCCACGACGCGGAGGGGATCGGTAACGACGATCGTCGTAGTAGTCGCGACGAGGAGGGCTCCGGTCACGGTAGTCATCGCGATAGCCGCGGGGGCTGTAGCCACGAGGGGGTCCACGTCGGTCATAGCCCTCGCCAGGCGGTCCGTGGGGTCGGCGACCCACGGGTGAACGAGAGCGGCCACCGCGCTCACGAACAGGGAAGTCCGGTTGGGTCTGCGCATAACGTTAGGATTTAGTCCATTAAACACGAGCGCGGGATACCTACGTCGGCGACACAGTTGACTCGTTGTCCCTTGAACTCGCGGCCGTCAAGCTTCTCCACCGCGGTCTTCAGATCAGCTGCAGTCTCAAACTCGACAAAGCTGTTGATCCATCGTCGTTAGTCCAGATGCAGATTAGATAGGTACCGTCATGTCGGGGGCTTCCACATACCCTCGGCCGTTGCCATCGCGGCCAGTCTCCGAGTAGACAACATCCAGACTGGACTGTCGGGCAAAGTCTTTAAGGTCCTAGATCCAGATTCCAAGTAAGTGGGGGTCCGAGGAGCGATGTAAAACATATGCGAATCAGGCCAATATCTCCAACTCCAGAAGCACCAGTAGCAAAGGAATTCGACTAAACCAATCCAAACAGGTGGTTACATCCAGATGCGGAAATCCTCTGGAGGCACCTTGGCCAGCTTCCAAGATAGACCCCGCGACACCAGAGGGTCCGAGAGAGCTAGATCGATCAGGTCAAGACATCACAAACAAGATGTTGGATACCAACGTCCTCGCAGCCTGAGCCTAGACAAAAAACGAAGCGCAAGACGGCTCGCTGTACCAAGGAAGGGAAATGTAGAGTTTTTGAAGCCAGAATCCGAGTGCGAAGAACGGGAAAACGGGAGTTAAACAGACCTGCCAGCTGGTATCATTCGGAAGTCCAGTAATCTGCATTCTGTGCGGAGTGCGACGAGGACGAGGGGCGCTGCGCTCATGGCCACCGAAGCCCTCGCGATGACGAGAGCCGCGAGCGAACTGCACAGTAAGGCGCTCGCCCATGAAGTCGGATCCATCTTATCGTAAATATTAGCCAGGAAATCAACGGGAGCAATCAGGAAAGGCGACGGCCAGGGACGATCCAGACGTACGGAAAGCTATAGAGCAATGAATAATTAGCCAACAGATCTTTCATTTTCAATTTAAGGTGATTGAATTGAATGGCATGAGCCATTGGGTGGAATGCTTACCAGGGACGACGTCGCGCGCGTCCATAGGATCCTTGTACTCGATAAAGCCGAAGCCGTTCATAAGCTTGACTTCGGTAATCTCACCAGTGCCATGGGTCGCAAAGTGAGCTTCGACATCAGCCTTGGTAGCTAGAAGCGAAAGCGTTAGCAGGCACGGTAAGGCGACACCATAACAGCCCTCGTTCAAGTTCGGTCACACCGCAACACGCAACACGAACTTAGAACAAGCTTGCATCCAGGGATCACAACTTACCGCCCTTGGGAAGGTTACCCAAGTAAAGCCGGGTGGAAGAAACCTCGGTAGAGGCCATGATTGATTGATTGACTGATCGATTGATTAATTGATTGCGACGATGAATTTGCTCAGACTAAACAGCGAAGCTACCACGGATGGAATGTTAAACTGAGGTTAATAAAATCCACGTGCGCCGTGTGGAGGGACGCCTTGATCCTGGTTGGCAGGTAAGCTTGTCGCGATCAGAAAAACAAAGTCCAAGTTGGCTGCAAAAGAGGGTAGAGATAGACCGGCTACTGGAATCGGGGTGGTTGAAAAAGGGAACAAGTGGCGTGGTGGTGTCGGAATTGGCTGAGGTTACAGGCAGTTGTATTAAAGACCCCGAAACTGCTTGCTGGAAGAATTGTGAGAGTTGATAAGTGATGGGATGGGGTGGATTGAATGTGACAGGTGAATAAGAAAGCAGTCGTGCTTGCTTCAAGAGCGGCGGAAGGTGTGAAGAGTTAGCACCTCCGTGCACTTAGTGCAATTAAAAATGTGGAGTAGGCGGGCAAAGCACCTTTCTGAATGGTGCATGTTTGTGTCTGTACTTGGGTACTTCTGTCATCACGTCGCTCAAGATCCTCGCCCCCCACATTGAATCCAAACCAAGACTGGAGGTCCCTGCAGAGCTTTTGAAGCGGGTCTTATGTACTGAAGTAGGTACATCCCATAAGTGCCTCTCAGATCTCAATTAGTGCCGCCGTTTGGCAATCGGAGTATTCATTGCTTTGTTTCTATTTTAGAAGATAATCATCATTGTGCCAGTAAATAGGTATTCGGAATGTGTTCCATTCTATGTACACTCATTGTACAATAATACAATAAATATACACATCCTCGAATTGCCTAAAAGATACATTCCTCGAACATGGATGCAGTAAGCCACCGCCTCACTTTCTTTTCATAGCACACAGATCAGCTTCTAAGAGTACGATCTTCAGCCTTCCAAAGAACAAGAGGAAGAACCAAGCCCTCAAACCGTACTGTATCAAATATTCATAGCATACATTCATGCCTCAAGGTCCATCCTAAAACCTATGTTTAGGTACCAACGCCGATGCTATGCTTGCTAAGTAATAGAAGGGAGAGAGAAAGAGAAAAAAAACATAGTATAACCTCCACAATTAGATAAATCAACATTCGTCGAATAGGATATCGATTAATTCGTCCATGATAGTAAACGCCAAATGTAAACTGCCAAAGTTGTTAGGATCATAACTTGGTATTGAACATTTAGGGCACGGTAGGTACTTACTTCAGCCTCGTGTTATTGAGCGTAGCGAAAATCCTTCGACTTGCCGCTTGGGCATTCAGACGTCCGACCACATTTCCAGCTAAATCTGGAACAAGAGTAGCCAGCATTAAGCTTGCTTCTCTACGGGTTTGCGCCTTCTCCGACGATGTCCTTGGCTGTTTGTTTCTGTTCATCTGTCCATCGGGCCACATGCTATTCTTCAAGAGACCGACGTATTTGAGGATGGCATCTTCCTGGACTAGTAGTTTAAAATTGTCTCGCACTTTTCGTTCAATAGTTCCTCCTAGCATCTGATGCAAAACAACGACGACAGCCCGTCCGCGCAGCCAGTTGTTACCCCGATTCAACCCGAATACTTCGAGGAAGATATCGCAGATTGGTTTGATGAACGGCTCTAGTTCTTTATTTTCGAAGGCATTCAATTCGGCCTCCGCCTCCGCCGTTGTCATGGCATCTTCATTGATGCTAAGAGGCATTGTGCTCATTTGGCTTGTCGCAGCTGCGATAAGATTCTGCCCTGCTACCGAGATCTGGTCGAGGACGGGTATATTTCCCAGGATATCTTCCATACCATCAGCGACGGAATCGTATAGGCGAGTGATCATATCCTTCTTATCCTCACGACTCATCAGATCCTCTCCTTGTGTGATCACGCTTTGTGAAAGGAAGGCTCGTAGATCTCTGCTACGACACACATCAGGCAGTGTAAGTAGCTGGCTTAAGTATCTCTCTAAAGCGTCCCGTCGCTTGCGAAGGAAGTCGCTTTGAAGCTTCATAACCATCCTCCGTCGTGGGAAATCGAGATTTCGTACGGATGGGTATCTATGTCTCAATTTCTGATGAAGGTCGAGGAACTCGCTATACCGTCGAGTCACGATCCAAGTGGCGGCTGGCATTTTCTCACCGGCATCTCTCCTCACCTCAATGAGGTATAGGGCGAATTCTTTACCATCATCCTCACGTCCAACTTGAATGGATGGAATCTTTATCGAAGCACGTCCGTAGAGGCTATTATCGCTTTCTTGAATCACATATTGTTGTCTTTGTAATTCCTTCCGCTTAAGTTCCCTCTGGAGACTCGCATTCGATTTTCGCAGAATACGCAGCTCGGCAGTATTGTTAGTCAGCTCGGCCTTTTTGGTGAGCGACTCCAGAACGGCTTCTTGCGCAGCGAGTCGTTCGATATCATTCGTAAGCACTGTGATGGCCTCTGCAAGGCCCAGGTCTCCAGGCGCAGCTTCGTGCACTTCATCCTCGATATCACCATTTGTGTCTCCATTCAAATCTTCATGATCGTCCGACAAGAACTTATCTTCGTCTCCAAAAAGATCATCGTCCATGAAAACGCCAATCCTAGATGCCGCGCTTACAAGTCCAAGGGACGCCAGACTAGGCTTGTCGACTTCTTTTCCAGATTGTAGTGGACGCTGTTGGTCTAATGAACCTCTGGCCGAGTTATTGTCCTGGGCTGAAAATATACTCGAAGCACCATCGTCGTTCCCAAACAAGGACTCACGGAGATCTTCTGCGGTTTGTGGTCGTTCGTCTTCCATGATATTATTAAGCGCTTCTTCCACTGCTTGGACGACCTGGTTATCTAGTGTAGGTCTCAGGGGTTCTTGGTCAAGACTAAATAACGAGTCTGTCATCGGATCATGCTCCGCGTCATCGTCATCAAACAGGGGTGAAGGTGAACTATCATCCAACGAACGGCGATGCCCCATTAAAGAATCGGGGCCTTGATTGACGTTTAAAGTGGCAGATTTTAGGTCAGAGGCAGACATGCCCCGTCTAACTTGGCCATTAGATGTATTTAGCCTCGGGTTCAGTTTGGTGATGGATGTTGACTTCAACCCATACGACTGCGAGGTGCGAATGAGTGGCGGTCCTGTAGCCGGTCCTGCCTGGGACTGCTGGGCTGCAGAAGAACTCTTCGATGCTTCTTCCGACGCTAGGGCCTTATAGAAGAGGTCCGACTTCTTGAACGAGTCAAGATATTTGCGTTGCATATCCTCCAGTACAGCACTTTGAGCACGCAAAACAGCTCGGCGCGCCTTGTAATACTGCGCAGGAGAAGCCGCTTTCCCAGCATCTAGAAATTCTCGAATGGTGCGTCGAGAAGTGGCCGAGACTTTAAGTTCTGGCTTGGATAAGTACGCCTGGTCGATTTGCGCTATGTCGGTTCGATCAGAATCAGTCCAGGGGCTCAAAGTCGATGGTAAGTGCTCATCGTCAAGCCCATCGTCCTCCAAAGGGTTTCGTAGGCCATCTACAACCAGCCAAAATTGTATCAGTGACATCAGGCCCTGTCTATCCATATATTCCATGAAATAAGAAAGTCCCGATGTATCTCGCAATAGTTCAGCTAATGATGCGTTCTCAAGTCTCGATGATCCAGCATTCGGTGACGGATTACTTGATAAGGGAACGTGATGTCCATCACCACCCGCCGCTAGTTGTTGTACGCTCTGATCCAAGAGTCGCTTTCCCATCTCCAACCGACGGATGTATATCGCGTCCTGTCCCGTTTGCTGGGAATCCTTCATAAGTTGGCTTGCTACTTCACTTCGAAAGCGTCTTGCATCCGAGAGATTATTAAGTTTGCGAATTGTGCGGATGAACCTCTCAAATCGTCGTTCGCTATCTCCTGGGCTAAGTCGCGGAAATGCTGTCGGTTTGGAGCTCTTCGGGGTTGGCGATGCGTGTGCGTCCAAAGCTGCACGGAGTTTGCGGACGGTCGATCGGTCTTGAAGCATACTTCGGCCATAGTTCTCCATAAGTTGGTTCCAGGTATCTGGCTCAGCTAATAGTTGTAGGGTGGGGAATAGAACGGCACAAGAGACAATCTCGCGGATGATGCTAGACACAGCCCGGCTGTCTAACAGGTTACTAGGAAGAACTTTCGGTAAGAGCTTGGTGACTATATTTCGCAAGTGATCCTGTTGTACTAGCTTTGTATCAGAATAAGCCAGAGTAGCGGCAGGGTGTAGTTTGCCGTCGTTATATTTTGCAGCAATGGCCAAATCCAATTCGTCGGATTCAGTCACATCACGATTTAGCTTGCGACCACGAACAGCCCTCTCGGCCTCGTAGAAGTCGCGGAAATGATTCGTCAGTATTGGGACCATCCTGCTCGTAAAAACTTCCACCATGTCCGTCTCGAAAAGACGGTCCCGTATT
Organism: Hypoxylon sp. CI-4A; assembly: GCA_002120315.1. Lineage (NCBI taxonomy): Eukaryota > Fungi > Ascomycota > Sordariomycetes > Xylariales > Hypoxylaceae > Hypoxylon > Hypoxylon sp. CI-4A. The sequence continues at coordinate 791,566 of KZ111523.1, forward strand.
CTCGTCAACGCATGTCTTATTGCCTTGTCTACCTCATTCGCAAAGACTGGGTTTTTGCTTATGTGCGAATACCATGACGTAACGAAGTCTCGTACGATCAGCTCGAGCAAGTCGTCAAACGCATTGGAAACCGCTGGAGATTCGGGATATAAAGGAGTCTTGATATAGGTTTGTCGAACACGTAAAGCGGTTGTCTCCTTATGCCAGGAGTTGGCACCTGTAAATCTGACGGCATTTGGCCGCGACGATCTATTTCGTTGGCTATATGTCGAGCCTCGAGATGTCAAGAGCAAAAGGAGAACGGCCAGAAAGGATGCGATAACGCCGCTAACAAAGGCGTATCCCGCCCATCGGATGGCGGGAAACCAACTAGTCGCATAGCCCCATGCGATGAAGCCGACGACACCAGCGATACTGACATCTCTCCCCTTAAGGGCCATACTCAAATTGAAATTGGATTGGTCGCGCCGTCATGATTCGTCGGTGGGGTGACGAATAGGTATCGTTGGTATTATCGTAGGAGTCGGAATCGCAAATGACGATGAGTTGAAGACCAAGCTGCTTATCGATTGACCCAAGAAGGAGGTTTAGTGCATTTACCTATTGCATTTAACCCACATTATGTAATATCAGTGTAACACGAACAGCATAGCCCCTTGTATCCCTGTCTCCTTCAGAGTAAATGCAATGCGAACCGGGAAACAGCCATAACCGTCGTTTCTCTATGTCCAGAAATAGACTCACACTGCCACTCAAGGCGCATCCTATCATTCAATATTTGACACAGAAAGCTGCATGTATTTGAATCTTGAATATGTCTATGGGTACGTGTTTTCGTCTAGATGTTGGTTGGGAACATTGAATGAGGGGGTATCTTTTTATATTAGGGTAGTCCAGGGACCAAACGCCTTGGATGCAGCAGTGTGCTTTTGCTTTTCACATGCATTGCATACAACCATATCCTATGGTTTTTGGGATTGACACTGTATACATCTTATTGCATTTTGAAAATTGTCGGATTGGCCGGTTTATCCATTCTCGTCCACTGTTGAGACAAGACAGGACGGACAGACGTTCGACGGGTGTTCTCCAAAGAGACGATCACCACGGAGGATCTTGCAGGCGTCGGAACAATGCAACGAATTTCTGACCCTTATTTCTCTCAACCTTCTTTCCTTCCTCGGTTTCTGACTTCATAACATCGACACACGGATCGACATCTTGTTCTCCATCGGATACTCTTTGAAATGAAGGGTGTGCGTCGAAGTGAGACACCATCCACTTATGAAGGTCTTCCACATCTGTGATGGTATAGACAATCCCACCCGGCTTCAGGACATACGCGTATTCAGAGTTCAGCGTAGTAGAGACGATCCTAGCTTTGTGTTTCCGTTGCTTGAAGTGAGGATCAGGGAAGCAGATAAATATCTTGGATAGCTGCCCTTTGCGAAAGAAATTGGGAAGAAATTTCATCGTGTTCGCCCGTATGCAAGCTATGTTTTGGTACTTCTTCTTCTCTGAATCCTTGGCACGAAGCGCTCTGATTCGGTCCTGGACGAATTCTGTCACTTGCGATCGAATCTCCATGCCCACCAGTAGGTGGTTCGGCATAACGGGCGACAATGCCACCAATAAACCTCCAAAACCACAGCCTATGTCAACGACGTCAACATCTTTGGTAAGTTTCATTGGCAATTCTCTCGTTGTTGTCTCGGTACTTTCAGATGCATCCGGAAGCGAATCTTGCTGAGTATCTGTACCTGCGACAAATCCTGGGTAGAATGTGGACCAATCCATGTGTTCTGGACTTATGGGACTGTAAAAGAATTAGTATAAACATCGGTATAAGTCGGAATTGGACGATATACTATGCTAGATTGTGGTCTGAGAAAGGGTTTGCATGCGCTCGCTGGCGATAGAATTTCTTCTTGGGCATATTGGTTTGCCCATTTTCTTTGAAGGCCAGGCGGTAATCCTGCCGCTTCTGTTTCTTATTCGAGGGACCAGGCATCATGTGGTCAGCAACTTGTTATTTGTGGTGTTGCGATCCTGACAAATGAGGTGGGAATTTTATGCGACGAATTCAATGAATTGATAATTCGATGTCAAATATTCACATGTGGAAATTTGAATGAAGCTTGAATACTAAAAATTGAAGCTAAAGATCATAGTGGGGTCGTTGTCGGAGCTGAAGGGAGGCACGGTTCTTGGTGGGGTTCTAGAGTCGAGCGATAAGCGATAAGTGGTACATCAATACCTCGTATTGGGCGCGGTACCTTATTGTTACCCCGGCAACCGCCTCCAACTCACGTAAGAAAAGGGCGGCAAAGTACAACTTAAACAAAGACTCCATGCATTCATTGACTCAAGGTAACATTCAATATCGAGACTCGAGCTTGATTTTGAACTTTATCATGACAGCTCTAGCCTTCAGATGAGGAAAGCCCAACTTGCTACTCGTTAGGAACAACGTTCCGCTCTTAGACGCGGCCTGTCTTCTGAACGCCGCTACACAAACAATAGGGGCACAATAACGGCCAATCATCCATTTCCATTCTAGTCGCAGTATTTTCGTTACTACTTAGTATTGACTTCACCATCCACTTGTATTTCTGGTCACCATATTCTTTAGGCACAATGACTTCCTTCGACGATTATCATATTTCGGCAAACATGGCCCCTAGCGCAGAGAGACCGAACAACCACCAACGATCCAAGTCAAGTGTTTTAAAATCATTTCTTCATAGACGTAACAATTCCGATGGGACCACACTACCACCCGCCAACCTCCTACTCCATTCCAATCAAGTCACTGATCTTCAATCTACACCTCGACATCAAGACCTGCCGGGCTTCCCGAACTTCTCACGGCCAGCAGCCCTAGGAGAAATCCAACAGAACCAGATAGACGCATCTTCTCGGTCGCCTACCAAGCAACGTGGACAACCCAGTGCTCCCTCCTCCCCCACCAAGAGCATGAAAGGGTTCAATACATTTTCAACAAAATCACCATCGGTCAAAGAAGCAGAGAGATTAGCCAAGCAAGCCAAACAGGAGGAGGGTAAACCCAAGAAAACCAAATCAGCTACGAACCTTGTGGGCTTTCTGAGTCGACCCAAGAGCTCCAAGAATTTGCGAGGATTCCCTGGGGAAGAAGACATGCAATCCAAAAAGAACAAGGAGAACCAGCCTCCTCGAGCAGCGAACCCGACGATCCGACCGCCGATCTACGCTCAATTCTCTAGCGGTGCGCTGGAAAAGCAGAACGATGCGGAACAGCGAAAGAACAGCCGGGAGCTCGAGCTCATGAATACGAAATCAAGCAACGGCTCCAGCAGTCGAGCGACCAAGGAACGACCTAAATCTTACCACGCAGCCTACGTACCTTCTTCAGACATGAAGGTGGGATCGAATAGTGCGAAGGCCTCTTCTCCGTCTAAGATACAGCGAGGTCTGCGTGCATTCACCGGCGGCAATAACAGCAACAACGGCAGCACGGGATCCCAAGACAGACCGCAGTCGGCCGAGCCGGTCCTTGACCCGAAGGATATCGACAAGCACCTCGAAGCGATGTTGGACCGACGTAATATCCCAGAACACCAGCGGTACAAGATGCGGAACCTGGCCGACACCATCAAGATGGAGTTCATACGGCAGGACTGGGCCGAGAGTCAGGGCCTCCTACACCACGCGCGACCGGGGAGCCATGATAGCAACAACAGCAGTCTCAGCGCCGCGGCCGCCGCGCAGCACGTCGCCGAGCAAAATAACGGCAAACCGAAAAAGTCTCGAGGCCGAAGTTTCACGCTATCGCGGGGCAAAAAGTCCGGGTCTTCGTCGCCCGTCAAGAAGCAGAAGGGAGAGGGATCGATAGGACGACACTTCCGCAGCCGATCGACGGACAGCGTTGCTAGTGAGCGGCCCTCGTCCGCAGGATCAGGCTCTGCTGGTGGCGGTATCTTCTCCAAGGTGAAGTTGCAGCAGGGCCCTGGTGATTTCGTGGCGTATCTGCGTAAGGTGCAGAAGCCAGAGGTGGTCGAGGTGGGCAAATTGCACAAGCTGCGCTTGCTGCTACGAAACGAGACAGTAACCTGGACGGAGGAGTTCATACGGCAAGGCGGCATGCAGGAGATCGTAGGACTGCTGCATCGTATTATGGAAGTGGAGTGGAGGTACGTTGTTCATGAGTATATTTCCACGATTGACCACAACGCTAATCCCTTCGCAGAGAGGAACATGAGGACGCGCTTCTGCATGAGAACCTCCTTTGCCTAAAGGCGCTATGCACAACGGCTCTTGCGCGACAGTACCTGCATTCAATCCAAGCAACGCTATTCCCAGCTCTTTTGCACATGCTCTTCGACCCGGAGAAGAAGGGACCCAGCGAGTTCACCACTCGCAACATCATCACCTCCGTGTTATTCACCTACATACAATCCGCCTCGCCGGCCGATCGACCAGTCCGCGCTAAGACCGTGCTAAGTCATCTCCGGGACCCCGAGCCGAAGGAAGACGAGCGACCCGTTGGCTTCGTGCTCGAGATGCGTCGGGAACGTCCTTACCGCGTTTGGTGCAAGGAAGCAGTCAGCGTCACCAAAGAGGTCTTCTGGATCTTCCTGCACCATCTCAACGTGGTCTATCTACCACGAGACAAAGAGGTCAAGGAAGGTGGTGGACCGTCGGGAATGGACAGCTTGACTTACATGCAGACGCACTTCCCGCAGGAACGACCACCTGTACCCGCCGCCCCGTACGTCGGCGGTGTAGAATGGGACGCCACGAACTATCTAGCCTCGCACTTGGATCTGCTAAATGCAATCTTGGCGTGCACGCCAACAGCAGAGGAACGCAACGATCTCCGCAGCCTGTTTAACATCTCGGGCTGGGAGCGCTGCATGGGCGGCAGCCTACGACTCTGCAAAGAAAAGTTCTACCCGGGCGTGCACGACGGACTGCGGACATGGGTGGCAGCCGCAGCCGAAGACGGCTGGGACGTGCGCGACGTTCGCTACGGACCCCCCGCGGAGCCCAAGAGCCCGACTAAGAAGCGGGCCGGCGCCGCCGGTGACAACAAGGGCAAGAACAAAGAGGAGCCCGCCCCGAGGATCGAGATGCCCAGGCTCAATCTTGGATTCGACGCTCCTCATGGTGCGGGCACTCCCGTCGGCAGGTCCACCGAGAACTGGCTCTCCTAGCTCGAGAGCTGACTTGTCTCCCCGTAAGACATGCATACATACATACATACCTACAGACAGACAGACGAGACGAGACGGTCTAGGGATCCAGAAACCCATCGGGTGGAGGCAAGTGCTTCCTAAAAAAGGAAATGAAGATCCGGTCTTGCTCGTGTTTGGGAGCATAGTGCTGACTTGTTGTTTCTTGGCCGGAGTCTTACGCAGAGGTGGACATTGACATTCTCGCTGATGTATTGTTCCTGGACTTTGTTTTTTTTCCCTGCCATTGGCCTATTTTCTAGGGGGAGGGTTCTGTTTTTCCTCGGGTTTTGTTGTTATGCCTCATGATTTGGGTTTTTTTTTCCATCTTTCCTCCTCAATTGGTAATAACCTCCGGTTGGGCAAGGCTATTCACACGCAATATGCGGTAGACTGAACGATCATGACGCTTATGACTATGGCACACAACGCAATGAATCAAATGACATCCATTCAACGGAACCCTATTTTTTCTGTGCAGTGATCATTGATCTATGCTAAGTCGCCGCAGCTCGTATGATCTCGTGCTCTCTTACTGTTTACGTGGCTAAGGGGACCAGTTGCTCCTTTACTTTACAAGACCAGCCATGTCTTTAAGTCGGGTGTGCTACGGGGCCGCCTTGCAAGATTGGGAGCGGTGAATATCTAGCTGGACGTCCGAGCACGGCTGATGATATCTTAATCCACTAATGACCAACAAGTTGCATTGCCGGCGACCGAGACTAGTATTTGATTGGAGCCAAGGCCAGCAATCCTCAGAATGGTCTCCAATAGCCTGGTAGTGTCCCAAGTAAATTCATCAGCCCGAATTGAATCTTCGATGGAGCAAGCCAGGGACGGCGAATATTGCAAGGCCAATCCAGCTAGTTTGCTAAGAACAGAAGCTGGGACGGAGCTGTTTCGTAGGATACTAGCCGCTATCGGCTACAGGTTTCGATTCGCGCACGCGAGGTGGGTACAGTGAGACCAGCCTTGAGCTGTACGTAAATTGCACAATCATGCCGCGTGCTTTGTTTGCCGAAGAACCAGACCCACGTTCAGCTGCCTGCCGCTACCAGGCCTTGAAGAGATTCGGGAGGCTGATCTGCAACACTTCAGGAAGTTGTAATTAGTCGTTACATCACAAGAATACACATGTAAGGGCTCTGATAAAACTTCACACTAAAAGCGCCGACTCCTCGCTTCAGAGGCGCATCGGGACCGTAGCAATAAGGCCTTGCCCGTTCAGGTTTCAATGCGTCGAGGGAGCCTTTTTTGGGCTTGTGCAAAGCACGATGCTCCTCATCCATGGAGATCCCCAGCGTGGTTATGGTGTATCCCGTTTGTATCCGCCCAGTGACGTGGTTTACGTGACCGTCGATATGCTTCACGATAGGCTAACAGCAGCAAACGGCAGGATGCGCTCGAAAGATGTTCGGTTTAGGAAGAGATTTGCCCGAGCCGTTGATCTACAATGCGTACTAGACCATATGAACAGAGCAAATAAAAGTCATCACCCCTTCGCAGTTGCGGGATTTCGTGAAGGATTTCTGGTCTTGATGTGGTTAGGAGACGAGGTAAGCGGTATCTAGATTCAATTAACGTAACGTAACCCTCTCGTCGTTTTTACCAGGTTGGCCATGGTGCGAAGCATCTCATCGCAGAGACGTTGCGTAGACTAACAGAGTGGCCGGTGCAAAATATGATATGTCGTTTTCTTGCTGCGGAGCCGCAGTCGACGTAGGGCCAATCAAATAAACTACCGGTGGGTAAAGAGTAGATCCCGCAGGAGACGGTGCAATAAGAAGGATCATTGCGCCGACAAAGTCGTATGGAATGCGTGCGAGCCGGGGAATGGAATGTTCTCCGACGATATCATGGGGTCCGGCGGACTTGGCAATTCGAGTCCTTGTCTCCCCAGGTGATAGCCTCTGCAGGATTTTTCGCCTTGGGTCACTTCGCGGATTCTGATAGGTCCGGATAGGTGGATGAAACTCGGGAGGCTGGCCGTGGACACAGGCATCACGGCCAATAACCGAGTGCCCGATGAATCATGTGTGTCAACAGAAGAGCCAAACTTGGGCAAAAGAGCTCATCGAAACCACCGATAGAGCACATGGGGGTACCCTAGCGAGTTAACCCCCTACAGATGATGAAAGTAGGGGTCCAACAGAAAGAGGGGAAATGAGAATAAGATAACCAATGCGGAGGAGGTAGAACCGAAGGATTAGTTACAAACCGAGGTCGCGAAGATAAGTGTAATGGTCAACGACTATGAAGATCATGATGGTAAGACGGGATGATCAGGTTCTGGTCAGGTAGCTGACGACTCTAACCTCATGGCGCATAGCTCATGTATGCATTGACCCAGTCCAGCAGTTGTTCTGTTGGTGACAGGAGTAAGTCGGGATTGGAATGAGGAACTGTAGCTCTATTCTCTGGGACACATTAGGACACATGAATCCCGCTGTTGATGGTGTGACGGTATGGCCCGAAGATCTTCTCGTACAGCTCCTTGCTGAAAGATTTTCGTTGCATACTGCAAGTCATGTATGTTTATGGACATCTAAGAGTTGTCAATGACATGTTGTGTCAAGGAATAAAAAAAGCCAAGGAGTTGTTTTGAGAATAGCCCGACAGTAATATCATCCAGCCATTGAAAAGCTAAGCAGGGAATAATTAAGATGTAAAGTCTATGAAAGGTTTAGGTCAGGCACCTAACCTTAGTTTTTTGTTTCAGTGTTAGTTAGGTAGATACTTAATCTTCTCAGCTCATTACGTTCGTTACCGGCACTTGCCAAGTTTGCTGAAGCTTAAGACTAAGAAGGTAAGGTAGCTGGCTGGATGGGTAGGATGGTTCCTAGTCTTGTCAGTCTTCCATGCATACTTTAGGTTGATAGTCAGTTTAGCGTAGAAGCACTGTAAGATCAAGTCACCAACAAGAAGTCAATCACATCCCATTCAAAAACAAAATAATAATAATAATAATAATAATAATAATGATATAAGCATGTGAAAAAATGCAGCTGCAAGGCCAATGGGGAAAACGGAGCCGACCGACTTACAGATGATGGATGCAACTACCTACCTACGTACATAAGCATGTCTTAGATAGCTTACCCAGGAAGTTGAATTCTTTCCCCATGTCGTCAATTACCTAAGTCACGATGTGTCAGTTTTTTACCCCTCTTATACACAACTTTGTGCGACAGTGTCCACGAATCCACGAATACATGAATGTATCCAGGATTCCAGGCTACTGTAATCAATCTTATCAAGCATGGTACATGGATTCACACCTAGTCCTGGCCCGCGATGCAGGTACCTAAGGCCCAAATCTCCATCGTCACACCTGCTAAACCGGGCTAGTTCGTTCCATTCTTAGCTCCTTGCCTTAGGGCTTTTACACCCGGGTCTCGGCGGTGGTCTTGGCGCGCATAACTAATCCCTACCCGGTCTAGAGCTTCTCTTCTCTTTTCATACTCGGACACTTAATTGCGACCAAACCAACCCGGACCCTACGTCGCCTAATACGTCGCTGACCCATTCTCTTACCACATCCATCTGTCTTCGTCATCACGCTTCTGTATCGTAAATCGAGAAAAGAGAAAAGAAGCGAGAAAGGAAGAGAAACAGAAGCTGGATCCTCGCGCATCGGTGGGATACTTCCGGTACTTTGGACTGGAGCCCTTGACCTGAACAAGAGAGAGCATCGTAGATTAAGTGTCATCGACTAAAACAAACCGGTTTACGCCTTGCAGAGCCAAAACGGCAAGGAATACTCCCCATTGCACCACCGTTACTCAAGATCGGTCTCGCAATCCACTAGAGCTATCCCAAAACACCTCCAAGTGTGCCTCCAAACACCTCCAAGTGCCTCCAAGTGCCTCCACACCTGCGAGACCTTGCAGACCTTGCAGCGCCCTGTCAGTCGTGCGCCGTTCTGCTACCAGTTCCGGCAGGGCAAAGTCCCAGCAGGCTATCCAGCTACCTACCGTGTTAGTGGCCCACTATTACCAATATCAACATCTCCATCAAACAGTAAACTTCCTGCAAGCCGTGCCGCTCCGAGACCAACGAGAGTCCACCAAGCCAGTTCCTGACGCCAGAGCTGCTTGAAACCCTGCTCCCTTTCCTTGTGCCGACGAATCCCAGGAATTCGGTTGGCACTTGCTAGGACTTGTGCACAGGGCCCCGAAAGCTGACCACCTTCAAATTTGACCGAAATGTCAATAAAGTAAGTATGAGCCTTTCCTTGTCTATTCTCTCTACTACCATAGCCATGAGCCCCAACTAGCCCGCCGACCCATCCCAATCCTCGCTCCCCTGTCCATGGCTTCTAGGATGTAATATCCATCTTTGTCCTCCCCGAGAGCCTTGCTCTTCCTCACGCGGCCTTGCATATATGTAACCAGTTTTCACTGCTCATCCCCTTCGACATAATGGATTACGGCCTTCACGACCAACATGCATCTTACATCCTTAGTCAGAGCAATCGGGATGAGGAGGACACTAACTTGGAAGCTAGCTGGGTTATGCTATCCCGGGCTGGGGATATTGAGCCCCTGCCACACGAGAGCATCTTGCACAGGACGAGAGGCCGTATAGCTCTCAGCATCACAGCTCCGAACCAACCGGCCGGCGTTACACCTCTCAATATCAAGAGTGAGAGTGGCACAGCATACATAACAAATCAAAGAGTAAGTGGCTATGTTGCCGATATTTTACGATCCAAAAGTCGAACATTAAGTTAACAAGTATCCCCAGTTAATATATCTACCTTCTAAGCCAACGGAGCAGTTCAAGTCTTTCTCGTCTAAAATATTGGGCTGTCAAGATACCCGTATGTGCTCTTCATGGATCGGTCCATGGTATTGGGAAGCCAGTGTTCGACCGGTCGCCGACGGAAACATCCCTCCGGACTTCCCGAGAGTGAATCTGAGATTGACATTCAAGGACGGTGGATCCAGCGAATTTGAGTCCAAGTTTGTGGAACTGAAAGCACGACTTCACCACGCGGCACAGATTGCAGAGGAATCGGGCCAGAGCAACTGGGCTCAAACGGTCCACGACGAACAATTACCAGAATATAGCGGTCCACAAGGTGGCGAAAACTCCAGCCAAGCGGGCGAGACCACCCGACGAGTGGAGGAAGCAGCTCGGGAACGACAAGCCAACCAAGCAACTCCAGACGAGCCACCGCCAAACTACGATGAGGCTCAAGCCCAGGCGGTGACTATGCGTTTTGACGAACGTATGCGGGAGGAAGCAGAGAGACAGTAACGATACATCCAGACTATGGTTTGATTGGGGGCGTTTGATACGGTCAATTAGCATGAATGTTCCAGGACCCTGATAATAGGTCACTTTTTGATGTCGATAAAATAAGAATTTGATACCCCTGCCATTGAAAATTTGGTCTCCGGTGTGCCAAACTAGCTAGCGCCAAGTTTCTTGTCATTGTAACGTTTGAGTGGGAAATTTTGTAACTTGGAATCTCTACATAGCTATTTGTGAGATGTTAGTTGGGAGAAAAGGGGAAAGAATGGATTGATTTTAACACCAGGCCAGGAGTTAAAACGATGGAATGTTACAAATAGGTTGCTATAGACGTGAAATCAACCGAATAAGGCATGATATTAATTTGGGTATTGAAAATTCATGTAACCTCAAAATATCATTAGAATTGCGTATGGACTCAACAAAACGAAATACTATAATTTAGATTTTAGATTCAATCTTATACCAGATCTGGCCAACGGGCGAGGAAAAGCAAAATGTGCTTGGGTTGATTACTCGGGAAGGGTTGACATCGTAAATTCCGTGAGAGCGGTTGACGGAGGATGTATCACGTGACCCAAACTCAAAGCCGCGGCCAATCAAAATAGCTCAATTGGTGATGCTCTATTTTTCTCGGTTGACAACCTGATCTTCCGAGACTGCATTTCATCACCAATCCTCGTTCCATCCAACCCGCAAAACAAGGCATTGAAACCGGCCGACATCCGCCCCGAACAAAATGGGAATCTGGGATACTATTTCCGACCTCGTCGAGGCCGCCACGCCATGGAGCACTGCCGAAGCCGACGCACCGGCTGAGGAGAAGGTACGATTTTTACCCCTCGAGAGACATTCCAGCCCGATATTCCACCGGCTTCCGTGAGCTGCTGCCGTCAGCTCCGGCCGACCGGCCTGCCTCTATACCGCATCCCGCATACCGATCTGTTTCCCACCGAATTAATTCTGTACAAAAAGCTGACTGGTCTGCTGCATAGCCCGAGGAGGTATCCGAGGACTCTCAAGAGGAAGAGGGAGAAGAAGAGGAGGAAGAGGAGGACGAGGAAGAGATTGAGGACCCTAAGGAAAAGCTCGAGGAAGGTTCGTCGCACATTTTAAAATTCTATTGCACTCGAGTGCTTCCCAAGACTGTAGTCGTCCATACAAGCACCGCACTCACAAATTCGATACTCGCACGACGTCATTGCCGAATATTTACTGATGGACATCTACACAGAATGCGCAAACTCCAAGCAGTGCGCCCCCGCCAAGCACCACTTCGACGAGTGTGTTGAGCGAGTCACAAATGCCTCGGAAGATTCAGAGGGCAAGGAGGACTGTGTTGAAGAGTGTAGGGATTCCCCTAAGACTGGTGTAGACCTATATCTATAATCTCCCTCTTAAAAGGAGAAGAGATGCCAGACGCCATTGCAAAAATATGTATGGGATATCTGCTGACACAATATCTAGTCTTCCACCTCGCGCACTGCGCCAGCCAATGCGCCGCTCCCAAGTTATGGTCTATCCTCAAATAGACGACTCGGACCAGCCCCAAAAGCCGCCGGCATTTCGCTTGCTATACCTATAGAACTCCTAAAATATATGTGCCGGCGGGTCATCGATCAGTCGAATCAACTATGGTTGTCTGCCTCCGTACGTCGGGTTCAACGGTGGTAGTCCTGTAGCATGATTTGCAGCTCCGAGCGGAAGATGGCATGCGGCCAGGATACCTCAGATCGCCTGCCTTATGTACCATACATTGCATTGTCAACATTTTAAATAGATCTCTGTTCCTCAACTCACCTAGGAGATCTGCCTCTTACCTAAATATTTCCCGATTTAGCTTGCTTGCCGAACCATTCGAACTATGTATGTAGGCATTGAGCAATAGGTGTAAGATGCGCCATGACGAATACTGTTTCATGGGTATATCTTAGGAAACACGATCCTGTGCAATCTTATGCAAAACATTAAAATACGTGATATCCTCGGTTATGCATAGGTCCTGTGTAGGTTATTAAGCAGGTATGTGATACAAGACTAGCTGACAGGCCATATCTCTATAGAGCCACGTCTAGCATCACATCGGTTCGGTATCATGGTCTCGATTATCCAAGTGACACGGGGATACTCGAGTATAAATGCCTGATCGATTTACCAAAAGATCTCCATATCTGGTTGGGTTCGATCTACATGTACTTATATACCTAGGCATGCATGTGAATAAGTATCTACATCTTATGATTACAATATACCTATCGTTCTGAAGATGTATGTATGCACAATCAAGCCTCTTGAAGATCTATCACATACATACTGCACGTACCTCAAAAAAGAACCAGCAGTTGAACCAAATTGGGACTTGAAAAGTGCACGTTCTAGACGCGTACCTTGGGTACGTATAAAAATACGGCCGAGAAAAGCGATTGATCAGATGTCAAAATGGACCGATTATTAGTACCGCAGCGGTGATATGCATGTTAGAATGTACATATGTAGGGCTTGTAAGCTCGTTAGGGGGGTTGCAACGGGCATAAAACCTTCGAGACTTGAAAAGATCTTGCGGGTAGCGTTACACGGCCGTGGTGGCCGAATGTGGTAGGTCTGCCCTGGCCACCCTCCAATCAAAGTTTTGGCAAGTGCTCTTAAAATGCCATGCTATGGGAAATGTGAAACGTTTTAAGACCTTACGGCTATTGCCCATCTCGCAACAGAGGCAACAGGCCAGGCCACTGCTTTCTTTTTCTAGGCCGCACCTTTCCCTGCTAGAGAAAGAATGGGATGCTGGGTGGAGTTCTTTTTTCAGGGACGAGGCCCCCTAAAAACGGCGCAGGTCATTTAGACAGGGCTGCTAGCAGAACGGGCTATCTTGCAGCAGCTGGACCTATCAGACCTCTTCGCTTGTTTCTCTCGTCCCGTTTCCAACGATACCATCGATGCAAAAGCTCGCCAACGATTGTCACCATCCCTGCTTGCCTGCCCATCAACCTTTTGTATCCCTGGCTGGACTCGTAATAATTGTTGCTGCAAAACATAACACAGCCTGTACTTTTGATTCTCTTTTCGGGCCTCTATGTGAGACGACAGGTACACGTACACGGGGTTAGATTCTCCAAGCAGCAAATAGTCTTGTTTTCTTTTTTCAATTCTCCGATTTTCCTATCATAGATCGTAGTGGTGCCATAGTACATCGTACTTGTTTCCCTTTCGATGTTCTAGCCAACCCTCCCATACTTTCGTTAATCCTCTCTTTTCTCATGATGCGGGTTTAAGCCACATTCGTTCTTTTCCCCATCGACAGAACTGGATCTCGTCTCATCTTAGAACTCTCCCGGAACATTTATCTTTCTTCGATATATCGCCGTTTAGATCCCGAAGACAAATATTAGCGCGAACATCAGCCGGCTGGCCGTGCTCTTTTTTATTTGGAGGATCGACGGGCGCACGCGGGGGGCATTAATTCGGCTAACGGAGAACAAATCGGGACGAGACAGAGAGTCTGTTCGCGGGATAAGCGCAAGCGCAGTGCGTCTCCGAATCTATCTAACCATCCTTTCTTCCACCGAGGAAGAAACGGAAAAAAGAGTAGAGCGCCGCGGGACGGACAAACGGCCGGAAGGACAGGACGGAAGGGTTTAAAAATTAATAAAATAAAGGCGAGCAAGACATGGCGATGTCTCGTGGTAGTCGCAAGTCCGACGACGAGGCGGCTGTCACGCCGACCAACACGCAGTACTACGCCGATGAGGACGCCATCAAAAAGGCCCGCGACGAGTACGCACTTAACCCCGTCGGCTCTGGGTCTTCGGGTAAGTCTTCGCGCGTTGCTAAGGGCGGTCACCTACGTCTGGCATCGAATTCGACCGACGGCGGCGACGATAATGACATCGCTGCCGAGCGGGCGCAGGAGCTGGAGAGTGCTTCGATTGATGATGGCGATCGGGGGAGCATCACGTATAAGGTGTATAAGAGGAGGTGGTTCGGGTTGGTGCAGCTTACGCTGTTAAATATCATCGTCAGCTGGGATGTAAGTGCTTATCATTCGTTACCTATTTGTTCTCGCCCCCGTTGCAATCTACGCCGCAAGCAAACAACAAGCAAGCAAACCAGATATAGTATATCGCATGCAGAGATGTACCAATCGGTAGTTACCTGGTCGCACTCCATTCTGCTATACTCTTCCACTATTCGTGCTTTTATACCGCAGCCTTGCCTTGGCGGAGGGTTGTGCTACCGCAGACTGCAATGTTGGACTGCATTGCTACTCTATCTCATATAATATGATATCACGCAACTTGGGGGCAACCTTACTGACTGACATTATTAGTGGTTGACGTTCTCGCCCGTCTCACAAGATGCTGCTGTGTACTACGGCACGACGGAGTCCAGTATCAACTGGTATGCGACGGCTTTCCTGTTCTCCTTCGTCGTCATCTGTCCATTCACCATCTACGCCCTACATTGGGGGCCCAAGCCTTCAATCATTGCGGCTGCCGTGTTGATTCTTGCCGGTAACTGGATTCGGTATGCCGGCTCCCACTCACGAGATGGAGGGATTTACGGCGTCGTCATGTTCGGCCAAATTTTAACGGGTCTAGCTCAGCCTTTTGTTCTCAGCGCCCCTACTCGGTACTCCGATATGTGGTTCACTAACAGGGGCCGTGTTGCTGCGACCGCCCTGGCCAGTCTAGCGAATCCGTTCGGCGCCGCTCTGGGCCAGCTTATTGTGCCGTTCATGGTCACGGGCCCCGGTGATGTTTCTGATGCCGTGCTCTACGTTGCCATTATCGTACGTTACCACACACCCTATCCCTTACAGCAATATACTAACCATAGACTTAGTCCTCCGTAGCCGCGCTCCCATCTTTCTTCATCCCAGCGGCACCGCCCACGCCTCCGGGACCATCAAGTGCCACGCCCAAAATGACCTTGCGGGAATCGTTACGAGTCTTCCAGTCCGTCGAGGTCTGGCTCATCCTCATTCCCTACTCCGTCTACGTCGGCTTTTTCAACAGCATTTCCTCCCTTCTTAACCAGATCATGCTGCCCTATGGCTTCAGCTCCGACGACGCTGGCATCGCCGGTGCTCTGCTCATTGTCGTGGGTCTCGTTGCGGCCGCAATCACCAGCCCAATCCTCGACCGTACCAAGGCCTTCCTGCTCGCCATTAAGATAGCCGTGCCGATCATCGGTCTCAGCTACTTGGTTTTTGTCTGGATGCCGGGCACACGCGACATAGCGGGCCCATACGTCGTTCTCAGCGTGCTCGGCGCCGCTTCTTTCTCTCTTGTCCCCGTCGCCCTCGAGTTCCTCTGCGAGCTGAGCCACCCCGTCAGCCCCGAGATCACGTCGACCATCGCCTGGGCCGGCGGCCAGCTGCTCGGGGGTATTTTCATCATCGTCAGCGATGCGCTCAAGGCTGGACCCACCGCTGATCCCCCTGAGCACATGTACTACGCGCTTGTCTTCACGGCTGTCATTGCCATGGCTACTGTTCCGTTGCCACTGTGCCTGGGCTTGTTCGGACGACAGGATAGACTTGTCATGAAACGCGTCAGGAGCGATGACAGCTCGAGGACAAGGAGGGATGTGGAAAACGGAAGTGTAAACGTGGATGGGATCGGAAATGAGGACGGTCCTGGTAGCCGGAGTGCTAGTAGGATCAGCGGCACGGTTGGGTTGGCTATGTGATTGGAAAGTGGGAATATGATATCTACGGAACGACTGGATTGGATGGGCGGCAAAGGTGTGCTCGAAATAGGGGCGTTGCCGATGTTTCATTTCCGTTATTTACGTTCCTTGTTGCCCACCCACGCAACGACTATTGCCGGCGCGTATGTGTTTTCAATTTTTCTATCTTTCCCTTTTTCTTGATATCTACTTCTGGAACGACGGAACGTGGAAGGAAAGTTGGATGATATCCATGTGTTCATGTTCGGAACGTCCATGTTGTTATTACTACCTATATACCCGTGCCTATACAATGCGAAGTCAAATATCAAATGCTTATATGCTTGCTGCCATCTTGCTCATAAGTGCCTTGGCTCTAGCTTAGAGGAGTATATGTCTAAAGTATCTAGAATCGTATTGTACATCACTCATTTCCAAGTTGTAGATGTTTGCGCAAAGATTACTATTAGGTACCTGGGTAGCTAAGTATAGATTAAATACGTATAAGGGTATATAGAATACGAATGCCTCAAGAGGTAGACAAGGCATTGCTTCAACTGAAATAGAATTTTCTCCTTCATAATCACGCAGCACCGCCGTTCGCAGTCTTACCATCAACTTCCTTAATAGCAGCGTCCCAGATGGTCCGCAGCCTCTCCAGCTCAGCCCAGCACTTGAGCCCGTCGTCCTCGAACTCGGCCAACTTGTCCTCCGTCGGATCCACGGCATCCCACTTGCGCCCCTTCATCTTGCGCAGGACGCCCGCGGCGGCGTCGTCGTGCTTGAGCGCCTCGGCGTCCTCGACCTTGCCCTCCCAGCCCCAGCCCGGGACTTCCGTCTTCTTGGGGGCGGCGCGGCCGAGGCGGTCGGTGCTGGTGCCCCACTTCACGCGCTCGCCGCGGAGCGAATCGAGCGTGTCCTGGTCGACGAGCGCCAGCCAGGCCGTCGCGCAGGCCCCGAGATACGGCTCGACGGGGTGCC